>CM037855.1:47000866-47600866 GCA_021234595.1 Delia radicum | reverse complement strand
TAATAGGAAGAATTTCCTGAATGTTGCTTCTCTTTTAAAAAAAAAAAAAAAAATATGAGTTTTTCTGACTTATTACCTAAAAACAAAATGATTACGATGGAAAGTAGTTATGTTAGACTTAAGTTATTGATGCCAAAACGAAAGAGAAAATTAATTAAGTTAAACCCAATCAAAAACTCAAAATGCATTTTTGGACTTAATATCTTTTTGCCTAACGTCAAAGATATAATATTGTTGAAATTCCAACTCGTTAAACAGAAATATTTTTTCTGGCTTTACAGAATCGAACATCATATCTGATGACAAAATTAGGGAAAGTTGAACATTTTTATTTGAAAATTACGAAATAAAATCTAAATTGAGCTTTAACAGATTTTATTAAAGGAAATACTGACAAAATTTAGGGTTTTTTTTTTACTGAAAAAAGAAAAATAATATGCAGACAAAGCAAAGAATATTCAAAATTATTTGGCATTGTATTATTATTATTATTATTATTATTTATTAATAGATTTTTTGTATGTACATATTTAATTCATTTACAATAAGATTAATATCTAAATCTATATTTGGCATAACATAATTGTTGTAAGCCAGATTGGCACTATTCTAGGCAAGTAAAGTACATTCACATAGTATTGATTTTATATAATTTTTAATAAAAAATACATGATAATTTAAAACTAAAATTTTCATGGAAAATTAAAAAGCAAATTCATTTAAAATAAACCTTCTATATTTTAAACAAACTTCAATGTATTTATACAGGGAGAAAAAGTTTGAGCCATTTAGTATACATATAACTTCATCTAAATTTAGTATGGTTTTACCAAAATATTGTATTCTAAATTCTTTGTATATTGGGCAAACACCTATGAAGTGAAATGTGTTTTCCGAAGCATCTAAATTGCATTGTATTATAGAGAAAGTGCAAACTTGGATATAAATCTAAAAATTTCACAAACAGAAAAAAATCAAGTAAAAAGATTTTTTTTGAACAGAAAAACAATTTTTTATTTTTTTTGGTATTAATTCTTAATTTACATAACCGAGCCCTCACAGATTTATATAGGTAATTAAACTGCTACTAAATAGTGAGAACTTTTATAATAATAATTTAATGAAAGAAATTTAAAAAAGAAAAATTTAAAAACTTGGGGAATTAAAAATATCCTATAATTTTATTAATGTTTTTCGCTTATAACGAACTAAATTGTTAAATCCATACGAGCTCGTTATAACCGTTATATAAAAGTAAGCTTAATTTAAAATTTATTTAAAAATGTTATACCATCAATTAAATTTCAAAAACATCTAAAAATAAGTTATTTTTTATTAATATTTAATTATGTTTCGATTTTTTTTAATATTACAAGAAAAAAACCGAAAAATAACCGAAACCGCGGTTTTTTATTTATATTGGAGATTTTGTCACTTAAATAAAATATTTGCAGTTAAAATCAAATATTAGCTTTTCTAATAAATTTTAAGTTAATAAAAACTTTTCCATAGTTTTGGTAACTCTAATAAAATATTGAGATTAGGAACCGAATTTATGTTGTACCTACAAATCTATTTTTAGACAAATATATTTAAATTTAAAACAAAAAAATATTCAAGGTTGAAAATTGAAAAAAAAATATTAAATTGTGTTTTGATTAGAGGTAAGGTGCCTTACAAACAGGAGGTCATCGGTTCGAGTACAGTTGGCGGCAAAAGAATTTTTTATTAATAAAATAATTTTTTTTTTTGGGTTGTAATATTCTATTTATAGAATATTGTAATATTCTATTTATAGAATATTACAATCCAAAATCAAAATATTCAATTGTTATAATAATAACTCGAAATTTGTAAATAAATATCGATTGTTACAATAAATAATTATTATTAAAACTAAATAACAGTGTTTTATAAAGAAATATTGTCCTTCAACAATATTCCCAAATTTTTTTTTATTTAAACTAATATGAGTTCCACGAGGACACACACTGTATCGGTAAAAAACATCTAACCTTGTCAAATAAAAAAAAATTAATAAAATTTTTTTTGCAGATTTTTAGAAAAACTGAGTTTTGTATTGTCTTAAAAATTCGGAACTAGTTGTGAATTTCGTTTTAATTTAATTTTTTTTTTTTCAAATTCTCTATAAAAAAATTAGTTTTATAGTTAAATTTCTTGCATTTGCCAAATTCAGTTAAGTAACAATAAATAAATATATTAAACATGTGAGCAGAATTTAACTATGTTTTGGAAAAATAAAAATGTTGTTCCATTTTTTGTATCTTACATGAGAACAAATGCTCTTAGCTTGGTTTGTTGCGATATCATTTTTCCTGTAGCGGGTTAGTTGGTCTGGAAAGCGCCATACATGGAAGACAAAGAGCTTTTTATTTTTCTAAATTAAAAAAAAAACGATTTTACAAGTGGGCTCATTTTATTTTATCTCTATTATTATTCGAAAATTGTGCAGTGTAAAATAACCCTAAGGCGTATGAGTGTTATTTCTACGAATGATTGAAATAAAATTAATCATACGACACATATAAAAGTCTAAAATAACAAAATCACAGAAGTTTTTATTTCAAGCACGATGATAATTAAAATTGAATGAATGCTAAAGTAGTACGAATACTTTTTAAATATGCATTTGGTATTACTAATTAAGTTGATGGAAATGATGCACAGTTAATATCCCAGTGTATAAAAGGTAATGTCGTGTCATTACTTCCAATTATCATTACAAATCTCATTACTTTTATATGAGTATGTCGCTCCAAATAATGACATCTTAGTAATGATACAAATATGTGGTTACCAGCACGAACAAAAATAAGGAGTTTACAAATAAATTTTCAAAAAGACTAAATTTAAAAAAAAATTTATTGAAATTTTTTTTAATAATATGTGACCACCCAGGTTGTCAGTAACCGCTGTACCATCTGAGCTATCTCGTTATACTTCATGGATAAAAACGTAATGAGTTGCTTGCGCAAAATGTCGTTACTTTTCAGTTTACAAAATATCAAAAATATGTACTTCTATATGTCCTTACTAGAGCTTTAAAAATAATGTGTCTAAGAATAGATTTTAAAAAAATGTTTCTATCATTACATTATATTTAAAATAATGATAAAAATAAGTACTAATGGGAGCGCCTTATTTTTGTATTAAAATAATATGAAATTTAACTAGTTATGAGTAAGTCCTAATGTCTTATGTGTTAAAGTAGTGCAGAGAGTAAGCTGGTGTCATTACTAGTAAAGCGAAAAGTAAAGACATGTCATTACCGTACCCAGTGTAGAAAAGCATTACCATATAACTGGTTATATGAGTACATATTTGGTAATGCTAATTACTGAAAATTGTCATTTCAATTCTCATTACTTTTATATGGGCATTTGTAAACACCTTACGAAAACTATAAAAAATATATATAATAAAATGTGCCACATGGGATTTGAACCCGGGCCTCCAGGTTGTAAGAGGCCATCTGGCTATTTCGACGTGTTATACTTGATGCATAAAAACATGACAACAATGACTTGCTTGCACAAAATGTCATTACTTTCCATCTTACAAAAAATCAAAAACAAGTAGTTATATAAGCACTTACTAGAAGTGAAAAATTAAATGAGTCTAAAAATAGATTGTCCGTCCATAAAATGTTAGATCATTACTAGATATTTAAAATAATGATGAAAATAAATATTTATGGTTAACGCAATATTTTTTGTACTGAAGTAATGGGAAAAATAATTAGTTATTAATACACTCATGGAAATAAACCTGTAAAAATAGCAGAAAATGTTACGTAAAATTAGTTAATAATGCTGTTGCAGAAAAAACTGGTAAATTTAGCAGATTTTTTTGCTAAATATTAATAAAATAACAACAGCAAAAATAAATCTGTTAAATTTACAAAATTTTAGTTGTAGTCGATGTGAATTAATTTTTACTTTGTTAAACTAGCAAGAATGTTTACTAAATATTTGTAGTCTCAAAATAGCAAACAAAAACTGTTATATTAACAAAATTTTTGCTACATTTACCTCAAATTTAATAGAATGCAAAAACAGTTTATTTTGCTAAAATCAACAGATTTCTTAAGGGCAGACTTTTATTTGCATTTATTTATTTATTTATTCAGTCTACAGGTATAAAATCTTTACAGACTATAAATTTAAATTATTAAAAATATTACAGGTTTTACAAAAAATTTTAAATTTGATTAAGATAAATAATTAATTCCCGCTTCACATTGTCAAGACTTGTGTTAAAATCAATGACATGATATAATTGGTTAAAATCAGAACAAATACGGCGAAAAGGATCTGCATTAGCATAGTTTGTTCGTACAGTTTTTAGGTGAAGGAATTCGAAATTTCTTGTTACGTAAAAAGGCGTATTAAGATCGAGTTTACTTAGTAGGTATTCAGAATTTATTGTTCCATTTATTAGTTTTAATAGAAATGTCACATTTAGCATTAGTCTTCGACTTTTTAGCGTAGGCAGTCTAATAAGAAGTAAACGGTTTTCATAAGAAGGAAGATTCACGAGTGGATTCCAGCAGAGATTTCGGAGAGAAAAAGCAAAAATTGTTTTTGTACCGACTCGATGGATTTAAAGAATTGGCCTCACTAACGTTGTGAAAAGTTGTTTTGTTGTATAGGGATCTGAAAACTTCTTAGCCCAGCGTTTTATAAAACCAAGAACTCCGGTTGCTTTATTTACAGTTGTAGTAATATGTTTTTTGAAATCAAGTTGCGTATCAAGTAATATTCCAAGATCGTTAAATATATCAACCAGATCCAGCAGCTCATTGTTCATCAAGTATAACCCTTTAAAAGGGGTTAACCTTGAAAAAATCATGTATTTACATTTTTTTGTATTAAGTTCCATTAAGTTTTCATCACACCATGTAGTAAAGTTACCAATATCATATTGAAGTGTGCGCCCCGGTAGGCTAGTTGGTAGCGTGCTGGCTTATCTGTGCGGGGGTCGTGGGTTCGATTCCCACCAGAGGCACTGGTCTGTTTTCGCTACAACGCGCCGAAGGCCATAGTAGCTAGTGCTCGGTTAGGGTAATAGTATATAATTTGTAATTATATGATTATTAATTAATAAAAAAAAAAAAAAAAAAAAAAAATCATATTGAAGTAAAGCTTGATCATCAGGATTGTCGAAAGAAATGAATAATTTAACATCGTCAGCATACATTAAGGCGTTGGCATGTTAAATAGCGGATGGAAGATCATTGATAAATAGTGTGAACAACAGAGGACCAAGGTGACTACCTTGAGGTACGCCTGATAAGACATTTATAAAACTTGACTTAGTGTTACGGAAAACAACATGTAGTTTTCTATTTTTTAAGTAAGAATTTATCCATTTTAGAAGCGAAACACTGAAGCCCATGCGATCTAATTTGTAAAGAAGAAGATCATGGTTAACCTTATCAAATGCTTTACTAAAATCAGTGTATATAGCATCCGTTTGTTTTCGCTTAACAAAGCCATCGTTTACGAAGGTAGTAAGTTCCAACAAGTTGGTGATCGTGGAGCGAGATCTGCGGAAGCCATGTTGAATTGGTGAAATAATGCAAGATACTTGGTGAGATAACATATCAGTAACCAGTTTTTCAAATAATTTTGGGATAACACTAAGCTTAGCAATGCCTCTATAATTAGACACAGTATTTCTGCTACCAGACTTGTATAAAGGTAAAATGATAGAATCTTTCCACACTCCTGGAAAGTACCCGAGCTGAAGGGATTTATTGTAAAGATGAGTCAAAGTTACATAAAGTGAATTGGAACATCGCTTTAGGATACAGCTAGGAACACCATCCGGACCTCCCAAATATGAACTTTTTAAATTTAGTAAATTTTTTAAAACAGTTTGTTCGTTAATTGGCGGTATGTTTATATAAGAATATTCCGGAATTGTGTAAGGGTAATTTGTAGTTTTATTAAACACTGTAGATGAATACGTGGATGCAAAGAAGTCAGCGAACATGTTACTTATCGAAAGATCGTCTGATGACTCTAAATCGTTGTACTTCATTGTTTTAGGAAAATCAACTGTTCGTCTTTTAGAGTTAACAAATTTATAAAAGGATTTAGGATTATGTTTTAGATTGTTTTTTATTTTATTTAAGTAGTTTTTATACGCAGAATTATTGGCTATGTTAAATTCCGATCTGGCAACATAATAGTTCCTATAATTAACAGACGTTCCTTTCTCACTCTATTTTTTGAACATTTTGTTTTTTCAATTTTTAAGACGTGTAAGGTGTTTTGTGCTCCATGGAGGACCAGTAGTCTTCGGAGGAAGCATTTTGGGTACAGATTTTAAAAAACATTCAAATAAAATATCATAAAACGTGCTTATTGAAAGATTTAGATTATAATTGTGTCGAGAAAACTCATCGTTCCAATTAATTTGAGATAGTAAAGATTCCAGCGTAACATAGTTGGTTTTCTTAACGCAAAACTGTTTTTTATTAGGTGTGATTGCGTTTGAAGCAGAATCTATATACGTATACGTTATTTCAATTGTTGGATGATGTTGATCTTCAGGAATTCTGATTGGAAACGTGCGTCTAAGACCGAAATTAATTGGTTCACTCACAAACAAAAGATCTAATAATTTACCATTAAAATTCGGTACATTATTTATTTGGTAAAGGCAGCTTTCACTTATTTTATTTATGAATTCACAAGGAGACTCAGAAGAAAAATATGGATTAAGATGTCCAGCATCATCATCGAGTTGCCAAGATATAGACGGAATGTTAAAATCACCAACTAACATTATTAAATCACATGACTTTATTTTGTTTGCAACAGGACTAACAGCTTTACTATGCATTTCGTACACATCAACTTTGGAATTAGGCGGAATATACGAACATATAACATATAAAAGTTTTTTGTCCAGTTTTATCAAAACACAAATTATTTCAATTGTTGGAAATTGATTTAAACTTATTTGCTCAGATGGAAAAGTATTAGAAACAGCAATTAAAACACCGCCACCAGCTTCTTCAGTGCCTCTATCTCTTCTAAAAATTTGGTATTTAGGAAATAAAATTTCAGAATTGTTTGTAGAATTTCGAAGTTTAGTTTCAGTAAATATGATAACATCTGTATTAAAGCCAAAACTATCGGTGTATAAGTGAGACAATTTTGTATTAAGTCCATTGACATTTTGATATATAAGAGACAAGTTCTTGACGGATGAGACTATTAGTTTTTTGAAACAGATTCAGCATGTCGAGGTAGATAAGCTATATCGGACCTTTGTTTTTCTTTATAAGTGAATTCTCGAATAATAGCATTTTTAGGCCAGAAGCCAGGATCAATAACGGTGTTAAAAATATTGTCTGGAACAGATATTTTAAAAGAAGACTTACTTCGTTTTTCAGGATAGTTGAATTTATAAACATTTATTTCACAATCATGGACAAGTTTTGATTTGATATACATTAAGACATCAGTTTCTGATGTATCCGAAGAAATACGAGCAACAAATATTGTTTTTTTGGGAGGAATAATCTTTAATGTCGGAGTATTCGAGTTATTATTAGACGAATTTGGTAAATCATTAGTAGCACATTGGATTGATTAGATTGATGGATAGCATTACGTTTTAAATTATTGTGATTGTTTGTTGTAGAAGTTTCAGAGTTATTGTTGTTTGAAAAATTGTTTATTGTAGGTGTAGGTATGATATCTGTTTATGTGTTATTGTTGTTTGATGAATTATTTATTGTAGGTGTAGGTATGATATTTGTTTCTGTGTTATTGTTGTTTAATGAGTTGTTTATTGAAGGTGAAGGTGGGACTGGATTATTAATGTTCAAATTTAGTAACTGAGCATTATAATTATTATTAGTTTCGGTATAATTATTATCCGTTAGTTTTATTGGATTATCATTTTTAGCTGCTAGTCGCTTACTCTTGCGTTTCGGCGATTTGGATGGAGATTTGCAAAACTTATCCAAAGATTTAAAATCATTAATTAAAAAAAACTTAAAAAAATCACATTTTTAATGATTTTTTTTGTTATATTCGATGTGAATTTTAGTCATGTGAAATTTGAAAATTAGCAAATAGCAAACAAAAACTGTTATATTAACAAGATTTTTGCTACATTTACCTCAAATTTAGTAGAATGCAAATAACAGTTTAGTTTGTTAAAATCAACAGAAATTTTCGCTAAAAAATTGTAGATTGCTGATTTCATAAGGGCAGACTTTTATTCGCATTAAAAAAGAAAATAAGAACTTTAAAAATTTCACATTTTTTGATGATTTTTTTGTCTACTAATATTTAGTAAATGTTTTCGCTGATTTTAGCAGATTATTTTGTTACTTTCAATTAACTACAATTTTGCTCAAATATGACTAAGTATTTGTAAATTCAACAGATTTTTTTTTGCTATTCTTATATTACTAATATTTAGTAAGATAATCTGCTAATTCTTCTTAGTTTAAACGAGCTTAAGATCATTTATTTATTAATTATTTATTTTAATAATTATTAAAACAAGTTTTTCAAATTCTAATAATTGTTCTCTGAAGAAGTCACTTGATGTGGAGATGAAATATTAGAAATAAATAATTAATAAATAAATGATCTTAAGCTTGGTTAAACTAAGAAGAATTAAATAAAAGAAGATCAAAGAAAACATACCATTTCTAATCTGCTAATTTTAGCCGTTTTTTCTGCAAGAACATTTTTAATTAATTTTTAGTAGGTTTTTTTTTGCTATTTTTACTGGTTTATTACTATTAGTGTAAGTAAGTCCTTATTATTTGTATTAAAGTAATACAGAGAGTAAGCTGGTGGGGAGAAAAGTAATGTCATTACCATTTCTACACTGGGCATATAACCACTTATTGGTAACAGCAAACGTACAACTGCCTTATTTGGATTACGAGTACAAAGTAATTTCTCATGATTTCCTTCCGTTGATGTTTTTTTTCACAATGACCGATGTTGTTTGTTTTTTCGTTGTATTTTGTATTTCAAACTTTTCAAATTTAGTTGTTGCAAACAAAAACTCACGTTGACAATGTCACGTTTGACGCATGTTGACAGAGGTTTCAAAACAAAACTTTTATGAAGCCTCACTTCAAAACACCAACAAAATCAAATAAAAAAAAAAAAGCGAAACACAAAAAATTGCTCCAACACGATTGTTTACAGAGATTATGCAACTCAACTCTGTGTTGCATTTGAGTAAAAGTTTAAATTGTACAACGGCAGTGCCATAAGTTTTTTAATAAAAGAAAACTTATGGCTAAAATTGTGTTTGACTCTCTACATTAAAACAACAAAACAAAACGTTTTTATTTATTTTCTTCAAACTTTAACAAATGCGACTTTGGCTGTACACATGTTTGTAGATTGGAATGGAACGAAAACAAGAAATGCTGGCCTATTACAACGTGATTGTTGGAAAAAGCTGTGGAAAGCAAAGATAAATAGTCAAAGTTTTAGATTTTTTTAATCGATTTTAAATTTTTAAAATGGATGCTTTAATAACTGGAATATAAAGTAAAACAACCGCAGCCTTTCTTCCGTCGTGCTTTAAAGACCAAAAAATTTTAATTTTGACCCACCCTAATGATTACGAAAATCATACTGTTGTCAAAAAGTAGACTGGCAAATAAGTTTTAATATTATTTTAATATTTTCAAATGGCATACTCCCTTTGAACCTGTTCTAGAACAACTTCTTTTACCACCGGTTACATGGAACCGGTTCTAGAACAGGTTCCTGGGAGTCGAAATGTAAGGTGTCACTATCCCAGAACCAGTTCTATAACTGGTTATGGAACCGGTTGTAAAGCAACCTGTTCTAGTTTGGAGGTAAAGAACCTATTGCAAATAGGACAAACTCCATATAAAAAGAACCAGTTGCAGAACAGAAATTAGAACGTGTTATAATACAGTATAAGCTGTTCTGCAACCAGTTATTTGGATTTTACTATTTTACTGGTGTCATATAACCCATAAAAAACTATCAAGATATATGATATATATTTTTCTCGAACGTCACTCGGAGCTCTCGAATAAAATTATTTGTAGATTTTCTAAAATTACACAGCGCTATAAAATTGACGCCAAAAAACGAAAACAATAGTACTGGCCATTCTAAATATTTCTGCAAAGCTGATGTTAATGGCGTGCCCAGTTTTTTCACTTCTGGGTAAGAATTCTCATTAAAGCTTTGCATGCTTAAGCGCAGTTTTTAATACATACAATTTTAAAAATCAAATGTAATATAAGTTCACACCACCCTAGTAAAAAGGTTTAGATATGACCAGATATAATCATATATAATTATATCCAAAATTTCAGTCTATCCAATTTTATCAGAGTTCAGATATATTTATATATGCCTTCAGATATAATTATATATATAAATGTATATAAGATTATATATGAATATATATCTAGTTATATATAATAGCATAATTTTATTTATTTAAATTTTCATTCACTCAGTAAAGAAGTTTCATTAAAAAACTAGTTTCATTGAAAGTATGAAGGCATTCATTAATTTTAAGAAAAGTTCATTCACCTTGTGAATAAAAGTTTCATTAGTTCACTGAAACTTTATATAATTTTATGGAATGGATTCGTTAAAAAACATAAATTGACTAACATGGAGCACAAATTAACTGATTGAACTACACTGTAGACCTTTCTTCCAATTTCGATCAGGTTTGTCATTTGGGAAGTTTTAATTACTTTTTTTTAATTTTTGCTTAACAAAATTGGATTTTCAGTGAACACAGTTTTTGAGTTATGATGTGTGATAAAAAAATTTAAATGTTTAAACACTTGTTGTTGATCTTTTAAAAAATTCTATTGCTCACTGCATCATGTTGCTGACCAATTTTAGTTGTTAGTTTTTTTTTGTAAAACTTTGCAGCAATAAACCCATTTCATAGTCTATAAATTTAATCCTCTTACAGCTAAAACAAACATTCTCAATTGCAACCCATTTATGTATGGAATCAAAAACTTTAAAAAGCGCTAAAACCGATAGATGGTAAATTTTATCAAAATGTCTTCTTTTTCAACTAATTTCTGCGGCAAATCGGTTAAAAGGGAGCTAAAAAGCACTATTTTAGGAGTAATAGCTAAATTTTGCATTTTTTTTCCTAACAAGTTTGAAAATTATTTATTAGTGGAAATCTACATATATACAAAAAATTCCTTCTGAGAACAATTTTAAATTATTTTATGCTAAAATGTAAAAAAAATATATGAAAAAGTTATATTTTTGGCCTAAAAACGTTAATATTAGGTAAAATTCTGTTAAAATTAAACGTTTTTCGGAAAAGGCGCTAAAAGATCTAAATAAAAATGTGAAAATCGCTAACCTAGCGCTTTTAAAAAAAATAATGCGAGTTTCGGGTAGTAAACAATCACTAAATCTAACGCGAAAAGCGCTAAATTGGCATCGCTGTATGTAGATTGAAGATTACATAAAGCTATAATAGTTAGAAATAAAACAAAATGTGGCATCACTGATAATATATAGTATGGTTAGTCATAAATTTTTACAAACTTGTAGTGGCATTTCAACAGTTACATTCAGTTTTTACACCCTACAATAACAACAAACATAATTTCAATTGAGATAATAACTGGACAAAAAAAAAATATGGTTATGGCCAAAGTTTTAACAACTAATCATTTCACAACAGAATGTTGGTTGTCCCAGCAGAAACGCGGATAAAGGTTCCGAACAATTTTATTGGCAACGATTTCGATTGAGAATGTTTTATTTTTATTTGAGGCTGTAAAATAAAATGAATAAAATTGTTCGTGACATAATGCACGAAATATTTCTTAATATTAATAAAAAGTTCATAATATTAATAAATCTTTTTCTTTAAATGTACACTGTATAAAATAAGTTAGTACAAAAATGTGTTAAATAGAAGTTAAACTAATTTTTTCTGTTGCTTAAATTTTAATCAGTTTTTTAGCTAAAATTATTAGTTAACAAATTTCATTAAAACACGCCCAAGGAATGCTCTCTGTGTACGTAGAATTAAGTATGACTAACTTTTAACTGTTATCTGGAAAGTGATAATAAGCTGGAACTCTGAAATACCCAGTGTAGAAACGGTGATGACATATCATTATTTTTTGGACTACCAGTAATGACACCAGTTTACTCTGCATTTCATACGCCTAATGAAAAAAATTTCATTAAAAATAATGTCATAAAAATTATGAAGTTTTTTTGTAAAGAATGTGAAATTCTTCATTCACATTGTGAAGAAAACTTCATTAGTTTGGTAAAATTGTCATTAAAACTCGCCCAAGAAAATTGTCGCTGCTGCCAGAATGTTTACTATTAAATGGCGTTTAAATTAAAATCGGTGACAACAAAAAATGAAGGCCTACGATTTGAATGCTTGATCCACAATGCGCCGTCTACTCAGCAAATTTCAACGTTGTGCAGAATTTATCTTTGAAGTACATTCATTTTAATAGATTTATGCCAAAAATAGTTTTTTCGGATTTGCGTTTTTTGAAATATCGCGGTTTTTTTATTTACATCATTCTCCCCATTTTTCATAGTTTTTGCAAAAATTTTCGAAATTTAACGGCAAAAATCATGATTTTTTTTAAGTATATTAAACACAATTATACTTCATTTGAGTATAATCATGTCGGTGTTTGTTTCATTATATCTTATCTGAAACTTTTGCATGTTTAGTTTTATTTTTAAAAATTTTATGTATGCTAAACAAAATTAAATTTTATCACGATGCGTAAACTAAACTCATTTTTGTATTAAAAATGCAAAATCCATTACAAATATCTTGAAATATTTAGAAAAAAAACAATTGTATAAAAAAACTGGTGTATATAACATAAATATAAAACTCGCCTAAACATATTAGAAAATATCTATTTGATGATATTTTCAATGGATTTGCAATTTGAATACAAAAATTTATTAATTGGAATAACAAGTTTATGCACGCTGATAAAATTTAAAAATTTTTTAGTACACTCATAGAAAAAAAACATGTAAAAAAAACATGCAGAAAAAGCTACTGAAAATTAGTTAAAAATTACCTTGCAGAAAAAACTACTAAAGTTAGCAGATTTTGTTGTAAATATTAATAAAATAAGAACAGCAAAATTAAATCTGTTAACTTTACAAAATTTAAGTTATATTCGATTTGAATTTTAGTTAATTTTTACTCTGTAAAATCAGCAAAAATTTTTACAAAATATTTGTACACTCAAAATAGCAAACAAATGCTATATTTACCTCAAATTAAGTAGAATGCAAATAGCAGTTTAATTTGTTAAAATCAACAAAAATGTTTGCTAAAATTTTTTAGATTGTTGATTTCATAACGGCAGACTGTTATTCGCATTAAAGAAAAAAAAAACTTAAAAAACGTTAAAAATTTCACATTTTTTAATGTTTTTTTTGTCTATTAATATTTAGTACATTTGCTACTTTTTTCCTAATTTAAGCAGATTATTTTGTTACTTTAAAATAACTAAAATCTGCTACCAGTTTTTCTGCAAGCTAATTTTTAACTAATGTTTAGTAGCTTTTTTGCAATTTTTTCAGTTTTATTTCTATGAGTGAAAAGATAAAATGTATAATAATAACACTATAAATTTTCAATTCCTTGCAATACCAGTACTAACTACATAATTGTACTCAAACTAAAGATAATTTTGTGTAGATATATATACCTTTACAAAAACTTCATGATTTCGCGGATAAATTTCGAAAAATATGTGCAAAAAATGTGGTGAATGTTGTAAATATAAAAAACTCGATATTAAAAAGCTAAAAAAAACTTTATTAAAAAATATGTGTTTCAAAGTCAGGTTTTTTTTTGGCCGTCGAGTACAGTCAGATAATATAGAGTCATCATATTGATGATACAGTTTCATAAATCGTTTGTCGTCAGTTATTGATCATATTTATAAAGTTTTCATAAATATGATGGAAATGACCTTTATCATTTCATAAAAAAATTTCATAGAACTTGTAAAAAAAAATGTTAGCATTTTATTGAAATTTTATTTGAAATTTAAAAAATATCATTTGCAATTAAAGGCTGATGCATAATTATCTTAAGTGACTTAAAAAAGCTGTTGGTATGAAACCGAAATTTGGAAATACAAATATTTAAATTTTAAAAAATTTTAATTTTCATTTCATACCAACAACTGACTTAATAGAATACTTAATCCAATTACTACCAGAAATTATTTGAAATTCTTAAACATCAATTAAATATTATATTGTGTTTTTAATTTTAAATAGAATTTTTTGATTAAATTATGAAACGTTTATGAAAAGTTTCATAATATTTATGAAACATTTCATAAATATTTATAAAATTTTCATACAAATTTGTGAAACTGCTTTATCGTATTTATGAATTATTTAATATCATTTATGAATCATTTCATAAAAAGTTATGAAACTTCTTCATCATTTGTATGAAACATTTTGTAATTATGAAAAAGTCTGTCATCAATTTGCCCTGTTATGAAATAGCTACATCTTATTTATGAAGTCTTACATTGGACTAAAATCAATAAAGTTTTTCATCAAATTAATGAAGTTTTCATAAATATAATGCAGCCTTTTCCCTAAATGTAGTGTTATGTTTAGGATATTTCATATTCGTCTTGGTTCTCTTTTTGGCAATTCTGTAAAACAAATTCTTGCGGTTATGTTGCATATATAGTTTGTTTAAAACTGTTCAATTTGTTTAAAAAATATATAACATTTTAGCTGGAGTCCATATGACTTTCATGCAATATAAAAATCCTTGATATACGAGTTATTTTTTCACGACTCCCACATACAACAATAATGTTTGAAGCTCTTTTGGGAGCAAATAAAATGTCAGTGACTGCTATAAAAATTGATTCAGTTTTTTTGTTCTTTTTGTCTTCATTTATTTCAAAATATTCTTTCACTCTTAACTTGTTTGGAGTGTTGACTTTATAAAACTCTTATTAAGATGTTCAAATTAGGGTTATAACTTTGTTTGAAAAATGTTTACTCTAAAATCTTTTTTCTTTATTAAAATTTGCGAAAACAGTAAAAAATCCGTTAAAATCGATAGAAATAGCTGAAGTCGAATTACTTTAAAACAGAGGCCAAAAAGAACTGCTATTTTTTTTTTAAAGCACAAAAAAATATGGAACAAATTTTACATTTTTATAAATGAAAATATAACATACAAAAATTATGCATTATTGCGAACATTTAATATATTTGAACTTTTTTTCGAAATACTCATAATATTTCAGTTACATATGGTTTTGATTTTTATTTTAAAATAATTTAAAAAAGTTGTTTGATTTTTTTAAGCAATTAGGTAATAACTTTTTTAAATTGTAAATAAAATAAAAATTAAAACGGACCTGAGATGAGCTTCATACTTTGCTGAAATATGCGGGTTTATTTCTAATTACTTGCGGCCTGTTTTTACAATACGTGTATAATTTCAGACGAACGTGTGTCACCCGAACAAATACGTAAGGAAATGAGTTTTTATAATTCGTTCGTCTGACTTACGTTTGAGTACGTAAAGCTTTATGTTATGTCAAACAGTAGAGATTGCCATGATATTGTTTTTCGGTTTTTGTTAGCCTTTTAGCGATTCCAGTGCCAGTGATAATGAAGAATGTCTTCTTTAAGCTAAAATTATCAAACAAAACAAATGAAAACAACGTGTTTTGTCTCAAAATGCATATTTACCTTTTTTTTTGTTATTTTCGCTGTTTATAATTATGTTTTTATTAAACTTTTTAGTTAAATGAAATTTTTTTTTCATTAGGATATTGTCCTAACAAATAATCTATAGAGTTTTTTTGTTTTCAAATTTATTAATTGACCCTTTCAGGAATGTGTTGATAGATCTATTTCGGGAATTTTCTAGGTTCCCATCATCAGAACACGTTTTGAAAGCGTAAACTTCCCCTGTTTTGCTTACAAACTAAACAAAATATAAAAAGGAGAGAGAAACAAAAAAACGTGTATTGAATATCCACCAGAGGTGGATCTTGCACATCAAACAAGTTTTCAATTTATTTTTTGATCAATGGTTATAATCTTTAACTTCAAACTCATATGTATATTAGTTCTCATGTAGTGAGTAAACTAGTTCATATGTATGTTTGATGTTTGGCATGGGATTGTTACCGCTTTCAAAACGTGTTCTGATGATGGGAACCTAGAAAATTCCCGAAATAGATCTATCAACACATTCCTGAAAGGGTCACATAATAAATTTGAATACAAAAAAACTCTATAGATTATTTGTTAGGACAATATCCTAATGAAGAAATATAGAGTATGGCCTCGAACTTGAATAATTTTCATTTTCATTGCACAATTAAAGGTCGAAAAAAACATAATTTTTATTTTTAATAAAAATTATAACAAACTTGAAATTTTTTTAGGACGAACGTTTACATGACGAATGCTTTTTGTAAACGTCTGTTTTTGACGTTTGTGATGTTTTAAATCTCAATATAGACACAGAAAAAAGAAAACGAAAATGGCAACTCTAACGTTTTCACTCACTACAAAGTGACATTCGTGATACTGAACCCCAAAGTCATTTTTATCACTCGTTTAGACGATTTTTTGAGTGACACGTCATACAAAAACAGGCCATTAATATCGAATCCGATACTTAAACTGCTGCAACTAGTTGTTCCCGAGCATTTGCTTTTAATTTATAATGGTTATTTCCCACGTGAAAATGGTCATATATTATCATATATGGAAGTGTCATATATGTTCGGATCCGAAAATTGATTGTATATGGGGATATATGGCTCATACATGACCATATATTGTAGTTCATATATATTTTTTTTTTTTTTGGTTGTTTATCTCTGAGGTCCGAATAAATTAAAAACTATTAAATGATTGTATTTTATTGCTTAATAAAAATCAAGTAATAGTTTTTTATTAAATCAGAACCCAAAGACAAACAACAAAATTCAAAAACCATTTCTTACAAAAACTAATGGCTGTTACTCCTGGAGTTAGTGGACTGTTTAGATTGTAACAATTTAATTTTCAATAAAAAATACAATTAAATTCTTATTAAAATAGAAAAAACAATTTCTCTGTTTGATAGAAATTTCAAATATATATATATATATATTTTTTTTTTTTTTTAAATCGACAACCCAGGTGAAAAAGGCAATATATGGTAATATATGAACATGTGTGTTGCCATGTCTGTATTATATATCAACATATATAAATTTGTATATCAGTTATGGAAGCATATATGGGTTCATACATGCACACAACTTCCAACCTGTATTATATGATAATTAGATAATCAGTTTAAAATTTGTTTTGCAAAAATGTATTGCTTCTAAATTAATTTTATTAAAAAAAGAAAATTTCGTGATTACATCTGATATCATACACATAAATCTATTCCTATTTTATTTTTATTACGCTGTTTTCTTAACCACGGAATTTTTATGTTGTACAGGGAATGGTTCTTTTGTAATAATCCCAATAAAAAACATATCCTTTTTTACAGTTATATTAGTTTTTTGTTTTTATATACATCGAGATTATTTGTATGTTATTTTCAATTTATAACGAGCTTTCAACCTCCGTATATTTACAAAAATAAAGCAAATCAAACATATTAGCTAGGTTGATACTAGTATTTCGAACTGGCTAAAGATCTCATCAGAACCCGAAGTTTTAGAAAAGTTAGAGCCTCCATAATAGGTGAACTTTAACAAAAAACCAATCAATTCAATTTTGCTCCATTCTTGTCTTCTTAGTAATCAAGCACGTGGCTAGGTCTTTTCCTAACAAGCATCATGACGTTACTAAACTTTGAAGACCAAAAATGTTCTATTTATATAAACAAATTTTAGTTTGTACTCTGGCTCAAGTAATATTTTTTACAGTTATATAAGTTATTTGTTTTTATATACATCGAGATTATTTTGATGTTATCATTTTGAGATTTTCAATTTTCTTCCATATTTTTTTTTTAAAAAAATTAAAATTTTTGAAATTTCTGTCGAAAGAAAAATATAAAAAAAAAATTAGAAGAAATCATATTCTCTGTTTTAAATTAGAATTTATTTGTTTTTGTTTTATTTAAAAGCCATAATTTTTTGCAAGACATCGATTTTAGTTTTTGTTGTTTGTTTCGGACCTCAGAGACAAACAACAAAAATTAGAAAACATTTCTTGCAAAAAATTATGGCTGTTAAAATATTCAAAATATTAAAATATGATCTGAAATATATGGTCATGTATGAGCCATATACGGCCATATACCCTCAATTTTCGGATACGAACATATATGACACGCTATACATGATAATATATCATCTTTGTCACATGAGAAACACAAAATATGAAAGAAAATTTAAAAACTCGAAATGATATTCTTTTTTTTTTATTTTAGAAATGTTGAGGTTAAGAAGAAGAATAAACGTTTTTCTCTAAAAATTATAAACACTATTAATTTTTAAATCAGACTAGACTCGTTTCTGCCTTTTTATGGACCGGCTCATCAGTGATTTTCCATTTTTAAATTGTAGTATTATTTGTGTCTTATAATTGTCAGATTGTCTCTATATGATACATTTTTCAACAAACTGCGGCTGTAAGAATCAAACCTGCGCTCTTCATACATTACAAATGTAGCAATACCAAGTTATGACCGTTTAGCCATTACACCCAAGTATGGTCTCAAATCTAATGCAGCTAAATTGCAGTTTTCTTTCCTATTAGCTTTTTCTGTTATTGTATATTATACTCAGAAGTGACAACACTAACAACACAAATATTCTATTTTTAGATTTTTGTTTTATTTTTCTAATCTCCTCCGTCTCTATTTCACAATGTTACCAGATTGACGTATGGTTTTTACGTTCATGGTTGACAACTTTTGCGTTTTTATTGAGATTTTTAAATATATCATTCCCTGTACAACATAAAAACTTTGTGGTGCAGAAAACCGCGTAACTGTGTATATCAGATACAATCATGGAAAAAATTTGCAACAAATTTTTGCAAAAAATAAACTGGATATTTTTTTTAACTATCTATAAAAAAAGTAGTACGCTATTTTAAACTACAACACTTTTTTAAATTTTAATGTTTTTATTACCGAGCCTATTTAGAGTTATAACACTGATAAGGCTTTATAAAAATAAAATCAGTTTTAGATTCTGCGACTTAAAAATCTAACTTTCAACAACTTAAAGAAACACTAATGGTTGATTTCTACACACAGACAGAAATTTAAATATTTGCCAACTAAAATTCGGTTACTACGACTCAAATTCGATTAATAAGAAGTTCAGACAGTTGGCACAACTTAACATTAGTTTTCGCAACAAAATTCGGTTAAGTCAACTGAGTCTTAGTTGCAACGCCCAAAATATTGAGAAATCGAATGTAAATACCTTTGTACAAAATGAATTTATAAGTTGTTACCATTAATGTACACTTTTTAATTCGGTTGGCACTTAATTTCTCTGTGTGTAATAACAATACATGAACAATAATTGCATTTTTTTCTAAGTCAACGATATATAATAACCTGGATAAAAATAGTTATATCTAGTCATATTTAATATGATTAAGTCATATATGACTTTGAATGAAGCTACATTACGGTTAATATTATATACAAATACATCTGATCATTTTTATTGAGAACATTTTTTAGATGGTACTTGATATTTTTACTCCATGTATAACTACATAAACCATATAATAATAATCGAAATGTATGCAGTATATGTGTATGTATATGTATATGTGACGCCATACTGAAAATATTTTCTTATAATTTTATATAGCATATATAATCCCATACATATTTTAATAAAGTTCAATATCAAATTAAGTTTTCTGCTAGATAAGACTTTATTACATATGACCACCATATATAACCATATAAACCATATTAATTTTTTAACGAAATCATTGACAAGTGATTTATTTTATATACTTTCAAATAGAAAAAGTGTGTACATTTTAAAAGACAATACCACTTAATTATATATATTTGAAACACAAAATTAGTTCTTGATAATTTTTAGTCATTTCGTTGTTTCATTTAAAAAAATTTTGCTCTTTAAATTTGTTGATTTCTAGAAATTTAAATTTTAAACTTATATGCTTTTAAGCATAAGCATCGACTAAAATTTTATAAAATCGGAGATATTTATATTTAATTAGATATAATTCAATGTTCCCGATATGGACAAATTTAGGAAAATTGTATCAAATTACATCTAATTTGATATAATTAGATACATGGAGAAGACCCATTTTTCGGACCAATTTGTATGTATAAATGATAACTTGTTAAAATTGTATCAAATTACATCTAATTTGATATAATTAGATACATGGAGAAGACCCATTTTTCGGACCAATTTGTATGTATAAATGATAACTTGTTAAATGAGATACAATTTTATTAGCATCCATATTAACATTTTTACCCGGGAAGTTAATATATAATCACATATAAATTCTTAGAGTTAATATCATATATGGGCCAACATTTAGGATATATTTCAATACATGACAGCATATATTACCATATATGAACGTTTTGTTTGCATGTATGAAGCCATATATGCTTCCATATATGGCATACATTTTCATATATGCAGATATATGAAAAAATATATGCTCATACATGGAATCATGCATGTTCATATATTACCATATATTATCATTTTCACCTGGGTTACCAATAATGTACAAAAAAAAATTACAAAATAGTTTTTTCATTTTCATTTTCAATAGTTTTTATTATTAGTACGTGGGCGGCTCAATAAGTCCGTGACTTTTTGAATGAAACACAGTTTTTTTGCAAAAAAAAAAAAAATATTTTTCAACATAATCTCAATACACTCAATACACTTAGTCCAACGTTTCTCCACTTTTTGTATCACTTTTGTAAATTAGGATTTTTCGCGGTCCATAAAATAGGCATTTCTTGGCCATATGCGGCCTTTTTTTTTAAATTCCCGTTAAATTGGTTCAATAAGTTGGCTTAATATTCGCCGTTTATTGTTTTTCCCTTTTGAAGGTAACCGATGTGGATTATCCCGCGTGCATCCCAAAAAACTGTTGTCATCACTTTATTGGCCACGATTACGTTTATGGTCAATTGAGAGCAAACGCGGTACCCATCTTGTAGACAGCTTTCTTAAACCCAACTGATCATTAAAAATCGAAACCACACTGCCATATGAAATGCCTATGGCATCAACATTCTCACGCACTTTTACTCTACGATCGTCCAACACCATATAGTGGATTTTTTCGACATTTTCGGGTGTATTTACCTCAATTGGCCGTCCAGAACGCTCAGCGTTATTTGTACTTGGGCGACCACAACGAAAGTCAGTAAACCACTTTTTACCATTGAAATCGATGATGCAGTATTTATCAAGCTTTTCCTTGGTTTGATTGGCGGTTTTTTTGTCGCAAAAAATAATGTTAAGTGAGCACTCGAAATTCCTTTTTTCCATTTTTTAAAAAATCCACGAGGTTGTATGTTTTGAACAGCTGTTAAACGCAAAGTAAATGACGGAACTTGCTCAAAATTTGACAGTAGTCTATTAACAGTTGGTACTTGATGGGAGCAGTGTGGCATTTCTTATAACTACGAGGGAAGTTCGAAAAGTCACGTACTTATTGATCCGCCCTCGTATTATTCAAAAAAGTAAAAATCATGTTTTTGAAATGTTTGTGTTTGATTTAAAAATATAAATCATACTGGGCCAGTAAATAAATTAAAAAATATTTAAGAAAAGAAATATTCCACAAACAAACAATTTTTTTAAATTTAAATTTTTAGCAAAATATAGATTTTTAGTTTAGTTATCAAAAAAATTGTATCGAACTTCAAAAATGTTTTGCAGGAACCTTTTTGAAAAGCGCAAAAAAAAAATATTGCGTTTATTTATATTTTTATGCAGTTTACGGCTAGGATAAGGAAAATTTGATACTTGCAATAAAAAAAAAACTCAAAAGTTATAACCCTAGTTCATATGCACATAATATTGATGGCAAATTTACGAAAATAAAAATATTAAAATTGCATATGAATTCTGCATATGGTTAAAAGGAAATATTGAAAAAAGTGTCTTCAAACAGTACTTACGCAAATGTCAGTTGTTCTTAATATCAAATATTTAAATAAAGACATTTGAATGACATTCAGTGCAAAATAAAATGGAAAATTACTTTGGGGTTTTTTCCATGAATTTTTAGTAACACTTTTTATGCACATATATAATGTTGGTTGTGTAATATTTTTTTTTTAATTTAGCGCCAAACAAAATATGTGTAAGTTCTCCTCCGAGTTTCATCATAATCGGGAAAACCCACCAACCGTGATTCCTTGTACGTAGACAAAATATTTTTTTTTATCACGAAGTATGAAAATCGCTTTTATTACGTAGGGGAAAGGTTTGCAGGTTGCCACCTCTTAGCTTTTTTTTATTTTTGGGTAAAAATTCTTCATAAAATCAAAGTTTTCATTCATAGGTTTGTAATAGGAAATACAAATTCAGAATTCTAAGCCAGAAATAATTTGAATTTGCAAAAAATAAAAATTATGTTTTCCAATCCCCTTTTGACGTTTTGATATACCGAGAGTCTATTTTTATTTCCCATAGGTCTCATTCTGTCTACAATTGGTGAACTCAAATTTGTTGCACAGTGTAATTAAAGTCGGGACAGGAGATTTTGTGAAAAATTAAAAATTTGCGAATTTAAAATGACCGTCCATTCATTTGGTAAATACGTTTCAACGTGAAACTTTGCATGTCATAGCCTTTAAGTATAGGCAGAGGCCTTCTACACTCAGCGAGCTGATTTTTAGCAACAAAATTAGTAGATTTAGCAAAAGTTTTGCTAACACTTAGTGGATTAGAAATAAAAATGCCTTGTTAAAACTTAATGAGTTTTTTGCTGAATTTTAGTAGACTGAAAAAAAACGCAAAAAATTTGTAGATAAATTGTAATTTAGTTAATTTATTTGCTGAAAATCATAAAACATATTTTTGTGATTCTTTTAAAAATAATTTACAATAATTACGAAATATAAAAATTTTCATTTTGCCACTTTGACGACATGAATTAATTTAATATCTGAAAATATATAGAAATAAATATATATAACATAACAAAAAATTTCTTTCAACTACTTACATCAATGGTTGTCTAAATGATGCTATCTTTTAAAGGACGCAACTGCCGAAGATAATTATAGAAACGAAACGAAAAAAACAACCCCTTTTATGCAATAAGAAAAAGAAAAAGGAACCATAAAAATCTACCTAAGATGTGTGTCTTTGTCTTTCGCTTTACTCTGTCTACATGTCTGTATATGTTTGTTTGCAATTTGACCACACTAGATTATTAATCTATAAACATTTAGTTTAGAAATACATATTAAATTTAAATATTTTATTTTGTCTTTTATTTAATTAATAAACAATTATTTTCACAAGCCGGTGACAACGCAAAATTTAAGTTGTTTTAATCCTCAATTTTGTTTTATGTATGAAAAACAGATACAAAAATCTTCCATGGTTGATTTTTTTATATGTCTCATTAGAGTTGTACTTTTTAGTATCATTATCCTCTTCTCTACTACATCTTGACATGACGCGACATCTACTTCATTATGCGTATATCTTTCAATCTGGTTGTCGTCCACACTATTAATGTGTTTATCAGCACAATTTTTTTAGCAAAATTAATTAGTAAAACATTAGTATAAAATTAGTAAAGCATTAGTATAAAACAGTTAAGGGCTGAATAAGTATAACAAAAATTTTAGCTGAAAACACGATTTTAGCAAAAAAATTTTCTAAAAAATAGTATACCTGATTTACAAGACGTTTTACTAATATTTCTACTAACTTATTTTTTTGAGTGTATGCTACTCTTAGGTATTCAACCCGACCTCTTTATTAGCTATGAAACCAACCAAAGAGTAAAAAAAAGGATTTTAAGAGAAATTTTGTTTGTGTTGAGAAAAATAAGTTCTGAAGCTAAACAATTATTGCGGATAATTTTTTCGAAAAATCCTAAATCATGGTTTGTTATTGTTTTTATGTTATAAATAAAATATGTCATAATTTTTGCCGAAACTGGCAAGCGCAACTTGTGTATTTTTGGAAAATATGGCAGCGTCCCTAGAAAAAACTTTCAGCAAAATGTTGCAACTCGACACATTTTTTGTAGAAGATGTCGTTACTCGACTCATTTTAAAGAGATTTGGGCAGAGCTCAACTTTTTATTTCCAGCGGCACTTGAGATAGTTAATAGTTAAAATAGTTTAAAATAGTTAATCTATGGGAACCTAACCCTGTCCATCGTTCCCCTAAATTCATAAAACCTTGTGAAATAAGAATCACCTACAGTCAGTTTCAACAGGCGTCGAACATATTTGAAGTAGGTCCAGGTGGTTTCCATACTACTCAGTGTCGCTCAATCTGCTCACCGATTAAATCAAAACATGTTACAGAAATTTAAAAATTTAAATTAAGTTGCATCAGGTTTTTAAATAATAATTTAATAAAAATTTTAAATATTTCAAATATTATTAATAAAATCAGCAAGATAAAATTAAAATATATTAATTTTTAATAGAAAATACCAAAATATAAGCAAAATAAAAGTGAGTGTTTTAAGCAACAATTTTGTATCAACATATTTCAATCATGTTTTAATGTAAAACAAATTTTTCATTTGCTTGCCAGAGTTCGACATTTTGTTGCTGAGAGGCGTGGGAAGTGTATTTTCTCTATTTGCTTATACTCTTTGGTAGGTCATATATTGTACGTTATAACAGGTAAAAAATTAACGCAAAAATTCGATTTTCATGAAATTTTGTGTTTATTATTGTAGCACTACACTGAGAGAATTCGTTGGACGAGTTTTAATGATATTTTTTCACTAAACTAATGAAGTTTTCTTCATAATGTGAATGAAAAGCTTCATGAAAAAGCTTCATAGTTTTAATGAAACTATTTTAATTGAAATTTTTTCATTAGTTGTATGAAATTGTTAATAAATAATGTGCAATTTTTCATTAAATTTTATGAATAATTTAATTAATATAATTAAAAGTTTTAATGGACGACTTCCAGTGACAATATATACATAAAATTCAATTAATTCAAAATTAATTTAATACAAATGAATTGAAAATGAATTGCAATTCATTTTTCTAATTCATTTGAATTAATTCAAAATCAATTCAAGTCAAATGAATTGGAAATGAATTGCAATTCATTTCGTTAAACTCATTTGAATTGAAAATGAATTGCAATTCATTTTGCTGAATTCATTTGATTTAAAATGAATTGCAATTCATTCCAGCCAAATGCATATGAATCGATTCAAATTTCATTCAATTCGTTTTTGGCGAAAAGAATTAATTCAAAATTTTACTAATTCAGTGCATGAATGATTCGCGAATTAATTCAAAAATAAATGATTCAGTCACAGGTCTGCTACCTAGTATGTAAAAAATCTTTTTCTCGTATAATTTATATAAATGTGGACAAAGTAATGAAAAATTATGCTTTTAGTAATAGGTTATCTTCTCAACTTTAAAAGTTATTTAAATTTAAAAATTAAAATTTTTGATTTTTGGCCATGACTTTTTAGTTTATTTACCAAAATAAAAATTTATAATATAATCGATTAAACAAATTATCCGTTTTTATAACACTTTACGAAAATAGACACATTTTTTTTTAACTTAGCTTTAACAGTTAATAGTAAAAAATCGTTAAATTTAAAAATTTTAAAAAATTATTAGAATTGAAATTTTTTATGTAAAGGCATATTTCTTTCTTTAAAATTTTCTTGGAACTTTTTTAAAAATTCAAAACAACTTTTAAATGTTTTCTAACAATAAATTGGTCTTTTAAAACAAATTTTAAACGTTATTTCATTTAACTCAAAGTCGAACCACATAATACACTGAGCGAATTATCTGCATGATATCAATTTTTTTTGTATTTTTTTTATGTATATATTGTCACTAGAAGTCGTCCATTAAAACTTTTAATTATATTAATTAAATTATTCATAAAATTTAATGAAAAATTGCACATTATTTATTAACAATTTCATACAACTAATGAAAAAATTTCAATTAAAATAGTTTCATTAAAACTATGAAGCTTTTTCATGAAGCTTTTCATTCACATTATGAAGAAAACTTCATTAGTTTAGTGAAAAAATATCATTAAAACTCGTCCAAGGAATTCTCTCAGTGTAGTGCTACAATAATAAACACAAAATTTCATGAAAATCGAATTTTTGCGTTAATTTTTATATTTTGGTATTTTCTATTAAAAATTAATATATTTTAATTTTATCTTGCTGATTTTATTAATAATATTTGAAATATTTAAAATTTTTATTAAATTATTATTTAAAAACCTGATGCAACTTAATTTAAATTTTTAAATTTCTGTAACATGTTTTGATTTAATCGGTGAGCAGATTGAGCGACACTGAGTAGTATGGAAACCACCTGGACCTACTTCAAATATGTTCGACGCCTGTTGAAACTGACTGTAGGTGATTCTTATTTCACAAGGTTTTATGAATTTAGGGGAACGATGGACAGGGTTAGGTTCCCATAGATTAACTATTTTAAACTATTTTAACTATTAACTATCTCAAGTGCCGCTGGAAATAAAAAGTTGAGCTCTGCCCAAATCTCTTTAAAATGAGTCGAGTAACGACATCTTCTACAAAAAATGTGTCGAGTTGCAACATTTTGCTGAAAGTTTTTTCTAGGGACGCTGCCATATTTTCCAAAAATACACAAGTTGCGCTTGCCAGTTTCGGCAAAAATTATGACATATTTTATTTATAACATAAAAACAATAACAAACCATGATTTAGGATTTTTCGAAAAAATTATCCGCAATAATTGTTTAGCTTCAGAACTTATTTTTCTCAACACAAACAAAATTTCTCTTAAAATCCTTTTTTTACTCTTTGGTTGGTTTCATAGCTAATAAAGAGGTCGGGTTGAATACCTAAGAGTAGCATACACTCAAAAAAATAAGTTAGTAGAAATATTAGTAAAACGTCTTGTAAATCAGGTATACTATTTTTTAGAAAATTTTTTTGCTAAAATCGTGTTTTCAGCTAAAATTTTTGTTATACTTATTCAGCCCTTAACTGTTTTATACTAATGCTTTACTAATTTTATACTAATGTTTTACTAATTAATTTTGCTAAAAAAATTGTGCTGATAAACACATTAATAGTGTGGACGACAACCAGATTGAAAGATATACGCATAATGAAGTAGATGTCGCGTCATGTCAAGATGTAGTAGAGAAGAGGATAATGATACTAAAAAGTACAACTCTAATGAGACATATAAAAAAATCAACCATGGAAGATTTTTGTATCTGTTTTTCATACATAAAACAAAATTGAGGATTAAAACAACTTAAATTTTGCGTTGTCACCGGCTTGTGAAAATAATTGTTTATTAATTAAATAAAAGACAAAATAAAATATTTAAATTTAATATGTATTTCTAAACTAAATGTTTATAGATTAATAATCTAGTGTGGTCAAATTGCAAACAAACATATACAGACATGTAGACAGAGTAAAGCGAAAGACAAAGACACACATCTTAGGTAGATTTTTATGGTTCCTTTTTCTTTTTCTTATTGCATAAAAGGGGTTGTTTTTTTCGTTTCGTTTCTATAATTATCTTCGGCAGTTGCGTCCTTTAAAAGATAGCATCATTTAGACAACCATTGATGTAAGTAGTTGAAAGAAATTTTTTGTTATGTTATATATATTTATTTCTATATATTTTCAGATATTAAATTAATTCATGTCGTCAAAGTGGCAAAATGAAAATTTTTATATTTCGTAATTATTGTAAATTATTTTTAAAAGAATCACAAAAATATGTTTTATGATTTTCAGCAAATAAATTAACTAAATTACAATTTATCTACAATTTTTTTGCGTTTTTTTTCAGTCTACTAAAATTCAGCAAAAAACTCATTAAGTTTTAACAAGGCATTTTTATTTCTAATCCACTAAGTGTTAGCAAAACTTTTGCTAAATCTACTAATTTTGTTGCTAAAAATCAGCTCGCTGAGTGTAGAAGGCCTCTGCCTATACAAGGTGCAATATTTTTTCTAATTCATTTGAATTAATTCAAAATCAATTCAATACAAATGAATTGAAAATGAATTGCAATTCATTTTTCTAATGCATTTGAATTAATTCAAAATCAGTTCAAGTCAAATGAATTGGAAATGAATTGCAATTCATTTCGCCAAACTCATTTGAATTGAAAATGAATTGCAATTCATTTTGCCGAGTTCATTTGAATTGGAAATGAATTCCAATTTATTTTTACCAAATTCATTTGAATTAATTCAAATTTCATTCAATTCTTTTTTTATGTGAAAAGAATTATTCAAAATTCAATTCAAATTCGTAATGAATTGAAATCAAAAATGAATGATTCATTCACAGCTCTGCTAGGTAGTCAACTTTGGTAACCTGTAAGTACACCTTGTATTAAAACAGGCTGACCCAATCACAATATTGCAAAAGATTAAGATTTCTTTTACAATTTCCAATTTGAAGAAGTTATATGTTTACCATTATTTTCTTAAATACCCCACTGTGCAGAAGTAGATAAAAAGTATTAACTACACTTTAGATGTCGATTCCAATAGGACACTGCTGAAATTCCGAAATACAGGGTGTGCCAAGCCTTTCTCCTGCTTTTTTTGTTATTTTTGTGAGTCTAGATTTTTCTTTAAAGATTAACATCAAATAAGTTTGATAAACAAATAAAAAAAATTTAATCTGTTTAAAAATGTTTAAAAACGTTTTGTTTAATTTTACAATGACCTAATTAGTATACATACACCATAAAAGGATTTTAACAAAATACGATTGTCCGTGCGTTTAAAATAATTACTTTTATGTCAGCACTACAAACACACAAATAGCTGAAGAATTATGAGATTGTGTTTGTATGTTAAATACATATTTAAATTTATATATGTGGTACATATATACATTAGGGTTATAAAAAACACTGGACAACAACAAAATCCTAGCAGAAATAATTCCGTTAGATGTTACACCGTGCGACAGCAGTTTCCACACATGTACAAATTAATATATACGGGTTAAATAGAAACCATATATAAATAAAATGCGTTTGAAGTTTTTCGCCATCACATCAAAATTCCTTGCAAAAGGACTTTAAAGTTTAAATTTTTCAAAAAAAAAAAAATATTAAAAAACTTGCATTCATTTTTTCTCGGATCTGTTTTAAAAAACTATACATTTAATTTTTAAGATTTTTTCTGTATGTGAAAGATAAAAGTATCTACTAAAATATTCTGCTCACGCTTGAAAGGTTACACTCCAATTGCAATGTAGGAGTGTAACATTCCCCTGCAATTTAAATGGTGATGATCCGAGATAAAAGAAAATACGAATATTCAAACTTACACACTATTTGCATAATTTTCGAAATTTGAAGAACTAAAAACGCTAATCTTTAAGTAGGTCCATAGAGTTTCTGAATGAAAATTTTTATTGAAATCAGAAGACCTTAGGTCAAAAAATTCCCTTTTTGGTGGAACTGCCGATACTAATAATAGTAAATAAAAAACTGATTTTGGTACAAAAACTATAAAAAAATTTAAATGAGAAAACATTCCCAGTAAAATAGTAAAATCCAAATAACATGTTGTAAAATAGGTTGTTTTACTGTGTCATAATAGGTTCAAATTTATGTTCTACAACCGATTCTTTTTGTACACTCAAAAAAAAAAAGTGAGTAGAAAAGTTATTAAAACGTATTGTAAATCAAGTATACTATTTATCATCAACATTTTTGCTAACATTATGGTTTTAGCTAAAATTTTAGTTATACTTATTCAGCACTTAACTGTTTTGAACTAATGTTTTACTAATTTATTTTGCTAAATAAAATCTGTTGATCTGTTGCACATTAGTGGTGTGGACGACAACAAAATTAAAAAATATATACAGAATGAAGTAGATGTCGCAGCATGTCAAGCTATAGCACAGAAGAGCAAAATAATACTAAGAAGTACAACTCTTGTAAGACATCTAAAAAATCAATAATTGAAGGTTTTTTTCTATATGTTTTTCAAGGCTCTATGAAATAAGGCCCCAATGAAATAAGTCCCCAAACCAAAAATGAAATAAGGCCCCAAAAATTTCTAATAAAAAAAAATTGGTGTCTTATTTCATTTTTTGGGGTTTTATTTCATTCTTTTTTTTTTTTTGGGACCTTATTTCAAAATGAAATAAGGCCCCAATTTGAGAAATGAAATAAGTCCCCAAATAATATTTTTGGGGTGTTATTTCATTTTCTTAAAAATCAAAATTTTAAGGAATGTAAGCAACCAATCTCATTCAAAGCACGCAGAAAAAAACTTTATTTCGCGAAGCCGCCTGCCGCGTTCTACGGAGGAAAAAACCACTAAGGGCGGCCGAACTTGTTTTTACAAATTCAATGTCGAATCCGTTGAAATCTTATTTTAAGACAATAAGTAATATAATTTGACCAGTCATAGCTTTATCATTTAAACAGCTAATTTATTGTTTTTTATCTTCTGTTTATTTAACGTTTAGACACTAATATATACGTAAAATTTTTAATAAAATAGACTTTAAAAAAATTATCATTAAAAAACAATAAATCTTGGTTGGTATTTTGGGACATAAAAAGTTATGATATGTTAAATAAATGTTACTTGATGTCTTAAAAATATAAGATTTCAACGGATTCGACATCTGATTTGAAACAAGTTCTTCTGTTTTTTTCTGCGTGCGACACAAAAAACAAACTATAAATCGTTTGCTATATTTTTTTTAGGGTACAAGAATAATCTTCCAGTGAATATTGTTTAAAATTGTTTTTTAGTGAAATATTTTTAATGTTCATATTTACAGGTTTCATTTATGAATTTTTCTTATGTTCTTGCCGTCAAAAAGCTGAGGACTCTTTGCAGGTATATACACAAAAACTATGTATTAATTAGGAATAAAAAAATATTTTAATGTAATATATAATTTAGTTTTTTTTTTAATTGGGGCCTTATTTCATTTTCGAAATGAGGCTTTACTTCATTATGAAATAAAGTCCCAAAAATTGCGGCGTTATTTCATTTTATTTTGGGGTTTTGTTTCATTTTGTTGGGACTTTTTTTAATTTTTTTTTTTGGGCATTGTTTCATAATGAAATAACGCCCCAAAAAATGGGGCGCTATTTCATTTTGGTTTGGGGACTTATTCATTGGGGCCTTATTTCAAAGAGCCGTTTTTCAAACATAAAACAAAGTTGTGGACTAATGCAACTTTAATGTTGTGTTGTCAACGGCTTTTGAAAGTAATTGTCTATTAATTAAATTAAAGATAAAATAAAGTATTTAAATTTAAATAGACATAAAATACACATTTAATCTTTATAAATGTGTATTTGTAAACTAAATGCTTAAAGTGATTATTAATATAGTGTGGTCAATTTGCAGTTTTAAATTGCAAACAAATATACGTTCAGTTCGACAGACTAAAGCGAATGACAAGGACACACATAAATGTCATATCTTGTTTTTTTTCCGTTTCGTTTCTAGAATTATCTAAGGCATTTATCTTACTTTAGAAGATGCCATCATTTAGACAACCATTGAAATAAATAGTTGCAAGACAATTTTGTGTATATTTCCTATAATTATTTTTATATACACACAAAAAAATAACAACCTATTTCAATCTCGAAAACCAGCGATTCAGTAACTTTAATTGCTGAAATTCCACCACCATCAAAAAATGCTAATTCAATTAGAAATTGATAGCTCTTTAATTGAATTATTCTTCAATTGTATATTAACTATTTGATTAAAAAGTGATCAATATTGTATTGGGCACTGTGATGTAATGGTTAGCGCGTTATACTGTTACACTGATTTTTCAGGGTTCGATTCCCGGTGACGGCAACATCAATTTTGAAAAATAATTTGTATGAGTTTTCTATCCCTCATATGTATCTCAGTACCAGCCTTCGGTGTTAATATAGCACTTAACTCCACCTAAGTAAAATAATGAATCAGCGCTATGAACAAAAAAGCTTCAATAAGTTCGCCAACTCTCCATCAGGTGGCGAGCAAAAACTGTTCTAAGACTTGCATGCGCTAACACTAAAATAAGGAATGTGGCCATATTTGAAGAGAAGACGAAACCAGACCTTATACGTTTTAAAGCTACTGAGTTATATTTTCCGATGACCTATTCCATGTGACCGTACATAACTCAGGAGAGGATTAATAAATTTTTAAATTTTTGATTTTTTCGAACTTTTTTTTTACATGCGCTAACACTAAAATGAGGACTGTGGCCATATTTGAAGAGGAGACGAAACCAGACCTTATACGTTTTAAAGGTACTGAGTTATAGTTTCCGATGACCTATTCCATGTGACCGTACCTAACTCAGGACAGAAGAAATACATTTTTAAATTTTAGATTTTTTCGAACTTTTGTTTTACATGCCCTAACACTAAAATGAGGACTGTGGCCATATTTGAAGAGAAGGCGAAACCCTTTACGTTTTAAAGGTAAGGTGTCATTATTTTGCGCGACATCTCCAGTGATGAGATTTGTAATCACAATTCTAAGTACTTGACATTATCAAATATGTACTTATATACAAATATGTATATATAAATATGTACTTATAACTACCCAGTGTCGAAAAGCATTATCATATAAGTGGTAGTTTAACTACATGTGGTCTCTAGTTTCTCGTTACTTTATATTCATTTTTCCATGTGTGAGATGTTATACGTTATATGTTTTAAAGAATATAAATATAAATCAATTATTAAAAAATTCTCAATTCAAATATGTCATGTTTCAACTTTCTAAATGTTCTTTGTATTTAAAAAGAAACCTCTATAAAAGAAATAATTGCCAACCTAATGTACAATATAATTTGTTTCATATTATATTGTGGGTGTATAAGTGTTTGACAATAAAAGTGTTTGCATACATATGTTCTTCTGATATGTACTCTTTAAAATTCATTACTGCCGCCAAACAATTGTCACATAACGGTCAAAGTATAATAAAATTTAATTATAAAATGCGAAAATGACATACAAAATGAGGCGCCAAATGTCAGTAACGAACAATGACAGTTAACAGCTATTGAGAAGGGATTGAGTAAAATATTAAACCGAATTATGAACACAAAGATACAGACAGTTTCAATAACTGAAATAACAAGCAGTTTAACTGGCATAAAGAACATCATGCAATAAATATAAAATTAAAAAAGGGCTTAAAGGACATGTGTTATATAAAAATACCTCCATTATTACGTACATACGTTTTTGTTTGAACATTTCTGATTACCAGGGCAGCGACTATCATGCAAAAGGGATATTTGTTGACCAATTTCTTTAGCAAATTAAAGAATTTAAAACAAAATGGCATGAACTTGTTGTTGCATGTTTTACCAATTTTTTATTTAATTTTGACACATTTTGCCTATAAGTGCATATTTTTTGGAATTTATATGATTTTTTTGCAAGTTTTTGCATATTTTGCGTGTAACAGCATATTTTTGGATATTTTTAGAATTAAGATTAGGATTTAATTTAAAATAAATTAAATTAACAATTTGAAAATCTTAACACAATACTAAATTAATATAAGAAATATCCAATTGGCATCTTCTTAAAAGGAGTCTGATGTGTTTCCTCCAATTGCCACAACATTTAGATATGTGATAGTGGGGACGAAATAAATAAAATTGGGTTAGAATTTGAGGTCGAAAATAACACAATTTACCGTTAATAGTGTTTTTTCAAGTTTCTTTTAAAGAAGCAATATACAATAGAGCGACACACTTTCTATGGAGAAAATAAGTTCTGTTTTGTCCACCCATCAAAATGTACCTTGATTTGTTTTATGATGATTCCCAAAATATTTCGTGTCTAGCATTAAGATCCCGTGAGCTGGACCGTTGTAAAAAAAAGTAGTTTTTTAGTTTTTCGCAGAATTTGAAAGTGTACAATATTAGTATCATATGAAAGGTTTTTGAAAGGCGCGTCCAACGATATATAAAACATGCCAAAGCATGGCCACACATATTCTTTTTTCAGGGATATTCAGTAAAAAAAACGAATTTTTGAACTTAGATTTTTGTGATATAAATGTCGAATTGACATATTTTAATCTTTAGTTAATTTAAGTAAATACGTGTTTCTGTTTTTTTTTTTTGGAAATTCGCGTTATAGCAAAAATTAAATAGGGTGCATCCTCTACGTTCTAATCAGTTCAATTTCGGTATTAAAATTTATCTATCTATAAGTCAAGTGCATCATCGTTGTGTGGAAATAGTTTCAAACTTTGCAAATTGAATGCATTTTCAACTAAATTTAAAAAAAAAATGAATTAATCCAGTATGCAAGCCGACTGAGTTGGTAAGGATGAAAATTCGGCTAGAAGAAAAATATTCTATAAAATGCTTTTTTTTTTGGCGGCATAATTTTTTTTAGCGAATTCAAAATTTTACAAAGTTATTTGTTTTAAAAATGCAATAATTTAAACAATGTAAAAATAAAAAAATGCGTAAATTTTTTTAATTCGCGAAAAAGTTATGCCGCCAAAAAAAATGCGTATATGATTTTTTCTCCTAAGCTACATTTTCATCTTTACATCAGCTAGAAACCGATTCCAATTACAGATTGGATTATTTAAAAATTGTTCTGAAAATTTGGTCCAGAGCACTGAGAATGCACTAAGTTTGCAAAATTCTAAAATATTTCCATACAAAGAAAAATTTTGATACCGATATTCATATGATTAAAGCATGGTTTCCCACCAAATTTCATTTTTGGTAAAGCGCGAACAAGTGCGAATTAAAAAAAAAGCTGAAACAAGCATTTAATTAAATCGACTTAGGATTGAAAAATATGCCCATTTGACATTTAAACGACAAAAAGCTCTGTACAAAAGACTAAGACTAATTTTGTTTACTGAATATCCCTGAAAAAAGAATATGTCTGAACATGATTTGACATGTTTCATATACCGTTGAACGCGCCTTAAAAAAAAATTTCATATGATATCAACTGATATTGTATACGTTGCCTTAAGTTAAAGTACAAAATTCTTTGAAAAACTAAAAAAATAACTTATTTAAAAACGGCCCAGGGATCACTGGATTTCAACGCTAGACATGAAATATTTTGGGAATCATCATAAAACAAACCGAAGTACATTTTAAGGAGTGGGCAAAGGAAACTTTTTCTCGTGAGTGGGTCTAATATACATATTTGTTTTCAAATGAAAAGTATTTGGATGACCTTTCCATTGCAATGCATTACGGTACAAAAATAATAAAAAGTTTTAAAACAAATAAGTTAAGAACAACTTTCCTTGTTACCCCTTAAATGCGCTATTAGGCAGCTATGTTTCTTACCAATTTCTGTAATACTTTCGTCTCCTCTGTCGTATTTCCAAATTTCATATCTAATCGCATATAGAAATGGAAAATACCCTTTTTACTACACATAGACCTTGAAAAAATTACCTAGAACCAATGGTTGGCACTAATGCATCTTCCTAGATACGATTCCAATCTATTCATCAGGTGTCTCTATGGCTCGCTCTAGGGTTAATTGCAAACTAATTTAATTATGCAAACGTTTGATAGAAAATGTGATGTTACTCGTATTCTAATTGCAATTGACACGAATACGGGTAGCATCACATTTTCTGTCAATCGTTTGGTATCTAGGAGTCATAGAGACACCTGATGAATGGATTGGTATCTGCCATTGGTATTCGGCCATTTCTTACTTAGTGGTCCGATTGAAATGAAATTTGGAACAGGCATAAGTGAGGTATTATTTGATTTTGAACCTTGAAACCCCCGGGGGCAGACTTATGACCACTCAAAAAAAAACTTGACCTGAGCCGGACCAAATTTGTAATTTCACATTTTCAAATGGGAATATCACGGAAGTTATTAGAGATAACCCATATAAGTAAACATGTTTTTTGTTAGTGTCTACTAGCAGATTACAAATATGTTTTTTTTTGGAAAATCGTATTACAAACAAAAATAAGGTGAGCACTCAAAATTTTATATGCAAAAACTTCCCTGCTTTGGGTGATCATATTGCCGCCCCCGGTGTGTCTAGAAGGTGCGACATCAAAACTTAAGCTCAATAATACGTCACTTATTTCATTGCAATCGGTTTACCAAATAACAAATTGCCGAATTATTTGCAAAAATTTCGTGATATATCCCACTGTGCACTATTTATGTTGTAAAAAAGTAATAATTAATTTATATTTGGGATTCGATAATATTATCTTAAACCGAAAAAAATTAAGATTTATTTAAAAATATGAAAAATCAAATATTGTATTTTATTTTAAACGTTTGCTCTCGAGTTATGATCATGATTTTTAAAAATCGACGTATTTAAAAGCAAATTTTTGTACTTTTATTTCATATTTTTTTTGATTTTTAAGTGCGTATTTCAATGTGATAGCATAAATATTTTAAGATCATGATTTTTAGTCCATAAAAGTCGCTGCTCTGCTGATTACTCACTGGTATTTCTAAAAGGTTGCTTAGTTGGTTGACCACATATAAGAAATTGATGTACCTGAAATAATCAAAAGGTAATGTGGTAACATTTAAGTATCACTTTCACGTCATAATTGTAATGATTTTAATTGGCTACGATTGTTGTATTTTAATTCAAATCTGATAATATTATTTTACTGGACCACAAGGTTCCAGTTTTTACTTGGGCTCGGTAATATTTTTGCTGGCAGGAGCTTGCAGAAAAATTGCTAATATCAGCATAAAAAAATTGTAAATTCAGCTAATTTTTTTTTCAGTGTAGCATAGTCCTCTGTACATGCAAAGTTTAGGTATAAAATATGTATTGATTTTAGTTTTAGTATTTTATATAACAATCCCAAGAAAAATATGAATGTTTTGTTGTTACTATTGTATTGAAACCTCAAATTTCAGTAAAAATAAATATTAAATAAAAAAAATGTTCTGATTTAGTATTAAAAACTGTAAAAATTGTATGAATTACAAAATAACTTGATTTTTCATGAGAAAACTGGAAAACCGCATACCAAAAAACTGGAAAAAAACAGTTAAAACTGGCTAAATGGCAACACTGCTTAAGTTTTACAATGACAAAATTAAAACACTTATTTAATACACTCAAAGAAACGGCTTCATCATATATATGACATGTTTCAGCAATTTTCGTCTAATGTAACGTTTCATAGTATTTATGAAACATTTCATAAAACACAAAATCAATTTCATCATATTTTTGAAATATTTTACTATATATTAGGGTATTCAGTGGGTTAACCGTTACTGAATTAATCAATGAATTTTAATCAAACAATTGTTCGAGTAAATTAAAATGGCCAGTTTCGAGTAACGAATAATTTGAACAATTTTGTTCGATTCATCGAGTATATCGAGTAAATCAAAATATGTTTTATTTCAGTTCCTATTTAATAAAAAAATAAAAAAATCAATAAATTTGCTTTTTTAAAAAGATTTTTTTTTTTTTTAGTTGCCGTTTTAATAACATATCGCACTTGTTCATCCAAAGGGTCATAACTCAAAATTCATTTGTTGCAAGAAAACGACATACAGCGGTATATTTGATCGGGTATTTTTGTTGCTAAACAGTACAGAGACCGATCTAAGGAAACTTGTATGCTGTTTTCTTAGAAAAAATTGATTTTAAGTTATGACCTTTTGGTTGAACAAGTGCGATATTTGATTGTAGGGTAATGTTTACGGGAGACTACGACATGCGCGGCTCTAAGAATTAATATAAAATGAAATATTATACGCCTCAGTGTACAAAACACATGCAAATATGTACAGCATGGCCTATGAAATTTCCTTGTCTATTAATTGCTGGAGTCGCGCATGGACTACCATATGGGCAATACTGCACCGAAAAAAAAAACGTTCTGCACCGAGACCAATGCCTAAAATATCACATTTTGATCAGTTTCAAAAGATGCTTTTAAAATATTTTTGGACAAATAGCAGAAATTGTTCAATAGTTCCGATATACAGAAATTAAGCGAAATTTTTAGATATCTAAATATTGAACACAAAATTAAAAAATCGCAAAACTGTAAAATTGTGTTTTTTGCAAGATTCGAATTGAACTTAATTCATCATATTTTTTTTGGTGTTACAGCACGGCTTGGGCCGTTTACTCTTTTTTCTTTCATTCGGATCTTTATTCAACGTAATCATATTAACTAAAAATGTGCAACAAAATAATACACACAGAGAAAAATTCTGCTATTTGCCAAATGAAATTCGGTTACTACAACTCAAATTCGGTTATTACGCCCTTTAGTCGGTTGGTACAACTAAACATGCATTATCACAGCAAAGTTTGGTTAATTCAACTAAATTTTAGTTGCAACACCCAAAATATTTAGAAATCTAATGTAAATATCGTTGTACTAACTGAATTTATAAGTTGTTACCATTATTATCCCAGAGTCAACATGGTTTCCGCAATTCCCGCTCTACAGTTACAAATTTGGTTGAACTTACTACTTATGTTAATGAAAGCTTTATCAATAAAAAAACAAACCGATGTAATTTATACAGATTTCAGTAAGGCGTTCGACCAAGTTAATCATGAACTTGTGTTGTACAAACTTGATAAGATTGCTTTTAGTATATTATCTCTTAAATGGATTGGATCATACCTACATAATAGAAAACAGTGCGTTAAATTTCGAAATTCGTTATCCAAATATATTGATGTTACATCTGGAGTCCCACAAGGCAGTCACCTTGTACCTCTATTATTCACATTATTTATAAATGATCTTCCTTCATTTATTACGCATTCTAATACTTTAATGTATGCAGATGATGTGAAAATTTATCTTGCATTCAACAATTGTAGTGATTTAATACTTCTACAGAATGATATTAATCGTTTTACTATCTGGTGCAAAACAAACTTAATGAGCCTTAATGTTAAAAAATGCAAATGTATGATATTTTCCAGATCAACTCCTATTAATGGGTGCTACGTGATGAATGATTCAACTCTTGAGTTAGTGGAGTCATTTAATAATCTTGGCATTCATCTAGATAGAAAGTTAGACTTTAGATCGCACATATCTTAAACAGTAAATAAAGCTACTGGAGTTCTTGGATTCATCAAACGCTGGAGCAAAGAATTTAGTGATCCATATACTACAAAACAATTATTTACAATGCTAGTCAGACCGATTCTGGAATATGGTTCTGTTGTGTGGGACCCTCAATACCTTATGCATTCAAACTCTATTGAATCCGTTCAAAAACAATTTTTATTATTTTGCCTTCGCGGCCTGAATTCGAATCCAAATGTTAATCTGTCAACATCGCCTTGCACTTATTAAACTACCTACACTGAAAAGCCGTAGGCAAATGCTGAATGTGTCCTTCCTGCTGAAGTTGATGAATGGAAGTCTTAATTCGCCATATCTGCAAAGTAAAATAAATATGAATATTCCTTTTCGTTGTTCAAGAAATTATGAATTTTTAAATATTAAATATTATAAATCTAACTTTGCTAACTTTGATTCATTTCGTAGAATTTGCGACGAGTTTAATATGTTCTTTCAGTTAATTGATTTTAATAAAGGTTTAGATATTGTAACGAGGGATATAATTTTAAATTTAAATTCTTTAAATTAGATAAGTAATCTTAGTTTTTCGATTATATAATATTGTTAATGGTATTTAATGTTCATGGTCTGTACATATTATTTTCATAGACATAAATAAAATAAAAATATACACTTTTCAATTCGGTTGGCACTTTATTTCTCTGTGTGTATTAAGAAACTATTTTTTCAACGACGGTGAAAAAGTAATATAGTTTTTACTTTTATATTTTTCCAAGACTTAGAGCGCTATGTCATATTGTTTTTGATATTTTCAAAAAATGCTTAAAGTTATATCCCTAATATTTTCTTAAAGTCAAACTTTATTAAAACGAAAGAAAATTAAGTAAATTACCTCAATTGTATATTAGTTTAGAAGATCTTTTTAATTTTAAAATAACTACCTTGCGTATATTTATAATTATGTTAAAAATATATATTTCGGGACTACTGATTTTGTTTTATTATATATTTTTAAGGAAAACCTAATGAAAAAAATTATCGAAATTATTCGAGTTACTCGAGTAATTATAAAATCTTACTGGATTAAAAACCTCAAAAACTAGTTACTCGTTTACTCGAACAAAACCAAACCCGAGTAATTTGAATAACCTACCACAAAATATGAAGGATATTTTGTATTACTTTTGAGTAGAAAAAACTCATGAATATGGTCATTATAATTCTTGTTGTTTATGAAATGTTTCATAAATATTAATGAAATTGTTACATTGGACGATAATTGTATTCCTAAGGTGTAAATATTTTAATATTTTTAAAGAAAATATTTAAGAAGTTATAAACTTAATTTTAAAAAGTTAAAATTATTGAACTAACTTAACCCTACACTTCATATTGTATCACTGGTGATACACAATTTTATTATTAGAATAACGGCTATTTCGCTCTTGTTTTCGAAAAATATTAACTCATATTACATTATATTGATCATGTTTGCACAATAAAAAAAAAGAACCGTAATGTGATTCTCAATGGTTTTGAATTGTCAAATCAGTTTTTAAAACGTCTTACAGTTTAAGTGAAAGTGTCCCGAGTGCTTAGACAACAAGCAGCTGCACGTTTTGAATTTTTTAAGTAAAAAGCGTAAGTTGAATTAAATTTCCGTAATAATATACTATATGTATTATTACATAACATTTTATTATATAACTTATTCCTATTTCATTTATAAATCAATATTATTTTTCCAATTTTTAATGAAAATGATTTTTTTATGAAAATTGCATAATATCTACTAAAATAGTGATTTAAAATTTTTTTGAATATTTTTCCTGAACTCAGACGGTAATTTCCCCTTACAAAACATTTTTTTGATCAAATACAAAAAGTCATGCAGTGTAGGGTTAAGTAAGTTGCGTATTTGGATATAGTTATTTCATACAATTTTAAATTTCTTAAATTTTAGTAGGTTAATAAATTCCTTAACTTATATTTATTTTTACGAAAATCTTATAAACTAAATTTTAGTAGAGAAACGAAAGAGATAAGAAACGAAGATTCAATTTTTTTTTTTTTTTATATAATTTTAACCACTACTCAGGGGATGCCCCCTACTCATGCAGTGCATTGTATTGATCATTAAAATAGGGTATTGTAAGTAACAGGGAAGAATTCTGCGGGAAGTTTGTTCCACATACGAATCGTTCGACTAAAAAACGAATTTTCTCTGTAATGCGTTGTGCGAAACACAGGACAATCAACTACAAACGGATGTGCTCTACTAGATAAGCGAGCATTACGAATAAAAACTCGAGCTCGAGGAATAAGTTCACTTATCTCCGATGAGCACCTCCCATGGTAATATCGATAGAAAAGTGTCACACAACCCACATTCCGACGATGCTCCAATGAATCAATAGAGTTGGATACACTACTGTCATTGATATGCTTCACCGCCCTCCCCTGAACACGGTCCAGAAGTTTCAGAATAGACACTGAAGCCCCTGCCAATATATGAGAGTTGTATTCCATTTTCGGCCGGATATAGCTGGTATAAATAGTAAGGAGATCGGATGGAGTGAAGTAAGTCTTGCACCGTTTCAGAAAACCAAGACACTTGAATGCCTCTTACAACACTTGGAATACGTGCTTATTCCAACGGACATCACACTGTATTCTCATGCCCAGAACGTCAAGAGTATCCGATTCCTCAATACCTATACCATCCATAGCTACAGATGACAATGTTAATTCCACAGCCCGTCTGTGGGTTAACATACATACCAATAATACCAATACCAATAATATACCAATAATATACCAATAGCAACTGATGCATATTTCCGACATTTATTAAATCCACCACAAGTTTCAGCAGATATGCATTATGCTTATCAACACCAAGTAGATGATTTTCTTGATAAGCCAATAACTATAGAAGAGTTGAAAGAAGTATTAGAGAAGACAAAACTGAACAAAGCACCTGGGGAGGACAGACTACATTATGAGTTCTTTAAAAATGCACCCGAAGAATCGTTAAAAGAAATGGTAAAATCATGCAACCTGTTACTGGATGGGGAAGAAATATATAATAGCTTTATAAAGAGCATAATCTTACCAATACACAAGAAAGGTGACAACACGCTGCCAGAAAACTATCGGGGTATTTCATTTATGAATTGCCTGCCGAAGATAATGATGGGACTTATCGCCGAACGATTATCATAATGGGATGACCGGAACAAAATAATAAATGAATACCAAGCTGGATTCCGCAAAAACTATTCAACCTCAGACAATATTTACAATATTGCATCTATTGTACATCTGAATTTCAATGAGAATAAGAAAACGTATGCATTTTTTTGTGGATTTCAAGGCTGCCTTTGACAAAGTTCCACGCAAAGCATTAATATACAACTTACATACTATGGGAGTTTCATCGAAAGTAGTCAGGTTTATAGAAAAAATTTACGAAGATACAAGATTTGATGTGTGGACAGGAAAATAAAGGTCAGGCGATTTAACAATTGCTATTTACATTCTACCTAAATGATCTGCACGAGTTTCTAGGTAATGGCACAAATGTTGGTGGCATAAACATTAGGCTCTTGCTGTATGCGGATGACATAGTTATTTTAGCAGAAAAAGTGAATGTCTTACAGCAAATGATTTATAAATCAGAGGATTACTGCAAACTATGGAACGTGGAGGTTAATCTAAGCAAATCTCAAATAATGGTATTTAGGAAAAGTGGAAAAATAGCTAGAAATGAAAAATGGATTTTTAATGGAAATACAATCAGTATAACCTCGGAGTATTGTTATTTGGGAGTGATATTGACACCGAAGATGGTGTTTACAAAGCATGTTGAAACAAGAAATCTGTCAGCAAAAAACAGTATCAATGTCACTTGGAATAACTTTTTCAGAAAAGGTAATATATCTCTCAAATCTAAATGGAAATTATTTCTAGCGGTATGTAGAGCTGTGCAGACATACGGTGCACAAGTATGGGGATACTCACATTTTGATATTGTGGATAAGCTATCTACATACTTTATCAAAAAGATCTTGAGGATGCCAAACTTTACCCCAACATATATCCTTATGCTGGAAACAGGATTTGAAAATTTGCATCTATTCACGTTAGACTTGCATCTAAGATATGTAGCCTAAACACTTTTTGAATATAACAAGGACAGATTAATACATCAGCTTTCAATACACAGAAAAAACTAAAAACGGGTTTCATTTAAAAATTTTATTGAATCAATTGATATTTTAATTGATTTTACACCACTGAAATAATAGTATCAACTAAAAAAATATGAGGACAGTTTATTAAAACTCTTTCAATTAAAATAATAATAATATCAATTAAAAGAGTTATTGTTTTTCTTTACAACCTCAATTAAAAAGTTTAGTTAAATTGATTAAAACTTTAATTGAAACTTGAGAAGAAAACAATTTTAGTTTTAATTGGAAACTCGTATTTTTTTATTTTTGTTATATGCCCTCCATTAAATAAAAAAAGAAATGTAGGTTTGTAAATTAAATTGACATTTTATTTATAATAAAATTAAAGCTTTTTATAATAAAAATGTATTATAACAAAACAAATAAAAGTAAAGACAAAATATTTGTTTTGCTTGTCTTGTCTTGAACTTTTTCTTGTAATTGAATTGCTTTCTTAAAAAAATCACACACAACTTTAAAATGATAGTTTAATGACACTTATACTTATTGAAAATTTAATTATTTACAAAAATAATAGTTTAATTGTCCTTTTTCGATAAGGTTTATTTAAATCCACATGTGCACTTTTATTACCACAGATAAAACACGAAACTAAATTAAGTTTTCGTGCGTACACGAATATCTCAACAAAAATAGTGTTGCAAACTCTAGTGAAATAACTACGATTTTGCGTGTATTTGAAATCGGTAAACTATTCAACTTATTAAAAGTTAATCTTTTGCGATTTTTTTTTTCTTTTTATTTACAAATTAAATAATATATTGATATAATTAAACCTTTGTTTGATTATTTAATCAAAATAAAATAAAAAAAAATGGTTTGCCAAATTTCTAAAAATGTTGTTTACATATTGTCAACACTGTATGGATATATTAGAAAATTCAATAAATTTTTTAATTAAATAAATTAAAAAAATTATTTAAATTGCCATTGATATTCAAACAATCTATTAATTAGATATTTTTGGCCCATCATTTTTTCTGTGTACAGCTTCTACAGCGCCAAATATTTTGGGTAAATAAATTAAATGTGATAGGGTCAGAATTTGGTATTGCGTGGACATATAATAATTTAAATAAAAGGCAACATTATCACAATAAAGTTAATCTAATACAGTCATTAAAAACAAAATACTTTCACAATATAGAAACTCAAGTAATTCAGACTAGCAGATTTTTTAAAAAATTGGACACAAGGCAATACTCAAGAGACAATAACTTGGATATTAAAGGCTAGAAGTGATTTGATAGAGCTAAATGGAAATAGATTTCAAGCTAATGCATCAACTGTATGTTCTCTTTGTAATATGAATGAAACGGAAAATATACAACATTTTCTAGGTCAAGCGTTAAGAGAATTAAGACTTATGTTTTTCAAAAAGGTTTTACTTCAGGAAAATGAAAAGGTGAATATTTTAAACGGATTTACTGTAGATTGGAAATCCATAGCTAATTATGTGAAAACTTGTATTCGATATAGAACATTTTTATTATATAAATTTAATCTTTAATTAAATATCATGTATATCTTGCACGTGTAAATTTGGAAATGTCGACTGACGACCATAGGTAAATGCCGTACTTATTTAATTTTTATTACATTTTTTTTAAATTTATGCTTAAATTTTTATGTATATTGCTTAAATAATTTTTTAATAAAAAATAATATTACTACTATTTTAGTATGGTGTAAACCTAATTTTAGTTCATACTTTTTTTTTTTGAGTGTACGTAAATATTATACGACAGTACAAATAATGCGCTTCATAAAACAATGTTATGTATTATTTTTTCAAAATATCCCTATTTTGAAATAAATTTGTTTTAACATAACTTAAGGTTCTTTTTAGCAATGATTAATAAATATTGTTATTCCCTTTTCGATTTTTATGTATCTAAATCACCTATTTTATTTTACAAAATAAATCTCAATTTTATGCAGATTTGTTACCAATATTTTGTATTCTTTTTCTTTTAGACTAATGCCGACTACTAAGCACTTTCATACAAACCGCACAACCTGCACGTTTATTTTATATGTATTTGAATCGGAAGGATGTGGGTAAGTTCACAAAATATATATTTTTCTTTATGCCATTTCTGCACATTTTATGTACTTCCTTCCTGTTGACACCATATGTTGCGGCTAAAACAACTGGTTTTTGTTATGAAATATGGACTTCATTTTGTGTGTTTGCATACAAGTCGAGTATGTTTGTATTTTACCAATGATGTTGTTTAAGGTGTAAGCCATCTTTAGATTTTTATTTCGTAGTGATGTTTTTTATTTGATAATTTTGTGAAATATTTTCCTAAATATTCGTAGAAATAAAAAAACCAAACAAGCTATTTGAGCTATATTTCACATGCGCGATATTTTCTTTTAATGCCTTAATCTCAAAACGGCGTATTGAAAATCGGGTGCCACTGTGCAGCTTTAACGGATGATCCGATTTTCAAACTGATGTTCCGTCAAGGACTAAATGATTTATTCACCCGTAAAAAATGATGTATTACCCCAGATGTCACTTGCTATTAATAAAAGGGTCTGTAATGAAATAGCCGCCAGGGTTGCCATGTTGGTCCGAATTTTAAATTTTAATATGTAGAATAATGTTTAACATTTCGAAAATAAACCATTTGTATATTTTTTTAATAATTGTTTAAATATTATGGTTTATATTAGTTTCTAAAGTTGGTTAACCCCTTAAACTGCATTAAAATATAAACTCTTGACTTTATATAAAATCACTACATATTTAAAACTATATTGTTTTAAATATGTGGTAAGAAATTAGCTACTAGGGTATTCGACCGGTTAATCGTTACACGATTAATCGATGAATTTTAATCAAACAGTTGTTCGAGTGAATTAAAATGGCCAATTTCGAGTATCGAATAACGCGAACAATTTTGGTCGATTAATCGAGTATATTAAATTATGGTATATTTCAGTTTATATTTTTAAAAAAAAAAAACTTAAATTGCTTCGTATTTGTTACAAAGATTTTTATGAATTTCTATTATAAAATTTAAAGCAATGTGTCAGTTACCATTTAATTGTATATTTCCACTTACGTTTTTTGAGCAAAACATGTGTTTTGGTAAAAACTGTATGGGAAAACAAGTACAAAAGACGTTTTATTTCAAAACACATCCAAAACACGTTCAGTGGAAACGTAGTATTAATTTCCGTATTATATATATATAGCTTAGTAGGGCGATAACTTTTTTACGATGCACCACGATATGGTGAGTACCAGTCATGGACGGCGTAAATTGTATTTCACAATCATTCACTTGTGAAATTTGACATATAATTAATAATTTCAGACCTACGCTCACACTTGTTAGCTTAAACGGTTGCTTGTAAAATTTAAAATTTTGTTGGTATTATGTCCCAGACATGGGACATAATACCAACATTTTTGTATTTAATTACAGGCCAATTACATTTTTACGGTTAATTACATGTACAAGGCGGCTAGAGCTAGAGATTTAGTATTTGCCTTAAAATATAATCAAAAAATTATTTGAGACAATGTCTACAAAAAAAATTCAGTTTCAATAATTTGTAACTATTTAATTAATATTATTTTCAATTATAGTTTTATATAATTTTATATAAATTAAAAATTTAATTGAATATTTTTTTTTTAAAACATTGAAATTAAAAAAAAAATCGCCAAAAATTGGAGAAAAAATTGCTTAAATTTAAAAACAAATCGCCAAAATTTCAAAATACTAAAAAAATCACCAACATTGTAAAAAAATCGCCAAAATTTAAAAAAATTGAAAACGTTTGAAAAAAACTGCCAAATTTGAAAAAAAAAATTAACAAAATTTAAAAAATCAATCCTCAAAATTGCACAAATTTAAAAAATTTGCCACAATTAAAACAAATGCAAAAGTTCGAAAAAACTTTTAAAATTAAAACAAAATTTCTAAAATTGAAAAAAAAAATTGCCAAAATTAAAAAAAAAACTCGAATATTTTTTAAATCGCGAAAATTAAAAAAAACTCGATTTTTTTTAATTTTGACGATTTTTTTTTTAATTTTTCCATTTGTTTCTATGTTGTTATTATACGTTATAAAAACTGAAAATTTTGTTTATACCGCATTAATTTTCAATTAAACAGTTAATACATATTATTGAACATTTAATTGAAAGTGAGTTTGAAATCAAACAAAAGTTGAATTGAAATTTTTTTGACAATAATTTTTTCTGTTTATTTTGACATAATCTTTTAAACGAAGATACCACTAGACAGATGCCATTACGACATAAACTTAAGTTTACGTGTGTCGTAGTGTATCATTTTAAAAGTTGATACTTTAGTTACAGTGCAATCTTTTTATTTTAATTTGGTTTGCTACGCACGCATCTGTTAACAAGTTTTTAGTATTTTTTACGATATCTCAAAATCCATTATTACGATATCTCCAAATCCATTAAAGCAGCTTGTGTTCAGCACACAGAGATTTTTTTAATTTTTCAAAACAAATTTAAGCCTCAAACTTTGATCGATATGCATCATGTGTTAACGTGGTCCAGTTTGACTCAAATTTTCAAAAATAAAAAATTTTTAGACTAAATGTAAACAAATTTCGACAGGCGATCCTTGACATGCAACAGTTTGAAATTTAGCGGCTAAACTAGTCTTAGTGTTATAACCATGTTGTTTTATTTTAGAAATTTGAAAGGGTTTTTATTTAAAAAACTGATTAAAGATAATTGTAATTATTAACGAAAAAGTTAAAAATTAAGGGTAAACACACAAGAATGTTAGAAAGGCATCTGAAATTGTCCAAAATATAAATCAGAGTGAATTGGAAAACATAATTTAGTTTAATTAAGATCTGGGCGATTCAAGGTATATTTTTAAATTGTCCAATTATATATTTTTTCTTTGTCGTTATTTGTTTCAGACTACAATCACATTAGTGAGCTAAAACGCTTAATTGGAAAATTTACGATTTTGTTAATATAATACATGGAGTATTGCCCGTATATGACGTAAATATTTCTTCAAATGTTTCGGATTTTAATGAAATTTTAAAATCAAAAACCGGATACAACTATAGCTTATTTTGTATATATTAGTATCAGTTCAGATATACATTTATACCGCTATATAAACTCGGATTAAATTGTATCGAGCCATTATTCGGATGCAATTTAATCTGATATTATAAAATTTAAACTAAACTAATGCAAACTTATATAATCATATGGGCCCATTTCTCGGATAAAACTGTATTAACACTCATATTAAATTTCGTATGATTATATAAAGCAGCATATTAATTTTTTTAAATTGGGTTATTAGGAGTCGAAAGTTTCTGTGTGTACTAGGGTTATAACTTTTGACTTTTTTGCAATTATCAAAGTTTAGCTACCCTAGCCATAAAAATATAAAGTAACGCAATTTTATTTTTTCGCGGTTTTCAAAAAGGTTTCCACATAATCCTCTTTAAAGTTAGGTACAATCTTGTTTTTTAATTAAACTAAAAATTTATATTTTGCTAAAACGTAACGTAATTGAACAATAGCGATCCAACTTAAAGGACACAAACGTTTTTAAATTTGACGTGTTTCACGGATTTTGATATAGACATCAAAATTCGCACAATAACATCAGACATCAAAATTCGCAAAATAACTAACACAATAAGTAAAAATTTATTTAAAATATGTTGTGCAGTATTATTGGTCAACTCGGACAACTTTAATGTTAAAAACTTTGAAAAAATGCATTTCAAGGAAATGCACTTTATGCGGGAGGTTTTTTATCCAAATTACATTATTGCCCATTACGTGCTGATAGGTAAAATTTAGCAAAAAAAAAACAAAACAGTTTTAAACATAGTGTGCACATATTTTTTTAGTTTCCCCGGGTTAAAAAAAAAAAAATACATAATCGAAATAAAAAATCGAAAATTTTTTTAATTTTGCAAATTTGAAAGCATTTGATAGAGATGTCATAAATATTCATTTACTATTCGGCATTCGGCATATTCTCCATGCACCATTCGGCAAAATTATTCGGTAAAAAGAAAATTGTTCAAAAACCTGAAACCTGAAACAAAATATTGTTTCTAGTATTTTCTAATATTACAAGCATTTTTCTAAAACTTATATAACTGTTTCTAAGAGTGTGATAACTGTTCTCTTATGGTGTAAAATTTAAGAGATTACTTAATTGATTTAAGAGAAAATTGTGTTAGTGTTTCCTAATTATAACTACATAAAGGGTGGTTAAATTGTAAGGGCCGATGTTGAATGTGAACCACACCTAAACGCCAAGTTTTTTTCCGAATTTTATTTGACATTTCTCTATTTCAGACTTACTCAATTTGAACCATGGAGAGATACACAATCCAACAACGTGTTTAAGTTATCCAGACTTATTATGAAAATGGGCGTTCAAATCAAAATGCATATCGTGCACTTCGTGATTTTTTTGGTCAATTTGATCGTCCAAATGTGCGTACAATCGCAAAAATCGTGGAAAAATTCGAGCAAACCGGGTCTGTAGAAGATGTGAGAACACCAGTGCATGCTCGTACAGCTCGTACTGCAGAAAATATTGCTGCTGTTCGCGATAGTGTGGCTGAAGAGCTGTCCACCTCAACTCGTCGTCGTGCCCAACAATTGCACCTCTCACGCTCGTCGTTGATGAACATTATGCATAAAGACTTGCATTTACACGCTCAAAAACTAAAGCCTCTTGACCATTCCAAACGTCGTGAATGGGCAGAATGGTGGCAAGAAATGGCAACAGTGGATGATCAATTTTCGAAGAAAATCATCTTCAGTGATGAGGCACATTTTCACCTCAGTGGATTCGTCAATAAACAGAATTGCCGCATTTGGGCGAATGAGAATCCAAGAGTGATTGTCGAAAAACCAATGCACCCACAAAGAGTGACTGTTTGGTGCGGTTTATGGGCTGGCGGCATCATCGGGCCGTATTTTTTCCAAAATGAGGCCGGTCAGGCAGTTACTGTGAATGGTGTTCGCTATCGTGAGATGATAACGAACTTTTTATGGCCCGAATTGGAAGATATGGATGTGGACGGTGCCACTTGCCACACAGCTAACGAAACAATGGCTCTTTTGCGCAACAAATTCAATGGCCGTGTTATCTCACGTAATGGCGATGTCAATTGGCCGCCAAGATCATGTGATTTGACACCGTTGGACTTTTTTCTTTGGGGTTATTTGAAAGAAAAGGTGTACGTCGATAAGCCAGCAACAATTCAAGAGCTAAAGGATGAGATAATTCGGCACATTAACGGCATAGAACCTCCATTATGCCTCAGCGTCATTGAAAATTTGGACCATCGGATGGAGGTGTGCCGCCGTGGTCGCGGCGCCCGTTTGGCCGATATTTTGTTCCATACATAATTGAGTAATACCAATATATCATAATAAAATAAAATTACAATAATTTCCTAAATAGTTTGTGTTTTATTCAAAATCAACATCGGCCCTTGAAATTTAACCACCCTTTATAAAGATAAACAAAGAAATATAGCAAACAAAGACGAATTAAATAATTATTTTGGTTTATTATGCAATTTTAAGCAATTTTCAGTAAAATATCGCGTGGTTCATATCTAAGTGATTTGAAAAAAGTGAAAATGTCAGCCTATTTAAAAAGTGGCTTAAGTTTTCGTGAAATTGTTAGAAAAATAAACCGTTCTCAAGTGTTAGTCACAAATTTTGCAAATAATTCGAGACCTTATGGAACAAATAAAACATTCGGTCCGAAAAACCCGTTTTCTGATCGGGCCGGCGTAAAATAATCACAAAATAATCAACTGTGCAGTAACTCAATGAAAGTCTGAATCAGATAATCGATGAATGTAAGGTAAATGTGTCCAAATCAACCATAAGTATTCTCTTAAATGATTACCAGAGAATTACATGCCAAAAGCTGATGCCTATGCCAAGATTATTACCACAAAACTGCTCGACTTGAATTTCCTAAAAGGAATTTACAAATCTACTGGAGAAAAGTAAGTTATTAATAGCTGTTGTGGATGGGACTGTAGAGACATGCGATATTTCTCAAAAATAAATTTCCGTTGCGTATCCTTAATGATTTGGGGTGATTTTTGTTCCGACGGTATGGTTGATTTGGCATTTCGAAGCACCAGCATGAATTCTTCTCAGTAAATTACAGTATTAGATGAGCATTTGGTGCCATTTATTGAAAATAGCAACGAAGAAGAAATAATTTTCCAACAAGACAATGCCTCAGCACATGTAAGTCTTCCGACGACGGAATCGCTATCATCAAAAAATATAGTAATATTGAAATGGCGCGTAGGTTCTTTGGGTCATAACCCCATTGAGAATATTTATGGAGTATTTACCCGTCGACTTTACCCAGAAACCCGTTAATATGCTGCTTTAAAATATTTTTCTTAAATTTTTGTAAACTTTGATGTATTAAGTTAAGATTTTGATTTTGTGATTTTATTAATATAAAAAATAAATAAATTGTTTGTTTTGTTAAATATATTTATTTTTCCATTGGTTAAACTTGCCGGTTAAGCTCTTCTACTTTCTTTTAACTTTTGAAATTCAGTGAAATTAATGTGTAATTATAGTATTGCAACGCAGTGTATTTCAAAATGTGATGTATACAATGAGGTCTATAAATTGCTGTAACTTTAATTAAATCCAAGCAAAAATTGTAATTTAAATATTTTTTACAGTTTCATTAGTTTTTTGTTTTTATAAACATCGAGATTATTTTTAATTCATAACGAGCTTTAAACCTCCGTATATTAACAAAAATAATGGTTAGCGCGTTGGACTTTTACACAGAAGGTCCCGGGTTCGATCCCCGGTGCCGGCAACATCAAAATAATATGTATGAGTTTTTTCTATCCCTCATACGTATCGCAATGTCCACCTTCGGTGTTCCCATACCAATTAACCCCACCGAAGTAAAATAATGAATCAGGGCTATGAACCAAAAAGCTTCAATAAGTTCGCCAACTCTCCATCAGGTGGCGAGCAACAACTGTTCTAAGACTTATCATCTCGCGCAATTACAGTGTTGCCATGTCTGAAGCCCTTCATCTTTCCCCATCTTTCATCTCTGTACTATCCCTTTCCAAAGAAAGCAACACGCTAAATATAGGAAGTATTTCCTGAGTGTTGCCTCTCTTTTAAAAAAAAAAAAAAAAAAAAAAAATGAAACATATTAGCTAGGTTGATACTAGTATTTCGATCTGGCTAAAGATCTCATCAGAGTCCGAAGTTTTAGAAAAGCTAGAGGCTTTAGAATAGGCAGAACTTAAAAAAACCCTATTATCAATTTCGATCCATTCTTGTCTTCTTGGTAATCAAACACGTGGCTAGGGTCTTTTCCTAACAAAATTTTTTTTAATGATAGTGTAGAAAACTTTTGAAATTTCTCATATCTATTGCGATTTACAGAAAAAAACTTTTGCAAAATGTTTAAAAAGGTCTCTGTAATCTAATGGTTTATCATTAATGATTTCTATTTAACAACTAGAATTTGGTTAAGCTAAAGATTTATAAGATTCTCTATTGCAATTGGTAAATTATTTTTTTTATGACTGGTTAATTCTTAACTTTGATTAATAAAAACTTTTTATTCATAACTGAATTTAATTTGTATAATATTTTCTTTCTAAGACACTTATTTCTCACATGACTGTGAACACATTTATCTAAACTGTAGCAGGGATAAAAAATAAAAACTCAAATTACCCATAATAAAACTGGCCTAAAAAGTTTTTCATTTTAAATATATTTCTACTACAAAAAACTAGTAGACAAAAAGAATATCGCACAAAAAAAGTAACAACTAAAATTTGTTAAAACTGCCAACCAACCATTTGTATACACTCAAAAAAAAATACTCACATTATTTAAATGCAATATTTTTTTTTCTCTTTTAAATATCATAAAAACATCCCAATATGGATTAAAAAACAAACAAAACAAATTGCTTCAAAAATGACTTCAATTGAAATTTGATACAAGTGTTTTTTCCAGTAAAAATCCAGTTCATACAAATTGAAATAATTTGTATGAACTGGATTTTTACTGGATTTTTATACAAGAATGGAGCGAAATTGATAATTAATAGGTTTTTTGTGAAATTTTTTCCTCTTCTGATGACTCTAGCTTTTCTAAAACGGCGTGATCTGATGAGATCTTTAGCCAGATCGAAATACTAGTATCAACCTCGCTAATATGTTTGATTTGATTTATTTTTGTAAATATACGGAGGTTGAAAGCTCCTTTTAAATTAAAAATAAAATGTTTTCAAATTAAAATTTTTTCTCTGGAGATTCTCTTAAAATATAGCCAAAATTGTCATTACTGTGTGTTTATGGCTGATAATTAACCACAATTCAAGGCTTCGGTTCGAAGATTCTGCTTGAATTCAAGTATAATTATTATGTTGTTGGAACTTGAATTATACTGTAATTCAAGGCTTGATTTAAAGCCTTTTACGCTGTTATATTCGACTTGAATTCAAGTTTCCATTTTGCTGGAAAATGATATGGAATTACAAAATAATTAAAGTATAAATGAAGGCTTGAAGCTTGAAGTTATGACTTGAAATTACACTTGATTTATGCTTGAATTCCAGTGAACTTGCTTATTGGGCATATTACATTTCATTGCATATTGGGCATATTACTGACAAGAGCACTAATAGCGAACTTACACAGATATTCTTCTAATTAACTCTGAATTCATACCACTATTTGGCTGCATCTCTGTTTGTTGATCAAATTTCTGTTGGTAACGATAAAAAAACATGCATACAAAGTTATAAAGGAGTTTTTTTATACAGTTATAGAAATTCAATTGGCAACACTTTTTTAACTGGAGGCATTTTGTCAGCTGTCAATTGATTTGGGTTTAGTTTGGTTTGGCATTTCAACATGAATAGTCTGACGCCTGAACAACACTTCCAAATTGGGCAAATTTATTTTGAAAACCATGGTTCTCTTCGAAATACGTATCGCGCACTACGTCCATTTTACGATCAACATAATCGTAAATCAGAGCAATTAATTCGATAAACTTTGAATCGTTTTCGCACCACGTTTACTCTAAATGATAATATGCACCCACAGAGACGACGTACAGTGCGTACAGAAGAACTCATTGCTGCTGTAGAGCGTAGCATAGAGGAAGATCCCAATCAGTCTATCCGCCATCGTGCACAGGAATTGGATATGTGTCCATCCACTTTATGGAACATTTTGCGAAAAGATCTTGGTTTGCGTGCTTACAAAATCCAACTCGTGCAACAACTGAAGCCACACGATCACCTAGCAAGGCGTAGATTCTGTGAATGGGTCCAAAACAAGATTGCCGTTGATTCCGATTTTCATAAGCGAATTTCGTTTAGCGATGAAGCTCACTTTTGGTGAAATGGATACGTCAAAACTGCCATATTTGGAGTGATGATAATCAACAAAACGGCGCAACAGCTCGAGCCACAATTGATTTATTGAAAAAAACTTTTGGTAACCGCATATTTTCACGTTTCGCACCCTTGAATTGGCCTCAAAAGTCGTGCGATTTAACGCCGCTGGACTATTTTCTGTGGGGATATGTGATAAGCCCGAAACGATTAACCACTTGGAGGAAAACATTCGCCGCGTTATTGCCAATATACGGCCACAAATGTTGGAAAAAGTCATCGAAAATTGGACCTCCAGATTAGACTACGTCCGAGCCAGCCGTGGCGGTCATATGCCAGAAGTCATATTTAAAGTATAATGCCAGAAGATTATCTTTCGAACAAAGTAAATTTCATGTCAATTTAAAAATTAATCTTTGTTTTATTCCATTTCAAAGTTCTATACCTTTATAAAAAACACCCTTTATAAAAATTAAAGTCAACACGCTGCAGCAAAAAAATTGTATAGCTGTCGGTAAGATTTTGTAGATTGTTTTCGCTGTCTTAACTCCCTATAAAGTGTTAAAAAAATGTTTAAGGATTTGATCAGAAAGTAAAGATTTACAGCTAAATTTCTCCAAAAGATTTTTAATTTAATCTGTTTTAGATCTCCTATTGCTGCTTTTTCAGAACTAGTTACAGAAACATCACTAAAAGATCCACTTCTCATTTTTTTTGTGGGCGTTGTGGTGTAATGGTTAGCGCGTTGGTCTGTTACACAGATGGTCCCGGTTCGATTCCTGGTGACGACAGCATCAATTTAGAAAACTAATATGTATGAGTTTTCTATCATTTATATGTATCGCTGCGCCCACCTTCGGAGTTCCCATAGCACTTAATCACCCCACCGAAGTAAAATAATGAATCAGGGCTATGAAACAAAAAGCTTCAATAAATTCGCCAACTCTACATCAGGTGGCGAGCAACAACTGTTCTAAGACTTATCTACTCGTGCAATTACAGTGTTGCCATGTTTGAAGCCCTTCATCTTTCACCACCTTTCATCTCTCCACTATCCCCTTTCCAAAGAATTTCCTGAGTGTTGCTGCTCTTTAAATTGCAAAATAAAATATTGAGGCTCGAGGTCTATGTTGGTTTGTATAAATATTCATTATTTATGCACTTAATCGATATTTCGCTTTTCATTGAAAAGCATCATCAGCAATAGTTCTGAAATATACATTACAAATATATAAGTACAGCAATATTTTAGTGTATTTTAGAATTATTCCTGATGATGCTTTTCAACGAAAAGAGAAAAATCGATTAAGTGAAAAAATAATGAATATTTATACAGAACCAACATAAACCTCGAACCCAAGTATTTTATTTTTTAAATTTATTAATAAAGTACGAATACAACCAAAAACTTTATTCTTTATTTTAAACGAAGATTTTATTTTATTTCAATCAATTCAAATAAATCTAATCAAGAAGCGGAGCTTTCAAATCTAGTTCTATGCCGTATGTATTTCTAGCATTCCAATTGCTAGAAATCTTGCTTACAACTCACATTTACATTTGAGTGTATTTCTACTTCTAATATCTTAAGCTGTGTTGAGTGAAAAAGTGGTCAAGCATAGAATTTTCGCAACAAAAGTTAAGACAGAATGAATGAAAAAAAGGCAAAATATTTTAAAGGGAATTAAAAGTTTTAATTAACATTTAAAATAACAATAAAAGAAGAAACACAAAACGTCATTTGTACAGTAATTGTATTCAACTAATACAACAAATTAAAATAGACTAAACTAGTAAAAGTGTTAAATTACTTTCTAGATTTGAAACAAAAGCAAAGTTTAGGATAAAGTTACAAAAAAATGCAATTTAAAAATTCAGTGAGACTTTATTTAAACATGAACTTTGTATTTCATGACAGCAAATAGAATTAAATTTTTTGAAATGTCTTTACAATGAAATTCACTTTTAAATTTCGCTTAAAGAATAAGAAGTCAATTGTCCTTAAAGGACAAGGAAACTTCTCTATTGCTGCTGGTTAAGCTGTGTCAATTATAATGAACGAGCTTTCAAGTGCGCTGTTGCGCTACCGGCAGTTTTATACATATTAATACACTGCGTTGCAAAACTATAATTACACATTAATTTTACTAAATTTCGTTAGAATAAATGTAAGTAAAACCAATTTAAAATTAATAATGAAAATGAAAATTATTCAAGTTCGAGGCCATACTCTATATTTCTTTATTAGGATATTGTCATAACAAATAATCTATAGAATTTTTGTTTTTAAATTTATTAATTGACCACTTTCAGGAATGTGCTGATAGATCTATTTCGGGAATTTTCTAGGTTCCCATCATCAGAACACGTTTTAAAAGAAGTGACAACCCCATGCAAAACATCAAGCATTCATATAAACTAGTTTTGATCACCATTGATCAAAATTAAATTGACAACTTGATTGTTATATAGATTATTTGTTAGGACAATATCCTAATGAAGAAATATAGAGTATGTCCTCGAACTTGAATAATTTTCATTTTCATTGCAGAATTAAAGGTCGAAAAAACATAATTTTTATTTTTAATAAAAATTATATCAAACTTTGAAAATTAATAATATTTTTTTCTATTTTATTTATTAATAATCATATAATTACAATTTATATCCTATTACCCTAACTAATCACTAGCTACTATGGCTTTCGGCTCGTTGGAGCCGACTTACACTTAACTTAATATATTAAAATTTACAAAAATTTAAGAAAAATTTGTTGAAGTATAAGTTTTAATAATGCGTGAGGACTCCTTTTTTCAAATCAACTATAAAATTTGATCAGATATAGTGTCTACCAGATTTATTCGAAGTTCTTACGTTATAGATCTCCACGCATCAATAAGAGCTTCATTTATATGAAAAACACTTTCATATTGACGGTTTTCTGCGTAAAGTTGACGGGTTAATACTCCCCAAATCTTCTCAAGGGGATTTTGATCCAGAGAACAATGTGGCCCAATCCAATACTCTTATATTTTTTGATGATATCCATTCCATCGTCTGAAGACTTACATATGCTGTTGCATTGTCTGGTTGGAAAATATATTCTTCTTCGTTGCTATTTCCAAAAAAATGCCACAAATTTCTCTTCTAAAACTACACTGTGCGAATTCTCTGCATAACCCTTTCATGTCAGAATTAAAGTGGGCGTGGTTAAAAATATTTTGAATATATTAGGCTATTGTTTGAGCCTTGAATATGAACTGATATTAATTTCAAGCCTCTACTACTTCTGGTTTTACCGTTATGAGATGTTGCTTATAAGCAACATTGAGCATTGGTGGTACATTTTAAAAAACAAGGATACATTGATATTTTATGTTATTTTTATTAATTTTTTTATACATTTCATGTGTGATATGATACAAAACAATTTTTTGTGGATTACAACATAATTATACCTTACATTTTGAACATTTTAATTTTGGAATACCGGTTTGGCATAATCTACACCTTCCTTTTGCTCCCCATTCAACCCAATGACCAACTTGATCAAGACGCATGGATTTTGGAGGTTCCGATATGTATGATCGCTTTGCTGACGACGATGAACTTTGTGACGAAACGTTTGAAATGTCAGATGGTGCTGGAGACGGTGAATCAGATTGCGTGCTTAGAAGGATTGCCGATGGGCGTCCTCTTTTGCGAATGGTTTACTGGCGCTATATCAGACACGTGCATTAGATCTGTGAAATGTTACTGAAACTCGTCTTCATAGAATCAGATTATGCGACAAATTGCAATTTTATTTTTAAAATGTTAAACTTTTTTTTTTTGCAATAGAATATTTGCTAATGAACGTATTGTAATGAAATTTAATACTAAGCTGTACCTTGCCATTGTTTTCATTAAAACAGAAAAAAATTTATATAAGATTAAAGGAAATCCCACAATTCCCATATAATCGGACCAGGTTATTGCAAAAATGCAAAATTTTGATTTTCAAATGCGGACAACATATTGCACACCTACTTTAAAAGTGACTTAACTCAAAATTTTAATTTTTCGGGGTTATATGTTTAAGCACAATACACTTGTTTATCTATAAAAAAAATATCAGTGTATTTTGTTGTTGTTAACTGTTGCTAAAAAAACAGTTATGTCTTTCTTTATGTATAAAGTGGCAAATATTTTTTTTTTCGATTTCTGAAAAATGAAAAATTTTGAGTTGAGTCACTTTGGAACTAGGTGTGCGATAACCCACATGAGTAAGAGTATTTATTGTATGCACAAATGTGCAATTAAATTTAAATTGTTAGAAAGTGTTTTGCAACCGTCAGATAATGACAATCGTAATTAATTTTTTATATTAATTACTGTAGAATATTTCTTTAGTTAGTCTCTTTACAGGAAGAAGAAGAAGAAAACATTTTTATTGAAAAATTTTACGGACACAAGGGATACACCAGACTGCCGCAGTTTCGTCCCCCTCCTGGGACTCGTCAGTGGTTAATTTATGTGTCAATTGAACAAAGTATTTTATATTGTTAATTTTTGCTCTATATGAAAAACTTTTTATTTTTTGGTGTCGTACTGTGATTTGAACTCACGGTCTTAGCATCAAGCTATGCATCGTAATCTCACCTCTTAACCAGTTGAGCCACGATCGACACAGCGTTGACTGCGACTAAATTGGAGTTTGGTCACACTACGTACACACAAGTATTGTTTTGATCAGAAGAGACAGAATTAGCTAATACCAATGCACAATTCATTTCTCAACTAGAATGCTTTTTCTTCTTAATCCTATCTCTTTTTCACAAGTAATTATCACGTTTTATGATGCGCTTTATTCACATACAATAGTTGGATACCAAGTGTAGGTTAGAGATTGAGTCGCCGTTAAGCAAGTTTATTCAAATTTTTATGTTAGAAAGTGTTTTGCAACCGTCAGATAATGACAATCGTAATTAATTTTTTATATTAATTACTGTAGAATATTTCTTTAGTTAGTCTCTTTACAGGAAGAAGAAGAAGAAAACATTTTTATTGAAAAATTTTACGGACACAAGGGATACACCAGACTGCCGCAGTTTCGTCCCCCTCCTGGGACTCGTCAGTGGTTAATTTATGTGTCAATTGAACAAAGTATTTTATATTGTTAATTTTTGCTCTATATGAAAAACTTTTTATTTTTTGGTGTCGTACTGTGATTTGAACTCACGGTCTTAGCATCAAGCTATGCATCGTAATCTCACCTCTTAACCAGTTGAGCCACGATCGACACAGCGTTGACTGCGACTAAATTGGAGTTTGGTCACACTACGTACACACAAGTATTGTTTTGATCAGAAGAGACAGAATTAGCTAATACCAATCAGGGATGACAAATGAAGTTTTTAAATTGTACCAACCTGCATTAAAATTTGTACTTTTTTGAACATAATTGTACCAAAACACATTTTTTTAATATTTATTTTATTTACATTTATTAAAAACATAAAAAATACATACATTTCATTTGTACTATTAATATAACATAACAAAAAAAAGTACATAAAATTTATGGAATTAATAATTTTTAAAATATGTTTTAAAAATAAAAAGGTCATTTTAAAATTGGGGTTTGAAAATATTGATATGATAAACTGCAGTTTAAAGTTTTTAAAATCTGATTCAATATCATTTAACGTAAAATAATAGTGTTATGGTTCCCATTGTTCCAAAATTCGCTCTATTACTTCTTGACGCGATAACTATCTCGTACAAGAATACTTCAAAATTATATGGACATCAGTACCAAAGTACTGATGAACTCTTCACGTCGACTGGAGCTGTTACAAAAATGGTGTTTGATTTCTCTCATAAATTTTTCAATTTCATATGATATAGCATATTTCGATGCATCCAAAGACACAAAATTTAAAATGTGGCAAAATCTAGCCATTAGTATATAAATTTTTAATAATGGCCTTAAATTTTGTTTGTACACCATTTACAGACCCCATCATGACCCCACAATTATTGGTGGTTATACCAACTATCTGTTTTATAGGAATGTCATTTCCATTTAACATTTTAATTGTAGCATCAAATACAATCCTCAATTTTGATTATTCCTAGAAAACGATCACGACATTTATTGTCAAAAATTCTTATTATTACAGCTAAATTTTTGAACACACTGCAGTCTGTGCCCTCATCTAACAAATTGTCCTTACAAAAGTTTTTAATGTTCTTAACATTTTTCTTTCTTTCTCTTGATATTGATTTTTATAAAATTTGAGAGTCGGAAATACCTTGTTTTATTAAGCTGTTTAGAAACTAAAACTAGGGAAATTTAATTTGTACTATATATGTCATTGGTGTACCATTGTACTTTTGAATTTCAAATTGTACCGAAAAAAGTACAATTGTACCAATTTTGCCATCCTTGATACCAATGCACAATTCATTTCTCAACTAGAATGCTTTTTCTTCTTAATCCTATCTCTTTTTCACAAGTAATTATCACGTTTTATGATGCGCTTTATTCACATACAATAGTTGGATACCAAGTGTAGGTTAGAGATTGAGTCGCCGTTAAGCAAGTTTATTCAAATTTTTATGTTAGAAAGTGTTTTGCAACCGTCAGATAATGACAATCGTAATTAATTTTTTATATTAATTACTGTAGAATATTTCTTTAGTTAGTCTCTTTACAGGAAGAAGAAGAAGAAAACATTTTTATTGAAAAATTTTACGGACACAAGGGATACACCAGACTGCCGCAGTTTCGTCCCCCTCCTGGGACTCGTCAGTGGTTAATTTATGTGTCAATTGAACAAAGTATTTTATATTGTTAATTTTTGCTCTAACCTACACTTGGTATCCAACTATTGTATGTGAATAAAGCGCATCATAAAACGTGATAATTACTTGTGAAAAAGAGATAGGATTAAGAAGAAAAAGCATTCTAGTTGAGAAATGAATTGTGCATTGGTATTAGCTAATTCTGTCTCTTCTGATCAAAACAATACTTGTGTGTACGTAGTGTGACCAAACTCCAATTTAGTCGCAGTCAACGCTGTGTCGATCGTGGCTCAACTGGTTAAGAGGTGAGATTACGATGCATAGCTTGATGCTAAGACCGTGAGTTCAAATCACAGTACGACACCAAAAAATAAAAAGTTTTTCATATAGAGCAAAAATTAACAATATAAAATACTTTGTTCAATTGACACATAAATTAACCACTGACGAGTCCCAGGAGGGGGACGAAACTGCGGCAGTCTGGTGTATCCCTTGTGTCCGTAAAATTTTTCAATAAAAATGTTTTCTTCTTCTTCTTCCTGTAAAGAGACTAACTAAAAAAAAAAAAAATTTAAATTATGTTGCATAAAATGACAAAATATGTCATAAAATATGCATTTATAGCAACATTTGCATAAATATGCATTTATAATAAGATATCCAAAAGTATGCAACAACAAATCGATTTCATTTTATTGCAAATTCTTTGATTCGGAAAAGCATTGGTCAAAATCAATTTTGGGCTTCTGACTACAAACATACATTTACATGATCCTTACCCTAATAATTACATATCATAATATATCTCAATATGAAAAACATAAGATCATATATACATTTTTTTACTCAGGTTATTAACTCATTCGGCCATTCCTAAACTGTCATTATTAGGGCAAGGAGTTTCATTCTACTAAAAAACGAAAATAGGTGCTTAAAATAAGCAGTACAGAAAAAAAATATGCGTTTAAAACCTGCATTTAAAACGAAATATGCGCACAAAATCAAATAATATGCACTAAAACCCAAAAAATATGCACTAAAAATCAAAAAATAAATATCTTATTAAGGTATAAAATACAATTTTACTAATTTGTGCCCTTCAAGCCCAATAAGCATTTACCCTTGAAAACAATTTTAGTTCGGACCTATATCAATAATTTTTTTCAAATATTAACCTTTGAGATTAGTGATTAGAAATAATAGTTCTCGTATAGAGAACTATAGGGTTCTCAACAAAAACGTTTTGTGTTTATCAAGCGGTTTTTGAGATTCATAGAAATATCAAATATATTTCACATTTTTCTCAAACATGAAAAAGAAAATTAAAAAAAAAATATTATTGTTAATGATTTGCGAATTGAAGGGAGTATTATAAAAACTTTATAAGCCACATTTAATGTTTTATGTATTTTCACTGTTTTCTAGACATCCCATGATTAATATTTGAAAAATTTAAGAATTTTTCATCTTGTTTTCAAATTTTTTTCAAATATAAAATTTAATGTAAAACTTTTTTTATTTGAAAATTACTGGAAATATACGATTGATATCAAATTGAAATTTTAAAATTTCTCAAAGGCTTGAATCGATGTTTATTGGGATATGTTATATGTTTTTCCAAATTAAAATTATTTGTGTGTGTGTGTGTCAATCTGTTATATGTAATTGAACAGCTATAAATTAACTGCTATTGTTTGGCTAACTGGGTGTTTATACGAAAACTAAATAAGGAAACGGAAGTAGTATTGTTTGCTTTTTTTAGAACTAGTGATTTCCTGTGATAATAAAAGTATATCTTTGGCTTAATATAGAAAGGGCGTATCTCGATTTTTTTTTATCGAAATCGCGTTTTTTACGTACTCTCGAAGACCATTCTTAAATACACTTCTCTTATCATGTTTTGATTGCAAATTACGGATTTATAGTAATTTTGAAAAAAGCCCCTAACAAATTTAACCAGTATTTTGACAGAAAAAGGCCTATCTCATTTGGTTTTATTGGTTTGTTTTTTATGTAATCATTGACTTTAAATTGGTGCATTTTTAGTTTTTGTGTTGAAAGTTTTTAGCTTAACACATTTTTTTTTTTCTTTTAAATGAGACAACAAATTATTAGACACATTTATTTAGGTGCGCAATTCCACGATTAGGGGTTGAAAAATGAGTCAAAAATTATCCCATTTTTGTACGGAAACTTGTCAGAAATTTATTTGCCCACACAGTATTGAAGAACTTGGGGGGGGGGGGGGGGGGGGAAATGTTAAATCCATATTTTATATGTTGTGGACCCAGGGTTGCCACTTTTTTAAAAAATTATAAAAAATGTTGCAAAAGTTTTTCGGAAATATTCGTCTTATAGCCGAACGATAAGGAAAATTGAAAAACGCCCAGACACCCCTTGATTAAATAAAATAAGTATTATTTTATGTTGATTTGATCTCAAACCAACAACAATTTTCTATTCAAATGTGGTATTACAAAAGTATTTTTTTGAACAGCAAATATGTTTGGACTTATTTTATATACCGTGGGATCGTCTTTTATAAGAAATAAATTTGGAAAGCGTAAAATGGCCTGATAATTGTTTGTCCTAAATTCAAACTAAAGAATGGAAGGTGAGCAAAATTTGGGTACAGTAGTTCTCGATTAAATGCGCCCTAGATTTATAAAATTTTAAAAATGGTCAAAAAACGTCGATTAAAAAACGAAAATCGATCATTAAAAACTTAAATCTATTTGTGCCGCTTTACGTCTTTTTGGTGGATAGGACCAGATATTCGTTGCTGAAAAAAGGGTTTTTGTGGCCAAAAAAACACTATCTATAAAAAAAAGTTAGTATTTCTGTTAAACGTGGGGAACAAGGGAAATTAAAGCGAATACAGATGATTAATCTGTACACACAGCCTATCAATTTCAAATGCCAACCTCAAGCACAGTCCACCTTGGACATGGTGTTCCCCATTAACACTGGCAAGACTTTGACGACCGAGTATGGTAAAACAAGGTTCTCATGGCAATCGGACTATGTGCCGGGGCGATTCGGATTTATCCGAACATAGATTGCTACACCGGCTTTAAGGATTGCCACTCTTCATTTCGTAAAAAGGACTTTGTCAAAAGACTTCTAGGCAACTAAGAGATCCATGTTCATCACAACTTTGTAAAAGAATTGAAATTACCACTTGCAAGATCTGTACAAATTCCGACCACCAGAGTTTTATGATAATTCACCTTAAAAAATCTAATTTTTCTTCTAAGTGAACTAAAACTTTTGTCTAAAGTCTGTATTTTAATTTTAACTAATGATTTTTTACTTAAAACATGAATTATTACATTAGTTTATCCTAGTTTTAAGTTACTTGAAAAAGCGCTATATTAACACTTATTTAAAAAAAAAAACAATAACAAAAAGCCCTATCTTAAATAATTTCCTAAAAAGTAGAATAAATAAAAAACTAAAATTTGCATTAAATTTATTCCTTGTTTTGAATAAGATGAGCATCAAAAAGTTTTTTCATCTGAGTCGTTTTAGCATTTTTTGAGTTTTTTCTTCCTTCTGTAAATTAACAAAAAATCGAGATACGACTTTTCTACATTAACCCATCAACGCCCACTTAAACCACGATTTTTGCAATTTTCTCTGAAACTATTTGTCCAACAATTTAAGTAAATTTTTCTGAAAGCCAACTAAACTTAGAAATCAAGAAACAAAAGTTTTTTCTTCTTCATCATTTAAATTAACATCATTTAACAGCAATTGAAAAACATTTAGAAATGTTGAGTTTAAGAAGAATAATAAACGTTTTTCTCTAAAGAACTATAAACACTATTAATTTTTAAATCAGACTAGACTAGTTTCTGCCTTTTTATGGACAGGCATCATCAGTGATTTTCCATTTAAATTGTATTATTATTTGTGTCTTATAATTGTCAGATTGTCCCTATATGATATATTTTTTTTTCGACAACCTGCGGTTGCAAGAGTCAAACCTGCACTCTTCTTACATTACAAACGTAACAATACCAAGTCATGACCGTTTAGCCTCGAATGTTTTGCAGCTAAATTGCAATTTTCTTCCCTACTAGCTTTTCTGTTATTGTATATTATACTCAGAAGTGACCACACTAACCAACACAAATATTCTATTTTTAGATTTTTGTTTATTTTTCTAATCTAAATTTTGGGAAAATTTATGGCCAAGAAAAACTTTAATTTTAAAAGTTTTTGTTAATAGTGATATGACATGTATTATTAATATTGTAGCGGCTTGAATTATTATTATTTTATTCAATTATGAATCTACCTATTTTCATCAATTATGTTTTATTTTGATTATTATTGTTTTATATGTCATTATTGTTTTTGCTAGTTTTATTGTATGTCTAGTATTGGAAACCCTAATAATTTACATTAAAAATAACCAATTTGAGATAATTTCAGTATAATAATTGAAGAGATGTTTTAATTTACACTCATTCTCATTATCTATTATCTATTACATTTACTTGTCATTAGTTAGTGATCTCTTTTATTTACTAGACTACTTTTTCAATTCTACTAGAGGTTAGTTAGTTATGTTCTTTTATAATTTTTGTCATTCCCGATGTAACACTTAAAGAATAAAGTTAATTAAATTTAAACGCAAGTCTTTTATTTAAAAAGGCATAACTTATTATAAAGCTAAGACACAAGAAGACCTTTGTGACCATTGTGACTAGCTTATGCTGAGGGCGAATACTGGCGTTTATACAGCCTTATTCGAACCAGTAATAATTAAATAAAATAAAATATAATAAAATAATTAATAAAGGTTTAAAACCCCTTTGTTACAATATTTATTATTTATTCAGGAACTAATTAAACTTCACGAATGAAGTTTTAAAATACCAAATTTCGAAACGGTTCGATTAGCGGAGCTGTATTTCTCTTACTGCTTTTTGCCAATTTTTAAGAATATCTTTCAGCTTTTCTCAACTTTGATTTCACTTTATCCTATTTGACTCCTTTGCCTCTCATATAAATAAATTTTCGCTGAATTCTCCTTAGCAGATTTGATTTGGGCGGTAACGGGATAAAGCATCGATTTTCAATATTGTACACTCAAAAAAAAAATACGTAAGTAGAAAAGTTAGTAAAACGTTTTGAAAATCAAGTATACTATTTCTCAGCAAATTTTTAACTTTTTTTAAACTAATATTTTACTAATATTTTACAAATTTTCTATTAATTTACTTTGCTAAAAAAAAATTATACTGATAAGCACATTAAAAGTGTGTACAGCAACCAAATTGAAAGATATACGCACAACCAAGTAGATGTTGCCGCATGTAAAGATGTAGTAGAGACTAAGAAAATGATGCTTTTGAGATTTTTGTATAATTTTTTCTTACAAAATGATGATTAAAAAAACTTTTATTTTGTGTTGTCACCGGCTTGTCAAAGTAATTGTCTATTAATTTAATTAAAGATAAAATAAAATATTTAAATTTAATAAACATTAAATGTGTATTTGTAAACTAAATCTTTTAAGTGATTATTAATGTAGTGTGTTCAAATTGCACACAAATATACGTTCAGGTATACAGACTATAGCGAAAGACAATTACGCATATCCTAGGTAATTTTTTATGTTTCCTTTTTCTTATTGCAAAAAAATGTTGTATATCTAGACAAACGTTGATGTAAGTAGTGGACAGTTAATTTTGTTTGTGTTATATATATAGTTATTTCTATATATTTTGAGATATTAAATTAATTCATGACGCCAATGTGGGAGTATGATCATTTTATATATTTTGTAGCGTATTGTAAATTATATTTAAAAGAATCACAAAAAATTTTTCAGATTTTCAGCAAATAAATTAACTAAAATACAATTTTTATACAACGTTTTTGAGTTTTTTTGTCTACTAATATTTAGCAAAATTTTATTAACTATTAATCAACTAAGTAATAGCAAAACTTTAGCTGAATCTAATAATCAGCTCGCTAATTTGCTAAAAATCAGCTCGCAAATTTTCAGCAAAAGATTTTGCTGACATTAGCAATTTTTTTTGCAAGCATATTCCTGACTAAAACTTTGCTGACTCAGAAACATTATTTACTGACTTTTCTAACTTTTTTTGAGTGTACATGTTAATAAATAGTAAGTAAATTGTTTTATTAAAAATAAAATGTGCTATCCGGACGGAGAATGCAGTTATATGCACTCAGTTACGCTCATAAAATTAATCAATCTATAATTTATTATAATTTTTTCCAATTCTTCAATATAATGTTTCAATGCAACCTTGGTAATTTTGTTTCAGTTAATAATTGAACCTTAATTAAAATGATTAACTTTTTATTAATCATATTTTATTATTTTTAATTTGACCTTTTTTAGCCTTTTCTTTATTCAGATGATGCCTTTTTTGCTATTGTATGTGAACAATGTTAACATAAATTTTATTATTCCTTTTTTTTAAATTAATATTATTATTCAATACATTTGATTTATATATTAAAAAAGATTAATACACTTATCATAAATGAAACATGTTTATTTAATAATTTAATACACATACAATAGTATGCATTTTTTCGTTCGTATTAGGGAAGTTCATATAGAAATTTATTTTAATTAACATGCACTGAGAGAAGTATCTACATGATATCTATGAATTTTTACATAAGGTCTATGAATTTTCACTGGAATTTGCCCATTGAAACTTTGCAACTTTGCTTGTTCACGTATCCATTCAATCAGAAATGGGCTTCGTCGGTGAACACAATTTTCCGATAAAAAAGTGGATCTTCATCCAACTTTGCCAGCACCCATTCACCAAAAGTTAGCCGTTGTGGTAGGTCGTGTGGCTTCAATTCTTGCACCAGCTGTATTTTAAAAGGCTTTACACCCAAAGTAGAGTAACACCCAAGTAGAGTAACAGAGGCCAAACCAGAGGCTATGAACCAAAAAGCTTAAATAAGTTCGCCAACTCTCCATCAGGTGGCGAGCAACAACTTATCATCTCGCGCAATTACAGTGTTGCCATGTCTGAAGCCCTTCATCTTTCCCCATCTTTCATCTCTGTACTATACCTTTCCACAGAAAGCAACACGCTAAATATAGGAAGTATTTCCTGAGTGTTGCCTCTCTTTTTTAAAAAAAAAAAAAAGAAGGTCGCCCAAACTGACCAATAATTGGAAGAAGTGCACGATGCACTTTCTAAACCGAGCATGAATGAAAATTCAGTAATCTGCAAGCGTTGTTCGTAAGTCGATTCATGGTTAAATTATAGACCAAACTGAACATGTTTAACGGTAACATGATACACGAAAACAGATGAGCTTCCAAAAACAGTGTTGCCAAATAGAAAGTTGCAAAAAAATCTTCCTTTATAAGTATTGGGCACATTTCGGGTTTTTCCATAAACCGCACTTTCTGAATTTTTTTCTTTATTATAAAATAATTGTTCAGATTTGTCCTTTTGCTTACGCACAAAACTTCTTTAATCATTTTAGAAATTTGATGATAATTTCTTCCAAAACAGTAAAAATATAGTAAAATCTGAGAAAACCCGAGGATTTTCTGTAAATGCTGCATATTTATTAAATAAATTTGATACCTAAATGTTGTTGAAGGTCCTCATCTTTATTTATCATAAAAAACTAAGAGAAAATATCTTATTTTTAAAATTTTATGTATAAAAAACTGTTATTAACAAGTTCTGGGATTCACGTAAAATTTGTTACAAAAAAGTTTTTGGTGATGCTGAAAAAAAAACAATTCATCCAATTCTTTAAATTCGAAATGGTGGATCCAACAGTAATTGTCGTAATTTTGAACTTCCCAAATATACATTTGTATGAGTGTGTCATTTCAATGAGTATGTCATATACAACAATAAATCATTGTTGTTAAAATTGTATGACAATGTATTGAACATTTCCGTTTAATGAAAATATGTAAAAAAAAATATACTTGTATTGACATGACATACACTTTCATTTTTTATGCGTGCATTAATAAACACATTTTTTAAAATTATGTTTTGTATTCACTTTAGGGTTATAACATATTTTGCAAAGATTAAAATAAATACACGAATAAGGCCGAGTTTTTAGGATGTAGATTATCTTTAAACTTAGATTAACGAACTTTTTAAATGGAATACTGCTTCTGAAATTCCAAAATTCTAAACAAGATAAATTGGTTCCGACAAATTTTTGTTAATAAACTTGGAAGAGACAGACAAAATTCATTACCGGTTTAACTGAACCAAGTTTAACTGACATCCCAAAAACTCGGCCTAAATGTAATAGTCGAAGAGGTTTTAAAAACATTATGAAAAAAATAACTTAAACTCAGCTCTACATACAGTAAAGTCTAACAAACAGTCATATCCCTAATATGTATTACATTCCTAGGTATATAAATCCCAGCGATTTTATGTAAATAAGATTAATAATTTAATTTAAAAGAAAGATAAATTATAATAAATTAAATGGATGTGAAAATTCTCGTTTCACGAATACAGCGTTTATATTGTTCATACAGTTCATACTACGGTCACTCTTTCCTAACACAGTTTAATGATAAAATACATAACAAATTTGGTGGGGAAACTTGGACTATTAATTTTAGATTATGTAATTAGATTCTGAACATTCTGAACTTTGTTGTTTTAATTTAAAAAATCAGCAAAAATTAATAATAATTTAAAAAAACAGCATATAGTGTCAGTGTGCAAATTATATGAAACATTCGTTATATCTTATAGATAGATTAATTTCTGTATATTATTTGTACAAACTTTGAAACCAAGGGTAAAAAATCATAAAAATCTTAAAAATCGAGATAATATGTCCGTTAACAGGTAATTCATATAAGTCATCAGACGATGGAATGGCTATCATCAACAAATATAACAGTATTGGAATGGCCCGCAAATACTACGGATCAAAATCTCATTGAGAATATTTAGGGAGTATTAACTAGAGTTGGTACTCGAATAAAAATTAGTCGATTAATCGAACGAACAAAACGAAAATTCGAACGAACAATTTAAAAATTATGATTTTCGTATAACAAGTAATTCGAATAAATTTTTAATGATTAATCGCATAAACCGAATAATTAAAAGAAATACTTCTTTTAAACAATTTTCTTCCGAAATTGGCAAATTTTCTGAAAATTTATACACTGATAATAATCCATGCGTAAAATTACGAAAAAATGTCAAAATAACCAAACTTTCTGTAAAATAAACGAAAATTTGTATATTTTACAAATTTTTTTGTAGTTTTGACAATAATTTCGTATTTTTATGCATGGATTATTATGAGTGTATAAATAATGGGGCGGTACTAAATATGTCCCGAAGGAAATAAGTTCCCAAAGCAAAAATGAACTAAGTCCCCAAAATTGTTTGCAGGAAAAAACAACACATTACATCACATTACAGCTTATATCATTATATACAAATATATCTGATCATTTTTATTGAGAAATATTTTTATATGGTTCTTTATATAATTAATTGTATGTCTCTAAATCTTGCTCCATATATAACTACATAAGCCATATAATAATAATCCAAATATGTGTAGTGTTCAATATGATTATATATGGTCCCATGCTAAGTCTTATTAAACTAAATATGACTTCATACTGAAACAATTTTCCATATAATTTTATATAGCTTAATATTTATGATATTTTGGTAAAGTTTAATATCAAATTGCTTTATCAGCAAGTTAAGACATTATTACATATGGCTTCACATGTAACCATATTAATTTTATAACGAAATCATTTTCAATTGATTTCTTTTATATAATTTCAAATAAAAAATTGGTACATTTTATAAAAAAAAACACTTCATTATATATTTTTGAAACACAAAATTTTTTCTTGTTAATTTTTAAACATTTCACTGTTTCATTTAAAAAAAAGTTTGGTTTTTAAAATTTTGAATTTTCAACTTAAATAAGCATAACCAATCTAATCCAAACCAATAACCATATCCAATAAGCTATAAATTAATGTCCCGGATATGGGCAAATCTCGGATAAAATTGTATCAAATTATGTCTCATTTGATATAATTAGATACTTGTGCTCAGAGAGAATTCCTTGAACGAGTTTTAAAGATATTTTTTCACTAAACTAATGAGGTTTTCTACACAATGTGCATGAAATATTTCTTAAACTTCATGAAAAACTTCATAGTTTTAATGAAACTTTTTCATTAGACGTATAAAATTTTAATGAATAATATGAATTCTTTCATTAAATTTTATGAAAAACACTTTATTTTTCTTTTCTTTTTTACACGACATAATTGTTCAGATTAGCAAAAAAATATTGAAAAAAAGAAAAAAAAAGTCAAACTTCAAATTACACTTTTTAAAAGAAGAATTACAAAATTTGAAGGAAAAAAGTTTTTAAAGCGAAGAATATCTGAAAAATGCAATTTGAAGCTCAAACATTTTAACAAAAAAGCTGGTTTTAAGCCCATAAAAAATCAAAAAATGTTAAGCCCAAAAGAAAATCAAAAATGTGCCACAAAAAATGCAAATATGAGTAAAAATGTCAAAACATGGCAAAAAAGAGACATATTTGTCTTCTCTGTTTATAAAGAATAAGCCTATTTTTAATACTATTCTTTTTAACAATAGATTTTCTTAAAAAAAACTAATTTTCTGATTATAAAAATAAGTTTCATAAAAAATTTATTTTCAAAAATAAATTCCTTAGATATTAATTTTTGACAATTTGTTTCATAAACAAGCCCATATATGGATCATATATGTTTATTCAAACACATAAAATAAATCGAATAATTGGCCTACAAAAAGCTCGATTTCATTGTTTTTTTTCGATTTTTACAAAACTGTGTTTATGGAAAACTTTGAAAAAATTTAAAAAATTTTGTTAAGATGTTATTTGGTTGGTCTTTAAAAATCTTTTCAAAATATATTTTTTTCTTGATTCTTGACGAACATTAGAAATTCTTGTAAATCAAGTGAAATTAAGGCCGTCTAGCAACCCTAGATAGAGATGACAACAAATTGGTTTATCAAAATATTTTGTAAATCCAATTTGAACTTTGAAGCTTAAGAAAAACGATTTCTATGTTGCAACTTTGTTTGACTGACAAAGTTCAAAGGAACAAATTATATACAAATTTTACTTTTAGTAACGATTTTAATATAAAAAAATATTTTTTTTAAATTTTAACGGCTTATTTGACAGCTTTTCGAGCTTTTTAAAGCGATTAAAACATTATGTTTAGAGCTGTATTTTGGTTGCCCTACAAATAACATTAGCTTAACAGATTTAGGGACAATTCACATGCTATCCATCCATATGTACTATTTCCCATTATTGGTGATACGAATTGTCAAATTATTGCAAATTCTCTTTTGGAAATGACAAAATACTGGGAAGTATTGTAGTAGATAGGAGTGGATAGGGGTGGAGAGCGTGTGGATCAAGCTTTAAACGAAAACAACAGAAAAAATTAGTTCAACTGAATTGGAATCTGATTAAAAGACTTTTGAACTAACTTTTTTTAGTGTATTTATATCACAATGATCAATATTTTTACCCCAAGACATCAGCGAACACAAACAAGTTTTATTTTTTTTGTAGAAAACGCAAAAACAAAGAAATTCAATAAAAAAAGAACTTAATTTGTGCCATACAGAGTGTCAGACATGCATCCTTTCGTGTGTATGTGGGAGTAAAACATTATATACATAGCTGTGGTACACTGAACAACAAAAATTAATAAAAATTTTGCTGAGTCAGGAAAATTTTTGCTGAAAATTAGCGAGCTGAAAAAATTAGTAGATTCAGCGAAACTAAAAAAGTCCTTGCTAAAAGTTAATAAAATTATTTCTGAATATGTGCAGACTGAAAACAACTGAAAAATTATACTTAGTTAATTAATTTGCTGAAAATCTTAAATTCCTTTTTGTTATTAATTTAAAAATAATTTACAATACGTTACAAAATATAAAAATGTTCGTAATCCCACATTGACGATACAAATTAATTTAATATCTGAAAATTTATAGAAATAATTATATATAACATAAACAAATTATCTTTCAACTACTTACATCAATGGTTGTCTAAATGATGGCATCTTTCTAGAAACGAAACCAAGCAAAATAACAAAGTATGAAATATACACCGATTTTTTGAAATAAGAAAAATTAAACATACAAAATTACGTAATATGTGTGTTCTTGTCTTTTGTCTGTATATCTGAATGTATATTTGTATTAAATTTCACCACACCACATTAATAGTCACTATAATCATTTAGTTTAAAAACGGAGATTAAATTTTTTATTAAATTTAAATATTTTATTTTGTCTTTTATTTAATTAATTAGACAATTACTTTGACAAGCCGGTGACAACACAAAATTTAAGTTTTTTTTGTCCGCAGTTTATATGTATACGATACACATTGTTGGTGTCCTTTTGTTTTATTATGTTTGAAAAACAGATACAAAAATATTTATTTTTTTATATGACTTACCAGAGTTGAGCTTTTTAATATCATTTTCATCATCTCTACTACATCGTGACATGTCGCGACATCTATTGCATCCTACGTATACATTTCAAACTGGTTGTATTCCACACTATTAATGTGCTTATCAGCACAGTTTTTTTTTGCAAAATAAATTAGTAAAACATTAGTAAAATATTAGTAAAATATTAGTTCAAAACAGTTAAGTGCTGAATAAGTATAACTAAAATTTAAGCTGAAAACATAATTTCAGCAAAAAATTTGCTGACAAATGTATACTTGATTTACAAGACGTTTTACTAACTTTTCTACTAATTTCTTTTTTTTGAGTGTAGGTACTACAATCAGAAAAATAATTTAGCTGCAAAATTTGTTAAACGTCTATTTAAATTTTTTTTTCTTCTAAATTTCACCAAATTTTAATTGCTCAATATTAGCCATTTTCCTCCAACCAAACATTTTGCTGACTCAACACACTTTTTTGCTGGCTACACTAAATTTTTTTTTAGTGTATTTGTCGCATGTTGGTTTTGTGCAATTTGATATGTTTGCTAAACTATCATTTCGTTTTTTTGTTTTACATGTCTATACTCACAAGGAAGGTACCTTCATGGTAACATAATCTCATGTTTTTTTTACCCTTCTACACCCTAAGAAGGAAAGGGTAAATAGGAATATTTGTTTGTATGGAGACATATTAAAAGAAGCCGAAGCACTCATTCGCATAAAATAAACGCTGTACAACATACATTGATGACTTTACCAGCTATGTGTCCTGGTAAAAAATATATATCGTATACTCACAATATATTCTCTGTTACCGATTCAAGTTTATGTATAAAGTTTTACGTAAAGTTTGTTTTCGAAAAGAAGTATCAATTAAAACCCATAGAAATATTTTTTCAACTTTTTCTATCTGTAGTTTAAAAACCAAACTATAGAAATATGCTGACAGAATTTTCCTTCATAGTATTAATGAAACGATTACATTAAAACGGATTCATTGGTTTAATAAATAATTTCATTAACTGAATGAAAATTCATTAATACCGTTAATTTTTATCATTTAATTTTTTTATGATTATTTCATAATTTCATAAACAAAATTCATTTAATCAATGAAAATTTGTCGAAATTTCTTCAATCAAAAATTTTATCTTGTAATATGCAAACAAAATTTGTTAGGTATAATTTTGCAATTTAGTATAATTTTGGGATTCCCTTCCTATATAGATGAATTTCATATCAAAACCGATATTCGTTGAACCCGACCTCTCTCAGAATTTGATGAAATTTTGCTACAGCTACATTTTACCTATACAAACTTAACCTCATATTTAGAAATTGCATTTTTGAAAATATATGGGCGTGGCAAGGTATCGAAGTTTTTGAAAAATCACGATAACATGTACTTTCAAGCTGAGATTGCTACGGAATGCCTGAACCGATTTCAAAGATTTTGGTACCATTAGAAAGGTATTTCAGTTAGCTTTTGAAAACATACACTGTACAAATTTCTAATAGTATCAAAATCTTTGAAATCGGTTCAGCCATTCCGTAGTAATCTCAGCTTGAAAGTACATGTTATCGTGATTTTTCGAAAACTTCGATACCTTGCCACGCCCACATATTTTCAAAAATGCAATTTCTAAATATTAGGTTAAGTTTGTATAGGTAAAATGTAGCTGTATGCAAAATTTCATCAAATTCTGAGGGGGTCGGGTTCAAAATGTGCCCTTTTTTATAGGTTTTGATATGAAATTCATCTATAGTATATTTTGGATAAAAAAAAATAATCGTTGAAGTTAAACGCTTTTATTACAAATGATATATTTTTATTTTTATTTTAGAAAGGTTAAGGCTAAGAAGAATAATAAACGTTTTCTCCAAAAATTAAATAAAATTAACCAAAACTTCGAAATTAATTGATTTGAGGAGGTCTCAAATCATTTAGTGCATTAACTGTTGATGTGAAATGTCTACAAAATACAACCAAAATTTGTTGATTATAATTTTCTGATTTGTTTGTATATTTTGAATAAAAAAATGTAATCGCTGCAGTTAAACGCGTCTTATAACAAATGACATACATTTTTTTGTTAAATAATATTAACCAAAACTTCGAAAAAAAATTTACTCGAGTAGGTCTAAAATCATTTGGTGTATTAGCTGTTGATGTGAGAAGACTACAAAATCCTTAAAAAAATTTCTTAAGTCGACATAACTACTTTTGTAAAATGTTAACAGATTTTTTTTTAATTTAAAAGAAAACTTGATTTTGGCTAGAGAAATGCATTTTTGTTTTGTAACAAAAAGTAATGAAAATAATTCATTCAAACACATTAAACTTTCACATAGTTTATGGTAGAATTAATGAAAAAAAATTGCATATACTTTATGAAATTTTCATTGAGTCAATGAAACCATTCATTGAAATTGATTAATGTAACATGTTTAATTGATTCAATGAAACATTGATATTCATTGTATTAATGAAGGAATTCATTAATACAATGCACACATTTTTATCAGTGTAGTTAAATACCCAGTAAAAAATGTTCGTGCTTTTAGAAGCAGGATATAACAAATGCGCTGATGTAAGTGCTTAATATTACATAATACTGAGAAACAGCAAAATAAACAAATAATTTTCGTATAAAAATAAACAAACAAAAATTTTGAGCTTTCCCTAACCAGGATGCAGGTTGTAAGCAGCTTACCCTAATCCCTTATAAGGATGCAGGTTGTAATGCAGAAAGTTTCATATCGTGAATTATAAACGAACTGTACCAATTTTCCCGAGTGATTTCCGATTGCGTTTGGTATTTTCGAGTATGGAATACAAATTAATTAGTCATTTAACTATTTTTGAAGAGCTAGCACGTGGAGCGGTAAAAAGAAAATAAGTATATTATACATATGTCAAAAATTTTAACAAAACAAACTAATATCTGTAGAATTTTTTGTAAAATAAATTATGTATATGCATATTATTACTTTTAATCGTAATAATGTAGACATGAAATATGACTTAACAGCATGCCATGAAATCACAGGTGTTGGCGTCGTCAACGGCAGGTATTTTGTCTTGCTCGTTCACCATGGTGTGGCAGCTAGCTATAGCATGGTGAACGGGTTACGGCCTGTTGCTGACGGCGTTCCGCTACCGTTGTGACCTGCTCGGACCTTTAGTGGTTACTTACATCAAGTAACCACTTGGGTTATGGTACTATAATAAAGGAGAGAAGGAAGAAATGAAAGAATTCAATTCTTCATTCCTTTTTACAAGTGTTAGCAACAAGAGTTTTTTTCCTTAACAAAAAAAAGTATAAAAAGTGAACCAACAAGTGTTTGAATTATAAAAAAAAAGAAAAGTGAAATTGAACAAAAAATTAGAACTCAAATTAATAATAAATAAATAAAAACCTTTGAACGAAGGAGAACCAAGTTTTTTTATTTCTAAAGCGAAGACCACAAGGGCACACCAGCACACCAGTCGTCCCAGCAACAACCGGTATCCCACACCCGGAACACCAACACACCAGTCGCCCCGACAACACAAGGTATTCCAGGTAAACATTTGGTCCTTCGAACCGAGAAAAAATTGGGAAAACAGGTGCGTTGACTATTTTATTTTTATATTATAAAATATTGGTGTCTCAAAATTTTGTGGCTCGGAAAAAAGTGAGGTTACACCGCGTGTAAAAAATTGAAGCGGTTCTTATATACTTTTTGTCGCCATTTTTGTTTAAAGTTATATACATTGAAAGTTGTTGTTCTCATTTGACTTCGAAATATATAGAAAAAATATTTTTGTTGTCCATTTATATTCTTTTCGCTCTTTTTTTGTTTTTAATTTTGTTGGTTGCTCTTTAAAAATCTTGTGTGGCTCAACTTGTGTTTCTCTTAATTTCATTTTTCATTGGCGTTTTTATACATTACTTTGGGAAAGTGTCTCTTTTGTCAATCGGTATTTTTTCTAAATTTTAAAATACAAAATGTCGATTTTTGAAAAATATATGCGTGCGGCAGAAGACGTGATTAATTTTGAAACAATTTTAATCGAAGAAGACTTTTCTAATTACTCTAAAGATGCCTTCGAGTTTGAGAAAAGTGAATTAGGAAAAATTTGGACTAAATATAAAAAACTGTATGAAGAATGTTCAGCAGATACAGTGGAGAAGAAAAAAGAGTTAGTAGTAGTCCAGGCAAAACACCCACAAGTTAGGAAATCATACGTTCGTTGCCTTAATGTACTTTCAAAGGCTAGAGAGGACACATTAAAGGCAAGCCATGAAAATGTGGAGCCAGTGGTTCCCAATCTTTGTAGTTCAATTTCGGTCCCTCCGTGCGATACTGAAATTTTTTATGGGGATTACGTTACGTGGCCCACATTTAGAGACATGTTTACGGCAATTTATATAAATAATACGAGACTTAGCCCAGTGGAAAAACTTTTTTACCTTTTTAGAAAAACAGATGGTGAGGCCCGTGATATTAATAGAAATGTAGCTTTAACGGGTGAAAATTTTGAGATTGCGTGGAACAATTTAAAAACGCAATACGAAAATAAACGCGTTTTGATAAACAGCCAATTAAAAGTTCTTTTTAATTTGTCGCCCTGTGTACAAGATTCAGCAGCTGAAATTAAAAGGTTGCAAAGGGAAATAAATAATTGTATGGCGATTTTAAAATTATATGCGGTTGATATTGAATCGTGGGACCCTATTTTCGTATTTCAATGTTCATCGCGTCTCTCGGAACGCACTTTGAATCTTTGGGAGCAGTCGATAACAAATAAAACAGAGGTTCCCAAATGGGATGAATTAAATTATTTTCTCACGAATAGATTTCATGCCCTTGAAAGTGTTTCTGACATTATTGCAACTAATAATGTCGCCAGTAGTTCCCAACCTTGCTCTAATAATGGCAATAATAATTCAGCACCCAAAGTTAGACAATTTAAGGCCCATCACACAAAAACTGACCCAATTCAGTGCAAATTGTGCAGGGAAAACCATAGAATAGTTTCATGTGCTAAATTTTTGAATATGGACTACAGAAACCGGGTTTCAACTTTGAAAAAATTTAGATTTTGTTTCAATTGCCTTACTAGTGGCCATATGTACGGTGATTGCAGAAGTCAAAATTGTTGCTCAAAGTGCAAAAAGAAACACCATACGCTCTTGCACAGAGATTTCAATACTAATAATAATAATCAGGGTCAAGCAAGACAGGTCGAAAATGTTAATGGGGCAAGTCAATTACAGTCCACAAATTCTGCGGGTCCATCTGGTGTTGTTCAAACTCATCACACTACGGTTGCGAAAAAAGTGATGTTAGCTACAGCATGGGTAAATATTATTAGTTTTGGCACTGAGTACAAAGTTCGGGCTCTAATAGATCCATGTTCAGATGAAAGTTTTGTCTCGGAAAAAATACAAAAATTATTGAAATTGCCCTGTGTGCCTCTTGAAGCTTCAGTTACTGGTCTGGGTGAAGAATTGGTTAGTATCTCAAGGAAAATTGCGACTTTTAAAATTTGTCCTATTTCTAATCCAAATTATGCCCTTAATATGGAAGCTCTTGTTGTTCCTAAAATTACGGGAAGTATTCCCACACATTCTTTTAGCCCTAAAGGGGGCGCAGATATTCCAAAAATCGATTATGCTGATCCCGAATTTTACAAAAGCGGTCAAGTCGATCTTTTGTTGGGTGGCGATCTGTATCCATCAATTCTTTTGAAAGGGGTACAGCATGGCGTTTTTGAAACACTTGTTGCCCAACAAACAATATTTGGTTGGATTTTTACTGGTCCAACACCCAGTGAAGCCCGTTCTCCAGCGGTTAAAGTATCTTTTATGACAAAGATTTCTATTGATGACCAGTTGACTAAATTCTGGGAGTTAGAAGAAATTTCTCACAGACGGTTTTTATCTGAAGATGATAGAAAATGTGAGGAAATTTATCGTTCTACCACCACTAGAGATTCTGAAGGGAGATATATTGTTGGTCTGCCCTTTAATGAGAATTTTAAGTCGCTCGGTCCCAATAGGCATATAGCAGTAAGCCAGTTTTTACGAAATGAAAAATCTTTAATGCGCAATATTGATAATAAGATTCAATATGATGAGGTCCTTAAAGAATATTTAACGTTAGGACATATGGAAAAGGTACAAGGTACAGAAAGTGGTCCTAGTTATTATTTACCCCATCACGGCGTATTTAAACCTGAAAGTACGACTACAAAATTAAGAGTCGTTTTCAATGCGTCATCTGCTTCGTCCAATGGAAACAGTTTAAATGATTTGTTGTACACTGGCCCTGTTTTGCAAGCTGATATAGTAAATTTGATTTTAAAATGGCGATTTTTTCAGTTTGTGTTCAATGCGGATATTTCCAAAATGTATCGCCAAATTTTGGTTAAGCCTGAACATAGAAAGTTCCAAAAAATAGTTTTTCGTAGCTCTGAAAAAGGTGAAATTGAAGATTATCAATTAAATACGGTTACTTTTGGCGTAAATTGTGCCCCTTATTTGGCCCTTAGGACAATGCTTAAGTTGGCTGATGATGAAGAGCGACTGTTTCCCTTAGGTGCACAAATTTTACGTGAATGTATGTATGTGGATGATGCCCTTGTTGGAGCACATTCTTTGTCTGATGCTTTGGCTTCGCGTGACCAATTAATTGGTATTTTAGAAATGGGTGGTTTTGAGTTACGTAAATGGACTTCTAACTCAAAAGAAATTTTAAAAAATTTGCCCCAACAGCATTTATTAAATTCATCTTTTTTGTCGCTCGATGATAAAAGCACTACGAAAACGCTGGGTATCCGCTGGAATGCGTCAGAGGACGTATTTTTCTTTACCACTGAAAGTTTACAACTCAAAACGTCTTACACGAAAAGAGAGGTCTTGTCAATAATCGCTAGGTTGTTCGATCCAGCGGGTTGGTTAGCTCCAGTGGTAATTACTGCAAAAATTTTAATGCAGTAAATGTGGCTTGATAAAATAGATTGGGACGAAGCTATCAAGCCAGTAGCTTTGCAAAAATGGCAAAATTTTGTGCAAAACTACAAGGATATTGAAACAATTAAACTTCCACGTTGGGTTCAATATTCACCTAGTTGTGAGGTGCAATTTCATGGGTTTTGTGACTCATCTGAGTTGGCATACGCAGCCGCAATTTATGTCAGAGTTGCCCTTGGAGACAAAGTTTATACGAATTTGCTCGTATGTAAAACGAAAGTTGCTCCAGTAAAAAGGCCATCTTTACCAAGGCTAGAGTTATGTGGTGCGGTTCTTTTGGCGAATTTAGTCGACAGTGTTATCCCTTCTTTTAAAATAAATTCCAATTCTATATATTTGTGGTCCGATTCAACTATAGTCCTCGCCTGGCTACGAAAACCACCATGTAGTTGGAAAACTTTCGTGGCTAACAGAGTAGCCACTATTCTCGAAAAAGTAGGGAACTTGAATTGGTTTCATGTGTCGTCTGGCGACAACCCTGCCGATCTAGCAACCCGGGGGCTGACCCCTTCGGAGTTAGGAGAAAATAAGCTTTGGTGGCAGGGCCCTGATTGGCTAAATTCTGAAAAATCTTTGTGGCCCGTAGGCGTTGCAGAGTTTGAAACTGCAGAAGAGACAAAAACGGCACAGAGCAACAAGTGAAAAAAAAGTGAAAGAAGAAAAAAAAGAAAACTAAAAAGAAACCAAAATTTTGTAAAGCCAAATTTGTAAGAATAAAAGAACATTTGTAAAAATAAAAGAACATTTGTAAAAATAAAAGAACATTTGTAAAAATAAAGAAGTAATTGCCAGAATAAAAACGGTGAAAGAAAGTGGTTCTTGGTTGTTTCCCCCACGTTGATAAAGTTACCAAAGGCACACCACGCAGTCGTGGACACCAGTGAGTATACCAGTATCCAAAGGTAAACAACAGGTTTTTGTAAGCGCTAAAATCTGCGCTTATTATGCCAAAAAGTAATGCTTCCAAGTGGGAATTCGCCATATAAAAATCATGGCATATGTAAGCAGGTTTATAAGGGATTCTTATGGGCTTACTCCCTTACAAACCTGATTCCATGTAAGCAGCGTTTTTTACTGGGTATTGGCTGTTAAATGTTGAATTTTATTTTTTCTCTTTCAAAAAAAGTCTAATAACTTAAATAATATTTTTTTACAAAAAGAGTTTCTTTAAATACAGAATTATTTCAATTAAATTTACAAGAAAATCAAACATACAAACCAATGACTTTACAATGCTCTCACCCTCTGTTAACACTTTGTGCCTGCAAACAGGGAACATGCCGTTTTTAAGAAAAACCAAAACTAAATTAAAAAAATGTTTCTTAAATCATAACAAATATGTCAAAAACTATCATCAGCAACATATAAAAAAACGAAAATTTTTTCTATTTAAAGTCGCGAAAAAATATTAATTTTCCAATTTGCAGCCACAAGTTATGTTTTGTTTCTCAGTAAGTGAGAGTATTGCAATCTCTTTATTTTCTAAACTCTTTGTACAAACATAACAAACAAATACGTATGTGTATGTGTATGTATGTGTTCTGTTTTGTAATCAACAAAAAAACTTTGTTTTTTACGTTGTGTCCGTTAAATATTAAAGGTTGTTTTAAAAAACTTTCCGTTGTTTTTACTAATTTTATCGGTTATTTAACAATGTTTAAAAATAAATATCAAAATGCGTGGAGTATAACGGAAACCCAGTAGATTTTTTTTAAAATTGTGTTTTCAGTTAATTTAATAGGTATTTTAAGTAGTTTTTAACGTAATAATATTGTAAGTGTAGTTATGCCAAACTTACACACTCTTCGTCGAAAGAAAATTTAAGCCGAAATTGAGAACATCACAAATGTTTTTCTCGATTATGTATTTGGGTTGTCTCGGAACAATTTTGCGATAAAAATCAAAATCTTCGATCAAGCACTTTTTGTTTTTGGAAAAATTCAAACTTTCTCGAAAAGTTTTCGAGCTACAAAATAATACTTTTTTGAAGGTACTTAAATACGCTTTTTAACAATATTCACACGCAGAAAAAAAATATGTTTAAAATATGATTGCTGTTTCCTACAGTCATAAATGGTTGTTTAAATTAAATTATTATTGTATCAATCATATTTCACTAATAATATGGTTGCTTTAATCATGTAATAGTAAAAATTTCTCTTTTTGTCGGCTGTCTTATTATTCTCTTGCTTACAATCATAATATAGTTTTTAGTATCATATTCCTCTCTCTAACTGTAGCCATAACCTATGCCAATGTAGTAAATGTACAATTTTAAAACGCTTGTAATTAGAAAACCAAATATTTTTTTGAAAACGTATTTTTATTTATAACGCAGTATAGACTATAAATTATTAATTCACTTTTTGTAGAGAGCCATCGTACCGCTATCTTCCTTTTGGCGCATTTTATGCTTGATACCTCCAATCATACTTTGGACGACATTCATGTCAATTTTTTTTACACTGATTTTAAATTTTTTCTTCAATTCTTCAGTGCATTTGGCTTCCCAACCAATTGCATACACTTTTTGGCATAAAAGACCCTAAAAGTTCTCAATTTGACGCGCATTTGAAGGATTTGCGTATTTCGGTACGAAAGGTATGTTTTTTTTTTGCTAAATTTTGGCCAAAATAATGTCTTTAGAGTGTCTATGTCTAATAAATTTTTCCAGGTTTACTAAACATTTATAAATGTAAACATGCGCGTTTACAGCCATAGCTTTTGAATCCTGGATGTAAAGTTGTGATATATCTTTTGACGAAATGACTGCCCACACTAGACTTTTGGTTCAAACTTCGCTTTGGCCGAATGCCGTACCTTTATTCCGATGAATAAAATCCAGAATTAATACTTCCGTTATTCCAAGGAAAAGTAAAGAATTTTGCATCATCCAAAATTATTTGAAAAATTTTTTCATGAAGTTATTTCTCAGTTTTATGTATTTCTGCCAATTGTTTTTTACTATATTTGGCTACTGTCTTCCTCTGGTAGTGTTTCACTCTCATTTGGAGTAAGTTTTTGCGAATTGTTTTCTTGCAAACGCGAAATTTTCTGGCCAACTTAGGATTTGATGCCCAAATTTGATTAACGGTCCATTTTTTCAATCTAATAATCTCAGCTGCGGACAATTTTTTTTGGACGTCCTTTCAAACCATTTGAATGTGGAATATATTGTGTTACGTGGTACTTGTTCCCTGTTCCTTAAGAAAATGATGTTACATTTCGTTTTAAGGATACCGTCCAAGCATGTCATAGACATTATTATTAAACATTTTTGTTCAACCACTTTCATTCTGAATTTTTTTTTCAATAATGTTTATAAAATAAGATTTTATTGACATGCATTTAGAAATTACAAAATGCCATTTGTCCATTTACTTAGTTGGCATTGGTTAATATTGCGCCAACTATAAGATGATCCGTCTGTTTTTATGAGCTGAGCTTCTTAGCTCTTTTAGTGTCATTTTGTGAAAAGAAGTTGTGAAAAGCAGTTCAGTCCGAAGAAATTAAATAATATTAAAAAAAAGACATAAAAATAGAAAAACAACGCAGTGGTGATAATTGTAATGGTGATATTTTTAGTGGAAGAAGGAATACTTTGGTAGTCTCAACCCGGTCTACCATGGGTGCCTAGCTAAATGTTAAATTGACACATATGTAATGAATTTCATATGTAATTCTTATAAACAAATTAACCTGTTTAGCTTTATAAAATCCTATGCTGTAATTATAAGAATTAATCTTATATGAAATAAATAAATAACTAAATCCCTTAAATGTAGTTATTTTTTATTATACATAAAAGTGTTACAAATTATTGTAAGTAAAAAGTGAAGTTGTGAAGTGAAGTCTACCAAAAATAACTAATTCCCTACTCGATTCCCTAATTTGAAAATTTTTTGCTAGGATATTTTTTTCTGCATTTTTATATCGCGTTATCAAAAGTCACAGGCTCTTAAAAATTTGTGTGTTTCAAGATACGGTGGTAAAAATGGGTTAATTAAATATTCGTTTAAAACCTTATTTTAAGCAAATATTTGAAAAGTGATTTTAAATTAACAATTTTTTCTGTGTATGTTTGCTCATTTATATGGGTTCGTAGCATACATGGGACTAATTAATTGTATGTACTAATTAGTTGATGATTTCATTACAATTTCATTGATATCAATTGTAATGAAATTATTTTCATTACCATTTGCTAAATTAATGATAACGAATTTCATTGATTTGATTTCATTTCATTGCTTATTGGCAATAATTTTAAATTTCATTACCATTAGTAATGCATCAATTAAAGTAAACAAATTATAATTGACAGATAAGATTTTCGAAAAACTAATGGTGAATATCGAGGAAGCCTGGGCTTCACAGAAGCTTTAAGTAACGCTCATAATACATATAGGCTATGTCCGGGAAAGATCCCGAGATCCCAATTATTTGTTTACCTAAATACGTACGTGGTAATACCAATTTAATCACTCTGATAATAAAATGGAACATTGGTCTAAACTGGAACGATATTTAAGGAACCGGCGAACGAGTGGAATCGGAACACTTAACACATTTGAATTATCAGAACGTGTTACGTCGTTTAAGTTTTGCAAAAACTTTTTCCGTTTTGCGATATTTCGCTTAGTATTCGAGATACTAGCCATTTTATAAAATGCCCAGTATCTTCAAAACTAAGCGAGATGGCGTAAAATTTACAAAAATTTTGCTTACGTGGGTTTTACTTATTTACGTGATAATACAAATAAACATACAATTCCTATCGATCTCGGTTCCATTCGTATGTAAAGCAATTTACAATCCACTTTTTTTGTAAACAAATGTTTTTTTGCTCAATTGTAATTAGTTTTTTAGGCATTAGTGTGATTTCATTAGCATTAGTATGACAAATGAAAATTCAATGCTAATGAAAAAATCCCAAGTATGGTTCGTAATCATTAGTCATGCAGTGAAGCATAAAATTCCAGAAAATTTTAGTTAAACTATTCCTATCCTTATTTATCCATACCCATTTAATGGGTTTGTGGTTAACAATTTTATTACCACTTAATTAAAAATAAAATATATTTAATTAAAGGAAATTTAAAATCTAAAGTTAATTTTAGCTTGTCAATGTAATTAACTGTAAATACTTTTTAAAGTGCACAGAGAAAATTTTCTTGGACGACTTTTAATGAAAATTTTAACTAAACTAATGAAGATTTCTTCACAAAGTCAATGAACAATTTCTTAAACTTTATGAAAATGCATCATAATTTGTATGTAACTGTTTTTAATGAAACTTTTTCAGTAGGCGTATGCAATTTTTAGTTAATAAAATGAAATTTTTAATAAAACCCATGTAACGAAATTTAAAAATTCATCTCTATACAGGTGTCTACTCCTAATTAGGATAAAAGCGAGAATTTTCGCTTGTTGCCCCTCCTAGTGGAAATGTCCAAAAATCCCGCCAATGCAAATGTCCGCTCTATACAGATGTCTAATCTTGATACGGAAACCACATACCAAATTTCAAGTTCCTAGCTTCGTCGGTTTGGCAAGCCCGCCAAGGGGGAGAGTTTTACAACCGTTAAGCCCTACTTCTCGTTATAAGAAACCCACATTCCAAAATCTAAGTTCGCCGATTTAGTGGTTTGGCCTGACAAACAAGGGGAGTGTTCCCTACGTTAAGCCCCATTTTTACCACGTTAATGGGCAGAAATTCAAAAAGTATTATACAAGCGAGCTAGTCCATATTCGAATAAACATATGTACATATACTTTAATTTTAAAATTTCTGACCATAGGGATTTGAGCAGGCAGCCAAGGAGGAGACTTTTACTCTTTGTGCCACTCCCCGATTGAATTTCCAAAATCCACTCTACATGCATATGTCTACACACAGAGAAATAAAGTGCCAACCGAATTTAAAAGTGTATATTAAGGGTAACAACTTATAAATTCAGTTAGTACAACGATATTTACGTTAGATTTCTGAATATTTTGGGTGTTGCAACTAAAATTTAGTTGAATTACCGAACTTGACGACCGTCTGAAATTCGAAATAACTAAATTTGAGTGGTAGTAACCGAATTTCAGTTGGCAAATAGCTACATTTTTCTCTGTGTGTACTTCTGATTAGTAACTCATATACCAAATTTCAAGTTCCTAACATCGGCGGTTTGGCCAGGCCGGCAAAGAGCAGACTTTTACACTTACTGTCCTTCCCCATAGAAATTTCCAAAAATCCGTCCTATAAAGATGTCTACTTCTGATCAACTAATGTTTTAAGATGTGTATAGCAGAAGACAGGCCCAAACAACAAATGCGACGCCTGTACACAAGTAATAGTACGTGTGTTAAACGGTGTGTTAAACGGTGGTAAAGATAATAATTGGCTAAACCTATATTATTTTGTTAAAGATGCCTTAAGATATAGATCTATGTTAATAAGAGAATATAATTTTAAAACATGGTAAAATTCAACTTCCGGCTAACGGTTTTCTTAAACCATGCCGTAAATTTCTTTATAAAAACAAAAATGTAAATGTTACATAGTAATAAGATAAATTATTGTAATGAAAGAATCTAATCTAAATCTAAAAAATGTCTACTTCTGATTATTAACCCACATACCAAATTTCAAGTTCATAGCCTTGGCGGTTTGGGCATGCCGCCAAGGGGAAGCTTTTCCCCCCGTTAACCATAATGCTACCACGTTTTTGGGCAAACTTCCAAAAACTACCATACCCGGGAGTTGGGTCATATCCAAAATAACACATATTGAAAATTTCAACTTTCTATCCCAAGGGGGTTGGTCAGGCCGTGGTCCTACTAAATTAGATAAAACTGAATAAAGTTCCATATCAGTTTTTTTTTAATAGGGCATTCAAAATTTTAATATCAACTCGAAAATATTTATTGAAAATAAATATCTATTAAAAGTATCTTCAATTAAAAATATCAAACTCCAAAAACTTAATTAGACATCAAATTTTTTGATTGTTAAGCATATAAAAAAAATTTAAATTGGGCTCCTAATAATCAGTCCATAATATCTAGCCCCCGGTATTCAATTTTCAAATTTATTTTCACTGGATTGAATCGTATCAAATTATATCAAACACAATGTAATTTAATCCACTTATATAAGAACAACACGATCCACCATTTTTCGGATCAAATTGTACTTCAACCTAAGGCTACATAAAATTTTATACATTTCTTTGTTGCATCATATTAATTATTTTTTTTAATCGGGTACATGTTACTTTCGACAAACCCGAAAAAGATGGTTGTTGTAAATATAATGATTAATACGACATTACAAGGATTACAAACGAATGCAAAATGTATTGAAGCATAAAATGTTGTATTTACATCGTGTTTCCAAAATATGTTAAGACTATTTTTTATTATTTATGCGAAATATTTTTAATTTATAATTGGATACTGTATCAAATTTATGGAGGCTACAGTGAAAAGTTGCTGAATCTTTTACGAATTCTTACTTTATTTGATAATGAAGTAAATCCATGTAAACTGACTAATTACATGTTGGTTATGGAAATAGTATTATCAAATTTGGGACAGATATATCATCTGTCAAAAAAACTTGAATTTAAATTAATCTACTGGGTACTGTTGAACTATTTTTGTACATGTAAAAAAAAAAAAACTTGTATATGTTTGCAGGTAATTATAAACATATACATATGTTTACAATGATTCAAATTTTCAAACCTAAACAAAGATTATATATACAATTTTAAAATTTTTAGATATTATGTTTTTGAGACATTCAAACATTCTTATAATAAACATATATATATATATATTTGTAGCCGAACATATATATGTATATTTGCTGTTCGACGTTTTTCACTAGTTCCCAATATATATGTATATAAAGGGTCCGCCAAACAACTTTTTTTTTGAAAATGCTATAAAAAAAAAACTACTGAATATTTTTTCAAATTTCTTTTTTTATTTGGAAGTCCAATCCTTCCGGTTAATAATGGAAAATAATTTCATTCAAATGGCTGCCTCGGCTGGCCATGCAGTAGCCTACACGATCGGTCCAATTTTTAAGAACGACGGTGAATTGATGTTGATGGCGCTTCACGCACACTTTCTGCCACAGCAGCAATATTCTCGGGTTTTTGGCTTTTCACGCTTTGGTTTATCGATGAGGATGCCAGTTTCTTTCACTTTTTTCACAAGATAACGAACATACGGAGCTGACGGTGCTTCTCTTCTACCAAAATCCGTACGCAATTTTCGCACACATTCTGCAACATTTCCATGATTTTCAAAGTAATGTCACAATATTTCCCAGCGTTGTTCAAGCGTATACACAACCATATTCGTTCAGCGGAAGGATAAAACTAATTATCTGTCAAATCAGACATGAGCTAAGTGTTACCATTCACGAAATAAGCACTAGTTGAAAAAAAAACGTTAGATGGCGGACCCTTTATTAGGCTGGTCGATTTAAAAATCGCTCAACGTTCAAGGAAAATCGTATTCTAGGGATCAAAATAAGAAACTTTGCCGAAGGAACCATACCTCTAAAACGAATTCTGATGTCCCGACTTTTGAACCGTACGGTGAAATTTTGAAAAATCCCACTTTGACCCATTTAGAGTGCCCCAATCGAATCCAACCCAATCGAATATATTTATACTCTATTTCTTCCGGAGAAGAAATAGAGACCCTAATCTTGGAAAGACTCCTCCTACTTTCTGAAATATCTCTATCCCGAAATTTGTACATTTTGCTAAAAAAAACACGGCTAAAAAGGTCCTCTTTTAACTTAAATTTTAACCCCTAGAATGATGATTTATGCATTAATCTGCTAGCACGTCTCCCGGAGAAGAAGTATCTCCCATAATCTTGGAGAGATTCCTCCTACTTTCTGAAATATCAAAGTGGGCTTTTTCAAAATTTCACCCTACGGGTCAAAAGTCGGGACATCAGAATTCGTTTTAAAGGTATGCTTCCTTCGGCAAAGTTTCTTATTTTGATCCCTAGAATACGATTTTCCTTGAACGTTGAGCGATTTTTTTTGCCTCCATACAAATCGACTCGGCCTAGTATATATGCTTACAGGCAAACATAATTCTTATTGCAAGAAATTTCAGGCAAATGCGTGTTTGAAGTCAGTAGCCCAAAATCTGTTTCGACCAAATACTTTTCTGAACCAGAAAATGACATCGATTTGTAGTTGCATATTTGTGAATATTTTGTTATAAATGAATATATTTGAATATTTGGATACAAATATATATTGTGTATATTGTGGCTTATTTTGGCATTTTTTGTTGCATATTTTTCCAATTTAATTGCATATTTTGTAAAAATTAAGTTTTAATTAAAAATAAACAAAAGAAAGTGTTTGTAACCCTGAACATAGCATATAGTTTTTATATGTAGTTTTCATTTAATTTGGTTTTAATTTTTAAACCAGCGAGTTCTAGTAATAAATCGATTTTGAAAAATTCAAAAATTGTACGTGCATATTTTTCAGATTTTTAGTGCATATTATTTGGTTTCTTGTGCATGTTTCGATTTAAATGCATATTTTAAGCTCAAATTTTATTTTCCTTTTTTAGTTGCACGAAATTTCTTGTCCTAATATTTATTTTTGCAATCAAACATGTTATATCAGAAACATGGGAAGCGGAAATATTTTCCAAGCAAAAGTGTATTACCAGCATTTACATTTCCATCAGTGCGTTTTTTTCAGCGTGTAGGGGAAAGTGTTGTGCCTTTTAAATACTTGTTCTTTGAGAAGTTTGTTTTTTCTATTTCAATTATAAGTTAATTTTTACTATGCACTGAAATTCAAAAAACTAAAGTAAATTAACAACTATTTATACAAAGAAAAGTGTAATTTTAAAACAAATGCAAAAATTTAAATATTTGTAAACTATAAAAGTCTAGTTTTTGCAAAATAATAAAATTCCCTAATTATTTCGGGGTCATATTTAAACTATTATTTCTGCATTTAAATACAAATATTATAGGTACTCTTTCATATTGAACCCCAAAATGCGTATTTTCGGTTTTTCAAGTTTTGGATTCAAAATTTGTATTGAATTATAAAGTGGCAAAATGGAGAAAAGAACGAAAATTCATATCTTCAGGGTGAATGTATTTTTAAATTTTTTTTGGTGAAAATATATCTTCTAACATATTAATTGTTTCAAGGTACAACTCTTTCACCTAAATTTAAGTAATTAAACAACAATTAATTGTATTGTATATTTCTGCATGTTTCTTTGTTGTCTTTTTATTTCTGCATATTGTATTGATGTTTATAATGTTTCCCTTATTTAAAATTGCATTAAATATTGACCCCCGTATTCATAAAAATATTAGACAGCACTTCAAATACATTTTAGTTAAAATACAAATTTTAGCCTTAGAACTGTATTCATAAACGAATATTAACTTTTACACAAGGTTTAAAAAAATAGGTATTTTAAGCTAATATTCGTTTATGAATAATAAAATGTATTTTAACTAAAATGTATTTGAAATCTGAATTAAGATTTGTTATGAATACGGACGTGAGTATTTTGTAAATGTTTACCATAATATGCACACATTTGGAAAGAAAAATAAAGAACAACATTCATTACTGCGTGACCAACAATCTACAAAGTAATTCAATAATGTTTCCTTATTTCCTACTTCTATTCTATATAAACACCTCCTGCTAACATGAAATGCCTTTAGTTACCAGTGAATCAGACAGTAATCAAACATCCAAACTACCAAGCAAACTACCAACCAAGTTACCAACCAACCTATATCCAAGCATCCAATGAAGCGTCAAATGAAAACTCATTAAACATTTAATTTTATATTGGTTTTGGTACAACGCTTAATTAAAAACTTTTTACAAGTAAAAAATTTGTAATGCAACACGGTTTGAATATGTACGATTATATAGAAAAAAAAAGAGTTAAAAACCATGTATACCCGAGTAATGAAGTTTATATAAAATGATATATGATGAAATGTTTTCCGCAAATTTAAGAGGATATAATTTGATCCGAAAAATGGTTATATTAAATTGTATCACTTTGGATCTAATTATATTTAAAAAGATACAATAAAAATATATCCAATTCGAGTTTTGTCCCGATATAATTACTTCTAATTATATAATATTTGATACAATTAGATAAAATTAGATACATAATAATCCAAATAGATTTAAATTAAAAGATATATATATATACATATATTTGACCTCCATAACACGGGTTCAAAACACAAAATGTATGACTGAAATTTGTAAATAACTTAAATTTTATTTATATTTTTTTATGACATCAAATTTTTGTTTTAAATAAAATTGTTAATTTCAATTTTATTTAAAAAAAAAATTTGTCAATATTAAAATGGCCCTGTAAATTCCAAATAACAGGTTGCAGAACAACTTATCCTGTATTATTATTATTATTTATTATTATTTATTAATAAATTTTTCATTTTTACATATTCATATTAAGATAAGTTTCATGATTCTTAGAATCTATATTTGGCGTAACATTATAGTTGTATGCCAGATTGGCAATATTACTAGAATTATATAATTTTTTAAATGCAATATAAATTATAATTTTATTTGTTTTATATAAAATTAAAAATTAAAAAAAGGATTAATTTTTCTCAAAAATTGAATTCATTAATTATCATTTTTCTATATTTTAAACATGTGTCTATGTATTTGTACAAGTTGTAGAAATTGGAGCCATTTAGGATTAACAGCACTTCCTCTGAGTTAAGTTGGGTTTTACCAAAATAATTTCGTCTAAGTCCATTATATATTGGACAGTTTCCAATAAAGTGGAATGTATTTTCCAGTTCATTTGGGTTACAAAGTGAGCATATTCTAACTGTGTCGTTTCTGAAGCATCTAGCATTTAGATCAAGTAAACCACCTCTCACTTTAACTAATAGGCCTGTAATGCGCGATGAAAAATTTGCCGCCAGGGATGGTGTGACATTATAATTTAGTTTTGAGTATAGATCATGAAATTGCGAATTTGTAGCTTTTAAAACATAATCCTCACGCTCTTTTGATTTTAAAAGATTTAAAATTGGTTTCCAATAAACGCATAATGGGGTATTAGCATTGTCTGGGGTAAATTCTACCATTTGACATATATTAGCCCACTCTTCCGCCCATAATACCTTTTGAGATATGATCTTATCAGCAAGGATTCGAGGTAATCTATGATGATTCATATTTAAAACTTTATTTATGTAATCAAAGTGTAATTTCAAAGTGGAAATAAATAATGAGTCAAATCCGGTTTCCAAATATAACATATAGTTGGGAGTTGAGTCTGGAAGGTATAACATCTTTTTGATAAAGAAACGGAACAGTTTTTCAACATCATCATATTTTTGATATCCCCATACTTGTGCCGCATAGAACATAATTGACCTGGAAGCTGCATGAAATATTTTTAATTTGTTGTCTTTTGAAATCTGAGGATGACTTATGTATTTAGACCACGTAGAGTTAATTGCTAGTCTTGAAGCAGATAGTTTGTTGTTTAAATGTTTTTTGAAGGACATGTTAAAAGCTATATCTATACCGAGATATTTGTAGCTCACAATCTCTATATCTTCATCTCCAAAATGCCAGTTCAAGTTTGAAGAAATTCTTGTGCCAGTACGAAAAACTAGAATTTTTGATTTATCAAGTATTGATTTATCCTGTATTATAATAGCCTATAATTTCTGTTTTACAACCGATTCTTTTTATATGGAGTTTGGTTCTAGAACCAGTTATCTGGTTCTGGGACAGTGATAACATACAAGTTGAGTCCCAGGAACATTTTCTAGAAACGGTTCCATGTAACTGGTGGTAAAAGAAGCTGTTCTACTAAATATTGCTATAGTTTTTGTTATTTGTAATGGAAATCGAGTTCGCAAAATTGTAAACTATTTTCGTAAAATATTTTGAGATTTTTGAATTATATATAGTTGCATAGAAACTGACTCATACAATTTGTTCAGTTTTGGATTATATATAAGTATGTCTAAAATGACAGAAGACGTTTTTGATGTTTGTATTATATATTATTATATATAATTTTAAAAAAATTTAATCAAATTTATCAACCATGTATTATAATACATGGTTGATAAATTTGATAAATATACAAACATGTATAAAAAAATACTATTCTGAATTTTATATATGATAATTATCATATATAAAATTCAGAATAGTATTTTTTTATACATGTTTGGATGTGCTTATACATGATTTTTTTTGAAAATATTATTATATATAAATACATGTTGATACATATGCTGTTTTATATTATCATATATTTTTATATTACAGAATATATCGTTATATATAGTAAGTAAACAAGTTATATACATTCAGATATAATTGTAGATAATTAAATGTTTCAATGTATAAATGTATATATATATAGCCATATTAGCATATATGTTAGAGTATAAATATTTGTATCTAATTGTATATAGCATTGTGTTGTGTAAAAAAAATTTAAAATGGGTATATATAGCAATATAGTATTTTATATTGTCTTATATGCAATTATACTTAACATACCCAATTTTATGTTAATATATATACAATATAAAGTTATATATGCGTTCGTATATAATTCAACATAAATGTACATATAAAAAACTTCATATGAACCATCAATAAAAATATTTTTTTTTATAAGTTTTTATAAAGGCATATATTGTTCCATACTAAATTATGTAGAAATATATGAGAGGCATTGCTTTGATTATTTTTTAATTCAATTCCGATATGATTATATATGGTCCATTACAAAGCTACTTTCAATTATGTGTGGTGCGTAGGGTTTGGGAATTCCCGGACTTTCCATATCCCGAGATACCCGCAAAAATTTATAAATTTCCCTGAAAATTAAAAATTTTTAATAATTATTTCATATATTCATAAAAAAAAAATCATTAAATCAATGAACAGTTTCGAATTTTTTTCAATAAAAATATTAACTTGTAAATTAATAATAAGTGTATTTTTTTTCTTTTCTATATATGTAGTTCATTTTGGATTAAAACAAACATTTTCTAACATTACAAATGACATACATTTTTTTTTTAAACAAAATTAACTAAAACTTTAGAAAATATTGATATCTCATTAAATTAAGCGTATAGCTTAGATTAGACTATAGTGGCACTATGCACCGCGACCAGAAGTTGGTATTTTGTGCTGAAATTAAGCGTAGATATGAAAGCGTTGATGTGGAATGACTACAAATTTCTTAAATCATTTTCTTAAGTGCTTTTGTAAAAAGTCAACAGATTTATATTTTTAATTTAAAAATAAATTGTTTTTGGCTAATATCTCAATATCTTGAAAAGTGAGTCATAGGGACAACTTTTTTGTAATCAAAAGTAATGAAAATATTTCATAAAAACTATGAGTTTTATTCATTAAATTCATGAAACTTTTATAACGCTAATGTTAGCATTAATGAAGAATATTTCATATAATTTGTGAAATTTTCATTGGGTCAATGAAACCATTCATTAAAATTGTTTTAATGAAACATGTTTCATTGATTCAATGAAACATTTCTTTGGGGACTTTTTTATAAAAAAATGCATTGTATTTATGAAGGGATTCATTAATACTTCGCACAAATTTCTATCCGTGTAGGAAGTTGTTTTGCAGCATTATAAAAATAATTCCTTTCTATGTCACACCAATGTTAAATTAATCGATAAAAATACTCAATTAGAATCATTCTTTGGCAGAACAGTTTTTGCTGGGTTGTTTAATACCACACTGAGAGAATTAACTTCAGTTCAGCAATGAATTTCTTCATAGCTTTAATGAAAATTGTCAATGGAACTCGTCTATTCAAACTTTTCATAGAATCTATGAAACAGCCCAGGTAGAAATTTGGGATGGTACAAAAAACGAAGAGTTTTCAAAACGTTTGTTTTTGATGGTACTAAAATAAAAGCGTTTCCAAAGCGATAATTGCAAATAATACGAAAAAAAAGCATTTAAAAAACATTATTTTGGATTGCTATTCGAACGTTCGGACAAAGTATTTTAGGAATACTTTTTATACAAAACTTACAAATATTTGTGAAATAAAAACACTGTAAAAACATTGGTTCAAAGCGTTTTTCCAACGTTTGTAAAAAGTACTTAAGAAGTTCTTATCGTACAAAATTTACAACGGTTTATAAAATAAAACCAATGTAAAACCATTGAGTTAAAGCGTTTTTATAACATTTGCCAATAGTACTTTAGAAATACTTTTTTTTTTGCGATTGCAGCTGTTCTCTCTGTTATAATGTCAAACGAGTTGCAACAACAGTTTAGTGGATGCGGAAAGCCAAATTCAGTTCAACCCAAGTATATGAAGAATTAAAGGGTAATAAGTACATAACTTGTAAAAAAATTATTTTTGTACAACATTTATTTTTTACAGATTTTTTATTACATCAGTTTGAAACTGAAACACCATCCAAAATTTTGACACAGACAAGCCGCTGGTTGGCGACTGCTAAGTACAGAAACTGCTCAAAACAATCTATTTTCAATCAAATTTTTCTTTCGAGCGTTTTGACAATGTTCAAAATTACAACCCTCAAAGCGGTTATCATTTGGGTCGTTTTCATAATGCTTAATAACTGTAAGCCAAAATGTTCTGCAAATACTTATTTAACGATTGAAAAAGCATTTCAAAAATTTTGTTTTGCAATGTTTTGAGAACGTTATAAAATACCATCCTCAGACCGTAAATTTGGGTTATCATTTTGCACATTCTCAAAACGCTTTAAATTTGTAATTTTGTATGTTCTGAAAACGCTTGTACCATCATGAAAAATGCTTTTAAAACGTTTTAAAGATTGTATTTTTCTACCTGGGAGGTTTCATTAAAGTCAGTGATTATAAAATGTTTGAAGAATTAATTGATAATCTTTATAAAACTAATGAATCATTCCGACAATAAAGTGTTTATATTTATATGGATTTCATAAAACAGTTTCATAAAATTTTTTAGTATTAAGAATTTCTTTGAATTAATAAAACTCTTTGTAAATGTCTATAAAAAATGCATTGAAACTAAGCCAATGCACCTCTTCATATGATTTTTTAAACAATTTCAGAGAAATACAAAAGTTATAAAAGGCTACATCGAAATAATCAAGCAGTTTAGAAAATATGTTAAACGCTTGAGAATTAAATCTTAAAAGTAAAATTTAAAATGTATGAAAATTAATGAAATTTTATAAAAAAAATAAAAAAAATTAAATTTTTGAAATTATTTTATAGCTCTAGAGAAAATTTTAGTTAAATTTATGAAGAGATAATTTATGAAATCGAATGAATTTGTTTTATGAAACTATGAAATTTTATAAAAAAATGAAGTACGCCCCGGTAGGCTAGTTGGTAGCGTGCTAGGTTATCAGTGCGGGGGTCGTGGGTTCGATTCCCACCAGAGGCACTGGTCTGTTTTCGCTACAACGCGCCGAAGGCCATAGTAGCTAGTGCTCGGTTAGGGTAATAGTATAAAATATAAAAAAATGTTTAAGAAAAATTTCTTAATATTAATAAAATGTCTTGTATATAATGAAATTTTTCATTGAATCTACTAAAAAATTCTATGAAATTGTTTCATTAATATCATGAAGGATAATTCTATCAGTGCATATATTATTTTTAGTTCCCACAATTCAATTATATATTGCCGGTCTAATAACGTATGGTATAACATATTGTAAGATACAATTAAATATGCAGTTGTACCTTACTATACATGATGTCATACTTAACTATATAACATTTTACAAAACTGGATCTCATTGTTTAAGATTATATATTATTATATTTACTCGGGTAAAAATATATTTTGCAAGAGGGAATATGAAAGAAACAAAACACAATCGAAAATTACTTCAGTTTAATTAATATTAGTTATAAGAATGTAATTAAACCTAAAAAATTATACACTCACAATATAAGTTCCCAAAAAAGTAAAAATACCCAGTATAGAAAAGTATAACCATATAAGTAAGAGGTTATTAGAGTATCCAAAAAATCAAAGTTGTTTTGTTTTCTTGCTCCCCTAGCATTTTATGATACAATGGGTGTTAAAAATAAGATCTGCATAAAAACTGGACTTCTATCGCGCAAACCGACCATGCCGTTTTGACTTTTGATCTAAAAAATGCATTAAAAATGGTTAATTGCTTTGTTGTTCTACAACTTTTTAAATAATGGGTTTTCCTTAAAAAGTGTTATTGGTGTTATTATGCAAGATAAAACAACAATTATTTTTCTTATAAATACTTTTGACATACATATAAAAAATCGTGATGTTTTTCGCAATCAAAATCAAAATTTTCTAAAAATAAATTTTTAAACGGCTCTTATTAATTTTTGTTAGTCGATAAATTTGTTTGCTATACATCAGCTAATAGAGTATTAACTGCAGTTTGATTTTTTAAAAAATATACCATCTATTCCATGACGAATAGACATTTTTAGACATTTAGACATTTTTCAAAATCGCGATTTTTTTTCCAAATTTTAATTGTTTTTAACCAAGCATTTCAAAAAGAGGTATCGTAAATCAAAATTTTATGTTAATTTACTTATTTTTAAAATGTGAAAAAAAAATCCATGATAACTTTTCCTACATATTTTTTTTTTTTTTGGTACTTGTTATTAGTGTCCGAACAGTTCGGCGAGAAAATGCATTTGGTCTGTATTCGGTATTTTAAAGCATTATGGACAAATTTGGCGGATGGAAAAATGTTTATTGGGCTGATTAGATGCTATTTTGAGTGTCAAATTTGAAGAAAAGTCTGTAGTTAAGCAATGAATTCACTGTTCGGCCTCAGAAAGTTCGGCCAAATTGAAAATAGTTCGGCGGCAGAACATTTAACTTTTTAGCTAAACTTCTGCTTTTCTCTTAAATTTTATACACAAAATCGAATTAAAACGGCTCAACAAACATGTTTCCTATACCAAAATTTGTCATCATTGCCTCTAGATATCAAAAAACCGACAAAATATAGTTTTTTGGCCGAACTGTTCGGTCGGACACTACTTGTTATACGTATTTCATAGAACTTATACCATAACTGTAAAAAAAAAGTTTTCACTAAGAAAGTATCCAATTGTGAACATCGATATTAAAAATTTGCCTTAAGGGTTTGTTATTGAAAAAACTTTTGCAAAAAAACCGTTTTTTGGGCACTAGGTCTAAACAATTCTACGCAATATTAAAATTATTTTTCCCTGGTAGACAAAAATTATTGTTTCAAATTTCATCGAAATATCCTAATATTTGCGACCTGCTGAGTGCGAACTTTTTGGAGGACCGTTATATGTGCACTAGGTCCAAACATCGATTCTAACCAGAATCCGTTGCCCTTGAGTTGATATAGGTCAGTGTACCAAATTTTATAAAGATATCTTAATATTTATGGCCTGCAGCCAATGTTTTAGGGTAGGTCCTTTGCATGGGCGTTAGGTCTTAACATATACAGGTTTTATATTTTTCATTGCAAGACAAATATCATGTATACGAGTATGATTTTTTCGGTGGGTGGAGAAAAATTAGTGTGCCATATTTCATCGAAATGTCTTAACATTTGCGACCTGCTGCGTGCGAACTTTTTGGGAGACATTTATATGTGTACTAGGTCCAAACATGGACCGATTCTAACCAAAATTAGATAAACAAAAAAGGTTATTTTGTAGGGTAGTTGCTTTATATGGGCGCTAGGTCCAAACATGAACGGATTTTATATTTTTCATTTCAAAATCTTATACAATTTTCCATTTTTGTCTACGAAAAAATGATTTTAAGTGTAATTTTGACCCATAGGTCCAAAACTGCTGAACCGAATATATAAATGCATTCCAATGCACTTATTAAAATTTTGTAAGCAAATTTTTAAAGTCAGCTTTTAAATATAATAACCCGAGTAAAAAAATTATATGTGGGCTTATGTTATTTCATCTTAAAATAAATTATAATATATGATTACATATGGTATCATAGCCATATATTATAATTTATTTCTTATATGGTAACATATATAACGATATATTTTTCTATTTTCTATATTAACCTTTACAAAATTAGATATCAACCATATTTGCTATACATAATAATATATGTTAAATCTATTGTCATATATACTAATACATTTTAATATATAACATAATATGTAATAATATATGGTGACTTATAAGCTAATTTAACATATAAAAATATAAGCCGTCTTATAAAAAAATTTAGTGTGTGATAAAAGATATGGTGCCATATATATAATACAACTTAAGATATAATTACATATGACATGAAAGATATATTTCTGTAAGATTCCATATATGACACAAGATTTACAGTTTAGTTTGAGATATATAATCATATATGGTCCAACATCATTAGTATTTTCTATCCGTAAAAGACATAATTACATAACGTTTTGTTATATGTAACCCCATACATAATTATATATGCGTCAGATGTCTAAATTATTTTTCTTTAATTCTTTTTACATTTTATTGAAAATTATATATGTATGTCATCGGATTTAAGTAAATCCGATTTAATCTCATAATATCTTATTCGATCCACCAAAAATTACTTATCTTTGTGGATCGAATTATATACAATTATATCAAAACTAATCCCATGGTATTTTCAATTTTTAACGAGCTTTCAACCTCCGTAAATTTACAAAATTAAAGCAAATCAAACATATTAGCCAGGTTGATACTAGTATTGTATAAAGATCTGGCTAAATATCTCATCAGAACCCGAAGTTTCAAAAAATCTAGAGCCTCCGTAATAGGCAAAGCTATTAGGATATTAAATTAGCTATTATCGGATCCCCTAATACTGAGCAAAATTTTGATCTAATTTAATACAGTAATATATTTGAGGGATCTAATCGAATTACTGCAATTTTAAGATTAACTTGTATACGAATAAATATCGATCTATATCAAATGAGATTTGATTTTGTATTTGAGATATAACATTTGTTTTTTGATTGGGAAGCTCTATTGGACTTTTCTCGCTAAACAAAAACAAAAATGTTATAAATAACATTCGAAAGAACTCTTTGCTGTAATGTTAGTACTTTAACAGATTAAATAACATTTAATTTCCCAAGACAAATATGATTTTCTCACATTGATGATACATGCCCGCACATCAGGACATACTGCAGTACAATGTGTCGTCTAAGGAAACGTGCTAAATTTGTTGAAAGCCTAATAAATGTATATTGACGTAACTACACTGCTCACATTACGTAGACAATTGAGACACAAATTCAATATTTTGTTTAAAAATAAAAAATCCTTAACGGAAGTGAAATGCGGGTAAGCTATGTACAGCATCTGGACATGGGATTATGAACGGTAGGGCCGGCTAGAGATGTGCAAGTGAGCAGAATTTTGCAATATCACGTTTAAGTTTGTTTGAAACATTAACTTACTCATTCGAGTAAATGTGAGCATTTAAGGTCGCACGCCCTAGAAATATGCGAATAGCAAAACACTTTGGGGCAATTAAATGTTATTTCGAAGTGGCTTAAAGTGCCTGAAATCTTGAAAAATTAGTATCTTTTGCCTTTTTTATTTTATTGTAACCTGAATATCATTTCTCAGCCTGCCTTGCTCCAGTCACATTTTAAATAAATTTTATGGTTTATTATTCTTCTAAAATACCTAAAATCATAAAACACGACCATTCAGTAATAAAGTTATAATTTAAAATAGCAGCCAAAATCGGATTTTTTAGCAAATATTTATGAAGAGTTAATCGACTACACTCAAAACAAAAAGTTGCTTAAAATTATCAAAAAAGTTAGTTGAGTCAGCAAAATTTTTTACGGGAGGGTAATTGCAGAAAAATTGCTAATATGTGCAAAAAGAGTTTTGCTGAAAATCAGTGAGCTGAAATTGAACATAATTCGGCCATTTCTTACTTGTAATAAAATTTAATATAGTCATAAACAAGGTGCCCACATGCCCATAAGGAGCTGCGACACAGGGGCCCAAAGTAAGGCATCTTGTGTATAAGGAAACTTTTAAAGCTAACCAATATGATCAAGATTGTAACATTTTAATTTTCTACTAACAAATATCAACAAAAACACATGCTTACAATTATGGTCTAACTCATGTACTTTCTGAATTGTTCATTTTTGATTTTTTCTTTTTTTGAATTTTTGACTTGCAAATATGGGCCGTTTTTTTTTTTTTTGAAAATTAAACAACAATCTTTTCAATACATTAATGAAAATCTGAATGCCTGCGCAAAATTCAAGGTCAAAGGTCAACATTTTTGTTTTTTTTTTTGGATTATTCTCGTAATCGGTAAGTTTTATAAAAAGAAACTGTAGATCATTAAATTTTCTACAAAAATTGTCCTTATACTTTTTTTTTCTAAGAGTCACCATTTCTGAGATATCGAGATATCAACAGACAGACGAACGGACAGACAGGCGGGCATCGCTAAATCATCTTAGAATTATATAAGGATCATATCGATGCGTTACAAATTAAATAACAAACCGATATATACCCTTATCACAGTATGTGAAGTGTATAATCATATAAATTACATAAACTTTTAATTTATTCGATTAATGCCCGTAATTTTAAGCAATAGATACCTACCGGTGCTTAGATACCTACCCGATTTTGTTCGTGTACACGGTAGGTTTGTAAGCACCAGTAGGTATATATTGCTTGAAATTACGGCCATAATGCCCGATTAATGAATGTTCATTTAACCGACAGGTAAATTGAAATTTTATATGGGAAACAACAACAAATGTGTCAGTTAAAGTCCCACTTAGTAGGCAAAGAGATACTCAGTAATCGGGCCCACGTTGAATATACATCCGAATTGAAGAGAGAGTGAACGGCCCAATTCGTGCTGTAACACTAAAACATTATGATGAGTTAAGTACAATTGGAATCTTGCTAAAAATTTAACACTATCTCAAGGTTTTGCGATTTTTATTTGTTGTTGAATATTTAGATATTTAAAAATTTCGCTTAATTTATAGAAATTGGACACCAAAAGTTAAATTTTTTTTATAGTTTCGACCATTTATATGAGTATTATAATGTCTGTTCAAGGATGATTTTAAAATATTTATGGAAATTGCTAAAAATGTGATATTTTAGTCATTGGTCTCGGTGCCCAACGTCTTTTCTCCAAAACTACCAAAGAAAAATAGTTTTTATCAGTACTGTATTGCCTTTATCGTGGTGCCATGTAAAAAAGTTATAGCCCTACTATACATATATAATATGTAAATTAACACGGCAACTGTCACATTTCTCTATATTTTTTATTACTTTCAAATTGAACCCCAAAATACGTTTTCGATTTAAAATTTGTATGGAATTCGAAAGTTTAAAACTAAAAAAAAAAATCAAAATATGTATTGTGCGGCTCAGTGTGAATGAAGTTTCATATTTAAAAAAAAAAATAGTTTTAAAAAACACGGAACAATTTGAGTTTTTTTTTATAAAATATAAACTAAAACTGATTTTGATTTAACCGGTTAACTCGATTAATCGACTAAAATTTTTCGATTTATTCGATACTCGAAATTGACCATTTTAATTTACTCGAGCAGTTGTTTAATTCAAATTTATCGATTAATCAAATAACGGATAACCGATTGATATACAAAAATAAAGGAAAATATTTTATTTTTATGTATAAAAAACTTAGTTAAAAGATGCAAAATTTTAATGCAATTATAAGAAGAAGTTGGACCATAAGTGCAACAACTGGGTACGCCATTTTTTATATATGTGAGTATATATAAAGGGTGATTTTTAAGATCTTTCGGATTTGATTTTAAAAAAAAAACACATAAAATTTAGAGAAATGCATGAAATCGTTATTTGAGTTGATAGAGCGATCTATATAATTCAATGTTTAAAGGTGATTTCATGTAAATGTTGGTTCAAATGGTTCATACGCTGGGTCCAATTTTGACATACTCTCTCCAACATATCGGCCGGTATCTCACGAATAAATTCTTCAATATTGGCTTCCAGTGCATCAACCGTTGCGGGCTTTTCCTTATATACATGAGCCTTAACATAGCCCCCCAAAAAATAGTCTAAAGGCGTTAAATCGCTCGATCTAGGCGGACAATTGACCGGCCCCAAACGTAAAATAAACTGTTCACCGAACTCGACTCTCAATTGGGACATTGTTTAGCGTGCTGTGAGGCATGTGGCACCGTCACAAGATTCCGAATAGCCGATAAAAAAAAGTCAATAATCTACAAGCGTTGTTCGTGTGTAAGTCGATGCATGGTTAAATTATAGACCAAACTGAACATGTTTAACAGCAACATGTTACACGAAAATAGCTGAGCTGACAAAAACAGCGTTGTCAAAAAGAAAGTTGCTAAAAAAATCACCCTTTATATATATTTAGAATCAATGGTCGTTACTCTTGTTTTCGATTTTAGGGTTTAATTTTGTAGCGCTATGATATTATTCCTCTTGACGAGCTGTATAAACGCCAGGTATTTCCGGCACTATTCCATAGACATGAACTGTATAAAAGAATATAAATTTTTAAAACAGAAGGGAGGACTTTTAAAATAAACAATATTAACTACCAAAATTTATAACCACCATATTATAATTCCTTAGTATGTATTGAAAAACAAAAGGACTTAAAGAGTAAATGAATAAATATCGTCATATGCAAAGCATATGCTGAAACCTTATAAAAGAAATTTCATTCGTGTTCAAAGGACATTGTTACTTGTTATTCAAATTGAAATTTTGATGAATCATTTTTGTTAAATTTTTGCAAACTTGTATAGAAGAACAAATGCAAAAAAAAGCTTTTGTTTTTACATATTGAGGGGAAATTTATAAAAACTCTTATATACAAATTTTATAATTTAAGCTTTATTTTCAAAGTGACATTTATACTGAAATCAGTGTCAATAATCCTTTGTTATTCTAAAGCCCACAGCTGTTGTTGCTATTTTCAAGGGTTGACAAAAATTTGTCTGCACCAATTTATGGAGCTAGAGTTGTTAAGATATTAAAGCTTTTTTTTTTTAATGAATGTTATATTTTTCAGCCTGCGCTGTAATATTACAATACAATTTACCCCTGTTGCAGAGAGAGAGAGAGAACAAGAGAACGTGTGTATATGAACAAGGGAACTTCGTTTAAATGCCAGTTACTCGTAACTGTTTCCTAGTTATTTTTTTCCATATTCATGTTCATCTTTGTAAAATACTTTTTAATGTAAAAACAGATTTGCTTAGCATTTAGTCAAGCAACTGAGTTGGCTGTGTAAAGGACTATAATTTGAAATTGTAGTCCGGGATTTTCTGTTATTATTTTAGCAGCCATCAGTTTGAGTTACACAAGAATATAGCAAAAAAAAAAAAAATTAGCTTCATATAAAATATCATGTCCTGTTTGCAGCAGTTTGTATTGTGAAAAAAAAGAACTGAAAAAATCCTGGTTCCCAGCGAAGTTTGACGAGCTTAACATTTACATTAACTGTTCAGTTGGTGACACGTGCCCAATGAAGACGTTACAAAGCTCCTCCGTCTTTTTTTTTTTGTAAAGTTAAAAAAATGTTGTGTGTTTTCTATAAAGTTTTTTCATCCACTTTCAAAAAGTGTATGTGCAAAATTATTTGAAAAAATAAAAAAAAGAACTTAAGTGAAATTTTTACTAAAAACTAATTAAAAGAAACATTTAAGTAAAAATTTAAATGGTTAAAAATGTTATTTCAAAAAAAATTATTTAAAAAATATTTCAAAAATAGGTAAGTAGTTTTTACTTATACAAATGTTTACATATAAAACATAATTGAAATTAAAATTAAACAATTAATATATTTTAAATGTGAGATGTGATTTTAGTTCGGCTAAAGATCATGAATAACTTTCTAAATTAATAGAAAAATTATAATTTATTTGTGTTAATTTACCTAATTTACTTAAAAATTTGCCGGTAAAAATTGTTCAAAAAAATTTAACATTTATTTAAACATTGAAGTTACTTTTGAATTCTGAAAATTAGAAATGTTCACCCTAATAAAAAAAAAAACTACCAAATTAAAAGGTCAAAAGGTAAATGTACTTATTGTGAAATAAAATAGCAAAATAATTGCGTGTCATTGAAACACCATAGTTTTGAACACTATATAACACTGATTTCGGTGCTAAAGGTTTTTGACCTGATTTGTGTATTACGAAGTAGGGTCATCTCAAAAATGATTTGCTTTTTCATGAAAGGGATTATGTGCATTTTTTTTCAAAACTACCCAAGATATTCTCCATTGTGTATAAGTATGAATTTATTATTGGTTAGCTATCTATCTGCAGCTAATTTTTGTATAGAGCTTTTTAAAATAAAGTATCATGAAATCATAAAAAATGAATATGCTTTGCCATCTTTTTAAATATTAGGTATACTATTAGAAAAAAATTAGTAAGCATTTTTGCTAAAACTACTAAAAATTTGTTAAAAATGCCGCTGCAGAAAAACTGCTACAAATGGCAAGTTTTTTTTAATATTTGTAAGATAAGAATAGCAAATATAAATTTGTTAAATCTACGAATTTTTAGTTATATTTGAGCTAAATTTTAGTTCATTGAAAGTAGCAAATTAATCTGCTAAAATCAGAAAAAAGGGGTAAATTTTTTTTTTATTTTTTTCTTTTTAATGCGAACAAAAGTCTGCCCTTCTGAAACCATCAATCTACAATTTTTTCTGTTGATTTTAGCAAAAAAATACTGTTATTTTCATTCTACCAAATTTAATTAACACTCAGCAAAAAAATTTAGTAGAAAAACTTTTTAATTGCACTTTACTATTTTTGTACTAATTTTTTGTATACTTTTTTATTTCATTAACAATTTTTGCTATTCTCATTTTACAAATTACTAAATTTTGCACTAATTTTTTAAGATGATTTTAGCAAAATATTTTACTTATTTTTGAAAACCAGTTGCTAAATTTAGCAAAAATTTTGCTAACCAAAGCAAAACATATACAGTGGTGACCTGACAATTTAGTGGTAAACATTTTCCAAAAATTTATAAAATGACACGATTTTTTGTAACTAATTCCCCTATTTTTTTTAAATTTTTCTTTGTAATTTTGAAACAATTCTTCCATTAAATTACGTTTCATACAAATTTGAATTATATTTTGTGAAGTTTTTAAATTTTCAGCACATTTATCATTTAAAAATATCGACTTTTTGAATGTGTTCGTTATAAGCGTAAAAATTTGTATGAAAATTCATGAAAGGGTCCAAAAAATTGGTTCGTTATACAAAAAGTTCCCTATAAACGATGTTTGATATAACCGTATTATTTTGAATGAATAATGTTAGTAAATGCGTTGGGACCAGAAAATTCGTTCGTTATAAAAGAAGTTTGTTATAACCGGTGTTCGTTATAACCGTTTTCCACAGTATGTATTTTACATTAATAAATTTTTTTGGAATTAAAATAATGTTTATCTATTAGGAAAAAAGTGTAAAGGATTGAAAAACAAAATCATTTTATTTTACTTTTTTAATTTCTATTGTGTGAAGTTCTATTGGATGTACTAAAATTTATCAAATTTTTTGCTGATTGTGATGTAATTACAGTTTACTGTAATTAACAGTATTTTACAGTTCGGCAGAAATGTGTGGCTAAAGTTAGCAAAAAAATACCGCAATTCTCAAAATAGGTAAATTTCCCGTAATAACTGCAAAATTTTCAGTAGTCATTACCTATTTTTTCTTAGTGTAAATAAAGCCAAAATGTTGATATTACAGTTTTTGTTCGCTGCTTTTAATCTACAAGTATTTAGTAAATGTTTTTGCTAATTTTAGCAGAGTAACTGGCTATTCTCAATTAACTAAAATTCAACTCTACTATAACTAAAATTTTGTTAAGTTAACAGTTTTACTTTTGCTGTTCTTATTTTATTAATATTTGGCGAAAAAATCTGCTAATTTTATCAGTTTTTTCTGCAACGTCAGTTTTTAACTAATTTTTAGTTGCTTTTTTCCGCTATTTTTACAGATTTATTTCTATGAGTGTAGATAAAAACTGGCGAAATAAATGAAGCTCAGTTTAAAAACTGAATTATTTTATTTTGGTTTAAATCTTTAAAGTATTTATGTTTTCACGAACCAAAATTTGCTTACATTTGGTCTACAAATAAAATAGTGAAAATTTGGGTCAAATCGGTTAACGTTAACTCATGACGCATGACGATAAAGTTTAAAGGGTTAACGGATATTTCGGCAACCTTTTTAATTTTTTTATTCCTTGTGATACAACGTTATTAGCAAAACGAGACTGTAATTATTAGTAAAGTGAAAATTTTTGTAGTAGTAGTTTAAACTTTAGTAAAATTTTAGCAAATCCTTAAAGGAAATCGATATGCTAAAATCAGCCTATATGGCAAAATTATATTTTGTCGGGCGTTCCGCAAAAAACATAGTATATGAATTTAAAAAAAATTTATCTTGTCTTAAGGGGCCGGAGCCCTAAGCTTCAAAAGCTCAAAGGAAAAGCTTCATCATATTTATGATATGTTTCATAGGTTTCCGTCCAATGTAACGTTTCATAGTATTTATGAAGCACTTAATAAATAACAAAATCAATTTCATCATATTTATGAAATGTTTCGCTATATATATAAAGGATATTTTGTATGAGTAAAGATTTCAATATATTTGTGTAAAAAAAAGTTTATAGAGATATTATAATTTTTGTTGTTTATGAAATGTTTCATAAATATTGATGAAAGTTTTACATTGGACGAACATTTATGAAACTTATTCCTGGTTTTCTCTGGGTGTAGCATCATATAAGTGTAGGTACTCAAATGAAAGGAAACTTACTTACACTGTCATTGTAAAAATAACAGAATAAACTTCTAAAAATTAGTTAAAAATGACGTTGTAGAAAACACTACTAATATTAGCAGATTTTCTTTGCTAACTATTAATAAAATAGAGAACAGCAAAAATAACTCTGTTAACTTTACAAAATTTAAGTTATATTCGAGATGAATTTTAGTTAACTGAAAATAGCAATTTACTTTGCTAAAATTAGCAAAAACGTTTGATAAATATTTGTAGACTTAAAACAGCAAAAAACTGTAATATGAACAAAATTCAAATTTAGTAGAATGAAAATTGCAGTATATTTTGTTTAATTCAACAGAAATTTTTGTTAAAAAATTTAAGATTGCTGATTTCAGAAGGGCAGATTTTTATTCGCATTAAAAAAATTCTAAAAAAAAAACTTAAAATTTCACATTTTTTAATGATTTTTATTTATCTATTAATATTTAGCAAATTTTTTCCTGATATTATCAGATTAATTTGTTTCTTTCATTTAACAAAAATTTAGCACAAATATAACAAAATATTTGTAGATTCAACAGATTTTTTTTTAGTATTCGTACTATTACTAACATTTAGTAAAAACTTCTTAACTAATTTTTAGTACTTTTAGCAATTTTTTTAAATAGTTTTTTCTATCAGTGTAGAACTTAAAAAAATATTATTTTCATGATACATGATTTGAAAATTGCAACAAATTGAGCAATTTTTGTAAATACATACAGTATTTTTCCTTTTGTTTTTTCAAAATTATTGTAAAATTCTTCATTTTTAAATATAATAAGCTCCAAGAGAATCGTTTAAAAATATAATTTATTTGTCATTATTAGGGCTTGGAAGTTAATGCATTTATAATCGTGTTTTATGTCCATAAAATATGCATTAAACAGTGCAAAATATGCACTTAAAATTTAAAAATATGCATTTAGTATTGATTTTTTTTTAATGCTTTCGACATACGTACATATCACAATTTAAGTAATTAATTTCTGAGAAAGCAGCTAACATTTTTAAAATTAGCGTTAGCCACCGTAAGAAAGTTAGTAATTGTAGACTTCTGTTATTTTTGTCCTCGTGATAAGAAATTGTATTAAAAAAATATAAATAAAATAAAAAAAAATTAATAAAATATATACATTTTGCAAAAATTAGATTTTGGTACAACATCAAAAAATGTTATTAAAAAACTTAATTTTAATGCAAATATATGCATTTATAGCAAAATATGCAACACACAATACCAAAATATCCATTAAAATGTGCATTTATAGTAAAATATGTAAAAATGTGCATATATAGCAAAATATGCAAAAATATGCATCAACAAATCGATGCCATTTATTGCAAATGTTGTTCTCCAATTAGCGACAACAAACATGTAGTTACATAAAACTTCCATGAAAAACCCTTCGATGTTTATAATTTATAATTTTTAGTGCTTTTGAAAAATCGCTCGAATTTTTATAAAAAAAAAAATTTAATTTTTTTTGCATTTTAAGTTATGCGTGTCAGTTAATCTCTCGATCTGACCAGAGGCACGTCTATATATTACAGAGAATATAAGTGGTTAATAAAGACCACTTTTTGCTTTATCTCATTCAGTTTCCTACACTCAGGGAACTTATGCTTTAAAAATATGTAGTTGTTTGGGTTGTAATACAGTTTTTTTTTTTTTTTATTATTTTTTATGTAAATGTCAGTCATTTGTAGAACAAATAAAATTTTTTTACTAACATTGTAGTTCATTTAAAAAAACAAACCACATCAAATGACTGTTTTATGATTTGACATTCATTTTTTACAGTTGTCTTTTGTTTGTTGTTTTAAAGAAAATAAATGTTTGTTTATTTTTTGGTAACATGTGGTTCATTTTTACTACAATTGCTAGTCATTTTTTGAACTTTTAAAAACAAATAACAATGTTAGTTGAATTAACTGAAATGTAAGTCATCCTTTCTTTAAGTGAAATTTTATTTTTTGTTAACTACAGTTGCAGTGGTCTTTACCTACGTAGTATTCTAAGTGTAGATATGGTTTATTTTATGATTATATGAAAAATAAATAAGTGTGACTTATAGCGGGGACACAAACCAAATACGTTTTATTTTAACTATTGTTAAGAAATGTTTCGTTAAATGTTCTCTCTCTCTCTTTCTCTGTGCCTACACTTATATGTTCCTGGTGGCCAAGACAGAATAATAATTATTGTTTTGCTCAAAATTAAAAAATCCTCTGCTGGACCAAAATTACTCTACAGAAGATTTAAAAATATATTTTCTGTAATGCTATAAACACATAGACGACTGCAGCTACACGACTACAGTCTGTCAAAAATAAAATACACATGTTTATATGAAAACGATTATTTTGGCACCAACACAGCTACACGGCTACCCGACTACTTTTGCCGCTGTAGTCAACTTAGGATAATTTCTATTTTTGTTGGCTACAAAACAAAAATAGTGTTGTCAATAAAACAAAATATGTAACAAATTAGTGCTTAAAAATGTTTTATTTTGTTAAACACAAAAAACGTCGCAACATCAAATGGTATAATTGCATTAATATTCAAGAGGGGTTATATAAATTTATTTTCTCGTTATAATAATGTATTATAAATAAGTAATTGTATTTTTAATTGAACTTTATATACTTGTCTACAACCAAGCATGTTGTTCTATTTTAATAACGAAAAAAAGATGTAATTGGCACTACTGAAATAAAAATTCATTTGTATAAAAACAGCTTTTTATTATGTTGCTGTCGTTTCCAAAATAATAAGTAGCTGGCCACACGGCGACGATTGCAGTGAACGGCATTTGTAGTCGTGTAGCTTTGTAGCCTGCTGTGGTCTATGTGCACTGCAACCGTAAACTTTAATCGCTGGTAGGACACTGTAGATATACTTCAAAAATTGTTTACTTATTTTTCCAATACTTAGCTCTTTCATTAATATGCATCGTTTGAGTGGTATTTCAAATTAGTTTTTTATTCGGGACACCCGATTGTTTTTTGCTTCTAATAAATACCACAAACAAAAAAAGTCTGAATGACGTTTTTAGGCCGAACTCTTATGAATATACACTCAGGGAAAAAAGTTTCATAATATTTATGAAACAGTTTCATTGGACGAAAATCTATGAAACATTGTCATATTTTTAAAGTTTTCGTACATATGATGAAACTTTTTATAAATATTTGTAAAACATTCTTTATAACTTCTTTACCATTTCGTAGAAAAATGTCAATAATATTTTTTTATTAATAATATTTAGAAACCCGAACGAAAAATTAGTTTAGTCTAGTTGTGTATTCGAAAGCATCACCTAATATAATATAATAATAGTATTTTTATGAAACAGTTTCATACATATTCATGAAACAGTTTCATTGGATAAAAAATAATGAAGTTGTCATCAAATTTATGAAAGTTTTCATAAATATGATAAAGCATTCTCTTTGAGTGTACCTACGTTATTAATTTTTCACAAATAAGTTTCTGTTCAGTTGCAAAAAAAAATAGAAGCTAAATTTAAAAATGTAATTTTAAAAACCTATAAATGATGTACCACCATTCCATCGGTTGCGCACCCGATTATGAATATTTTTACCATCAAAAAGTCGGTTCTGTTTGAATTATTTCATTATTATGTGCGCTGTGTAACAGTCAAGAAATTGGTTTTTTATGCACCAGACAAAGTTTTACCACCGTTTAAATGTTCACGTGGATGGTTATTTTGATGAAATTGCCACTCTTTGATACACCGAAATATTTGTTTTGCGATGTGTCTCCTATTCACAAATCACATATTTGTCACTTTGGATCAATCGACCCTTCATTTCCCGTAGGGATCAGAACCAACCATTTATCATCTTGCACTTTTTTTTATAAATTTTGAGATCTAAATCACAAAAAAGTGCTAGATTTAGCATCCATTATGCTAAAATGGCAAGCATGTATAAGTATTCAGTTCTTATAGAGAAAAAATGTTTAAAAAAATTTTAAATAGCTTTAGAATGTTTGCAGATTCCAATAAAATTTTTTAAACAAAAAACTCAAAAACGCTAATCAGAGGAAAATTTGTATTGGAAAAACACTTTTCCCTCAAAACCATCATAAATGTATTATATCAAAGTATTAAATTCTTTGAGTTTTAATAACAATATTTATTGTCATTATAAGCACAATCTAATCATTTTCAATTACCAACAGTTAATACAATTAAGTACATGCTAGAAATCAATTATTTTTTCAAATAGTCTCTCCTTTAGTTTTTAAACCTCACCCTATGCATTCAACCCACATTTTTTGATAACAACAATACGTTGTTCATATGTATGTGTAAAAATACACTCACAATAGTTTAACAGTAATTGATTGGTGTTTATTTAAAAAATAATCAGTAAACTTTGTTTTCTAACGAATATACAATCAGAGTATTCTTACAGTAACTAAGCAGACAGAGAACAATTTTATTTTATTAGGATATTGTCCTAACAAATAATCTATAGAGTTTTTTGTTTTCAAATTTATTAATTGACTCTTTCAAAAATGTGTTGATAGATATATTTCGGGAATTTTCTAGGTTCCAATCATCAGAACACGTTTTGAAAGAGGTAAGAATCCAATGCTAAACATCAAGTATTTATACAAGGTGGCGCAAAAATAACCTTCCGATGTTTTTTGGCTGTAATTTAAAAAAAAAAATGAAAAACTTTGATTCTTCTTGTGGATTATTTTTATTTGGTATTTTAATTTTTTTTACATCAAGTTGAGAATATGATGTCATGTAAATGGCCGCCGCCACAGTTGATTGTCATTTGAGCCCTTTTTATGGCATTTTCCATCACTTTGGCCAAAACTTCCGGCGATAGGTCGTCACATTCTTGACGGATATTGTCTTTAAGAGCTGTAAGAGTCTGAGGCTTGTTGACATAAACCCGGGACTTCAAAAAGCCCCACAAAAAGAAGTCTGGAGCGGTCAAATCAGGCGATCTTGCTGGCCAGTGCAAATCGCCAAAACGGGAGATTAGGCGCCCGGGAAATGCATCCTTCAGCATATCGGTTGTGGCACGTGCGTTGCACCGTTCTGTTGGAACCACATGTTTTCCAATCTCAATTCATCAAGTTGCGGCAAAAAGAACTCGTTGATCATTGCTCTGTAGCACTCACCATTCACAGTAACCGTTTGGCCCGCGACGTCTTCGAAGAAAAAAGGTCCGATGACTCCTCCAGCGAAAACAGCACACCATACAGTGACTTTGAGCGGGTGTAATGGCTCTTCGTGGGTTACACGCGGATTTTCAGTGCCCCAGAAGAGTAAATTTTGCTTATTTACGTACCCGCTAAGATGGAAGTGGGAATGGAAATTGTGCCAAAGTCACCGACCAATTATTGGTCAAATAAATAGTCACCAATATTCCGCGTTCTGGATCAGTGTAGCGTAACATTGTTTATTAACGTGTATTTCGCATGTGTTTACTACACAAACGTCAAAACAGAACTGACATTAGGGGCCAATCGCAAAGTTTATAGCATTTTCTGATAGGAGGATTACTTTTGCGCCACCTTGTATAAACTAGTTTTCTTACTACATGAGAACTAATATATGAACACACCATTAACACACCGTTAACACCATTGATCAAAAAATAAATTGAAAACTTGTTGTTTGTTTCTGTTTTAAAACGTGTTCTGATGATGGCAACCTAGAAAATTCCCGAAATAGATCTATCAACACATTCCTGAAAGTGGTCAATTATTAAATTTGAAAACAAAAACTCTATAGATTATTTGTTAGGACAATATCCTAATAAAGAAATAATGTTTAGGACAAATTGTGATTTTTATTCACTTATACCATCTTAATTCCCTGAGTGTACATTTAAACTACAAAGAAATATTTTTTTAAACTTATTTTACCATTTATAAAAAAAAAAAATCTTCACATAAATACGGTTTTTCTGTATCAGCTATTATTTTTATTTTCTTTTTATAAAAATTTGTTTATTTGAACCAAAAAGCTAATGATAGTAAAAACAAAATTTAAACTGTTGTTTTTAGTAATTTGGGAGCTCATTTTTGATAGTTGAAATCGTTTATTTTTACGGATTTGGGAGTTTTTTAAAATTTGTTATTATATTTTTTAATAGTAAAAATTAGAAAAAAAACTTTTATTTTTCGGGATTTTGAGTTAATTTTTTAATAGTTAAAAATAAATGAAAAATACATTTGATTTAAAAGAAAAGTGAGCAGAGCGGTTTTTAACTATTTGTTTAGTAGTTTTAAAGTACATATTCCTTAGTTCATAATGACAAAATGTTGTGAGTGTGTGAATCCTTTTTATTAGTAAAATAAAATTATTAAAAGTAATTGATTTTCAATTAGTGAACACAAATCAAATTAAATGTATAATTAGTGATACAGACGCACTTATTTCTAAATATATATGTATATAGTACATTAGAGTGGTCCAAAAAACGAGTATTATGTGATATCCACAATGATGCCTCTATTCCTCAATATCTAAGAACACTATGTGCCAAGTTTTAGCTAAATTCGTTAACATTTAGAGCTTGCAGAAAAAGTAATATTTCAAGAATTGACTGCCTTGCTCGAATAAGGATAAAAGTGAAAACTTTTTAAAAATGCGTTTCGTTTTTGCATATTACTAGATTTTATACATAAATATATCTGGATACGTAAACTTAATTTTGGGGCCTAGAAGCCAGAGGTATGGTTAGGTTTAAATAAAAAAAAATATTTTAAGTGCAATGGGTCTCATGCATAAAAACGAGTAAAAGCGCTGAGTTGAGTCAGGTGAGCAATTGCTCGTAAGTCGAGTCCGAGCAAACAGCAACAGCTTTTACTCAATTTAGTATGCATAAAAATGAGTTCAAACCAATTGCAATTACTTGAGCAAAGGGAGATCAAACGTCTAATTGCAAACATGTCGTCAAGTGAAAGTGAAGTAGAAGTACAATCAAATAATAATAATAAAATACAAACTGACGACATTTCTAAATTTTTAGTGGAATGTGGGTTTTTTAATTTTTTATATGAGTACAATCAATCACTCCAATTGCAAATGGAAAGCAATAATTTGATTGCCATTTCATTTGAGCATCTTTCATTTCATCTGCATCTTTCAGGAATTTTATCCACTCGCTTGCTTTGGCAGATATAAGTTTCGCAACTTCCGCAATAGTTCGCGACACAGTTGATTGATGGACTCCAATATCTGTGGCTATACCATTTTGGAATCCAGGATCTGCACAAAATCTTAAATAGAGTCGAATTTTATCAATGTAGCTGAGGGCACCACCACGTGTTTCTTCTGACTCCTCAAAAAAATAATTAGCCAACCAGCAGATGCTACTATCATTAAACCTATGTATTTATCATTTTATTATTAATTATATAAAAAAAAATTAATAATTAAGAATACAAACCTGTATAATTTTGTATCCTCACTTGCTAAATTTGTTTTACGCTGTTGATAAGATTTTGTATTTCTTTGTGGCACAACATATTCAGCCATGATTCCTTTTTAGTGTACGCGAGTCAACTATAAGGCATGCTCAACAAAATTCGAGCAAGAGCTCACGAAAGAAAGCAAAAGCTTGTTTTTATGCATATGAAAATGAGCACAAGCTCATCGAACTTAGTTCAAACTGAGCAAGACGAGATCAAACGTGAGCAGTGAGTAAAAGCAAATGCATTAAATTTTATTATGCATACGACAAGTACCTTTTACTCAAAAAATCGAGTCCGAGCTCAAGCTCACGTTTTATGCATGAGACCCATTGTCTCATCCGATTATTTTAAGTGTATTTTAAGTAAAAGACATTAAAATCTTTTTTTAAATGACTTTATTTATTGTTGTTTGGACACCTTAACCCATGCCTGCCTATTGGGTATTTAAATACCCAAAAAGGAGCCATCTTAAAAAAATTATAGCTAAAGCCAGGTAAGAGTTGCATCAAATTGATTTTTACAGGTAGGTGGAGAAAGGATTAAAATACTTTAGGAAAATTTTGCTGTAAAATTGGGGGTTGGTAATTATCTGTTCAATTGTCTGCAAATTTACATATTCTGAAAAATTGAAAGAAAGAATTGAAATTGCCTCTGAAAAATTGGAGAAGCGGCAGATCGGAAAACTTTATTGTTGGCTAATAGTGTTAGGTATTCTTTAAAGTGCAAAAAATTTGTAGCTGGGTAGGACCACTCACTTGGGCTACAGGAATGATTTCATGACATGACCATTAAAATACGTATTTTACAGTTTTCTGAAGTACCCTTGCTTGAAATATCGATTATTTTCAAGTTAAAATGAAGAGTTTTACATGAAAGAGCATAAGAAAATAATTTAATTAAAAAACCACAGAGGAATTATTTTATATCAGTGGTTAATTCATAAGTCCCAAGTATGGGAACTTAAGTAAAGAATGTGTGAAATTTCATCGATATTGAACAATGGAATCGGGGGTCAGGCATTAATGGGTTAATATACATACATTTAAACCTATTAGAAAAACATAGATATCTCAAACCAAATTATTACTGACTTTAAAAATACCCAGTCAGAAAAAGACAAACGGAGCACAGCTGGCAAGGCACTTTGGCAAGTGGTTTAATCCTAAAATGATAGCATCATTAGGCAAGAGGACCGACTTTCCAAAAAGTGTCGGTTAAGCACTGGGGCAACAAAATTCCCAACATTGCAAAATGCTGATAAAACCATTGAAATAGATGGCCTAAAAATTTGTTATCCAAAATAAAATTAAAAAATGTCATGTATAAGTTTTTTGGTCTTGCTGGAATTCGAACCCTTGCCGACAGATTGACAGCCGACAGCTCTAACCACTGACCTAACAAGGAATATAATACTTGGTGGCTTAAAACGTGAGTAAATGATTACTTCTGGGTAACAGTTGGCTGCTCAAACTTGTTAGCACTTGCATAAGGTTTAATGGAAACAACTTGCCAACCTTTAGAAAACAAAAAAAAGTTTATCTTAAAAGAATTTTTCCTGAAACTAACAAGTTGATCTTGAAAAAATTTTTAAAAAGTATAAAACAAAATGTTTGCTAGAACTCGGAACCTCCAGGCTACAAACTTTTTTAAACAAAGCATCGTCATTTTAATAAAATAAATGATTTTCCAGTGCTAAGACTTGTGAGTCATTGGTAATTTCTAACTGGATAGCACTGGGAAAATACTTTTTCCCAACGTTGGCGTAGTGGTCTATTCCAATTCTTTGTCAATGATTTTTTCTGTAGACCACTGAAATTATTGTAAAACAAATACTGGTAAAACGATTTTTGGAAGCTCTGATAAAGTGTCTTAAACAAGTGTTCTGCCAGTAGTTTATTTACAATTCCTCGGTTAATCAGTGGTATACCAGTGCTAAATATTTTGTACTACCGGCAGTTTCCGACTGGGTATGTACGTAGAGTTCGGTTAAAACTACGCCATGGAATTTTATGGAATTTTTTTTTCGTTAATCTAAAACTGATATAGACTAAATATTTATCCGAATCGTCAAATTTAGAACAAAAGGTCATCGATTTGTAGTTGCATATTTTGACAAATGTGCATATTTTAACTTTTTATGAATATCTTGTGTTTTTTAATGCATATTTTTATATATATGTTTAATTTTTTAAAGCATTTTTTGTTGTTAAAATCTTTGTTACATGTTAAAATCTTGCTAAACCAAGAAAAGCATAAGATTCTGTTCCTATTGAAAAGGTAGGTGCTAAATAATTTTTTTTTTTTATGTTTTTAAGCATTGATTTTTGCAAAAAATATTTCTTTTAATTGCATATTTTTCATGTTGTTTGTTCAAATTTTAAATTTTTTCTGAATTTAATACCACTTTTTAAATAGGCTGAAATTTCACCTTTTTGAAAACTTAGATATAAACACGCATCATTTTATTGAAAATTAATTTAAATTTCATAAAAAACAGAAATAATTCTTCCATTTTTTACAATATTTGCTATTCTTCTTTGTTTACTGTTATATGTAATTATAAAGGGTCCGCCATCTAACTTTTTTTTCAACTAGTGCTTATTTCGTGAATGGTAACACTTAGCTCATGTCTGATTTGACAGATAATTAGTTTTATCCTTCCGCTGAACGAATATGGTTGTGTATACGCTTTAACAATGCTGGGAAATATTGCGACATTACTTTGAAAATCATGGTAATGTTGCAGAATGTGTGCGAAAATTGCGTACGGATTTTGGAAGAAGAGAAGCACCGTCAGCTCCGTATGATCGTTATCTTGTGAAAAAAGTGAAATCGATAAACCAAAGCGTGAAAAGCCAAAAACAGTTCAACAGGACTGCGCTACGTGCCACACAGCCGATGCTACACTCAATGTGTTGCGCCCTGTTTTTGAAGATCGCATTATCAGCCGCAGAGCTGATGTCGTTTGGCCACCTCGGAGCTGCGATTTGACACCGTTGGACTATTATTTGTGGGGTGCCGTCAAAGATAAGTGTTACGCCAACAAGCCAGAGACAATTGACGCTTTAAAGGACAATATTCGTGAAGCCATTGGTTAAATACAGCTGTACACAATCGATAATGTGCTTAAAAATTGGACCGATCGTGTAGGCTACTGCATGGCCAGCCGAGGCAGCCATTTGAATGAAATTATTTTCCATTATTAACCGGAAGGACTGTACTTTCAAATGAAAAAAGAAATTTGAGAAAATATTCAGTAGTTTTTTTTTTATAGCATTTTCAAAAACAAAAAAGTTATTTGGTGGACCCTTTAGTTATGAAACAACAACAAAATATTATTACACAATTTTTCTCTTACATCAATCTTACATCAATCTCTCTTAAATTTCAGACAATAAGAGTTCAGATATCACACTCTTAGAAACAGTTATAAGTAATAAAAAAAAATGTTTGTGATAATAGAAAAAAAAGAGCAAAAAGCATTTGTAATTATAGTTATGAAACGTAGTGTATTATTATCATTACTACTGAAGATTTTCTAATAGATTTAGATACGGTGTGTGTAAGTCTGTCAAAAAAAAAAAGGTTTTTTCACATTTGTAGTTTTTGAAAATTCGCGATTTTTATATTAACGTTACATGCTGCATTTTATAAAAATATTCTGTTTTTTTTTTAAATTTCCAGAAGTTTTCAATGGATGTGCAATTTTAATGCAAAAATTAGTTCAGTGTTATCTTTAGTTTTCCTAAGCGCTAAAATTTAAAAATTTTATAGCACAATTTATAACGATAAAACTAAACATTCAAAATTTTCAATTCCAGTAAGATATTCTGCAACAAACACAGACATGATTATACTCAAATAAAAGATAGTTTTATGTAAATTAATATTCATGAACAAAATATGCGGCTGAATGATGTAAATATTAGGGTGTCTAAATTACTCAGGATTGGTTTTGCTTGAGTAACTCGATTTTAAGGTTTTCAACTTACTCGATTAAGCGAGTAAGATTTTAAAATTAGTCGTGTAACTCGACTCCAATAGCGCTATATTATTTTTTGAAAATACATAAAAAACACACACAATAAACACAAAATCAGGAGTTAAGAAATATTTTTTTTATCAAAATTAAAAATATACACTAGTTAATATCACTAAGTTCTTGTGTCCGACCGAAGACCTCAGCCAGAAAGTGGTTTTAGTCGGTATTCAGTATTTTAACACGCATCCATGGTTTATGTCAATATGACAAAACTTGCAAATTGAAAATATTATTGCGCCGGACTTTGACAAATGGAAAAATATATATTGGGTTTATTAGATGGAATTTTGGGGGTCAAATTTAAAGAGAAGTCTGCAGTTAAGCAATGAATTCAGTATTAGGCCGCCGAAAGTTCGGTCAAATAGGAAAAACTTCGGCGGCCGAAACTTACTAAACTTCGGGTTTCTCCTTCAATTTCCTTAAATTTCAGAATCGAAATAAAACGGCTTAACAAATATGTTTTAAATATCTTTTTACATTGTGTCCAAATGAGGAAAACCCAACGAAATATCGCTTTTTGGTCGAAGTCTACTTTAGGATACTATTAATTTCAAATTAAAAATTTTTTAATTTTTAAAAAGTTCGACTTTGAGAATACATTAGGTATATACCTTGTCGGATATTTTGCAAATATCAAAAATAATCTGCTACTGCAGTCTATGACTTAAAATATTACTGCTTCACGATCGTTAAAAAAGTTTCCGTATCAAATCCGTTAATGTTTTAATGACCGATTTTTGTTAGATTTTTTTGAAAAATAAATCAATTTTAAATTATATGATTAACAAAGGAGACTAAAAAAACATCGAAAAATTGCAGCAATAACAGAAAAAAAGTTCGCAACAATATTTTTATTTAAAGATTTATTTAAAACAATTTTTATTAAATTTTACTTATTGCGAGAAACCTAGATCAAAAGCCATAAAAAGGCAAATTTGTCTTCTCTGATTATTAAGTTGGATATAGATCCGAAAGGAAGAAAAAATTGATCGGCCCAAACCGAGCTGTAACACCAAGACATGATGATGAATTAAGTATAATTCGAATCTTGCTAAACATTTTAACACTATCTAATAGTTTTGCGAATTTTTTTTTTTTTTTGAGTACTTAGATTTTTAAAATAATTGCAAAAATGTGATATTTTGGGCATTTTAAAGTTTTTTTTCTCAAAAATTACACATAGATTTATATTTTATAAAACAAAATCTGTTTAAAAAATATGAAACAATTTAAATATTTTCATAAGATATAAACTAAAATAGAACACATTTTGATTTACTCGATTAAGTCGATTAATCGACCAAAATTGTGCGAGTTATTCGTTACTCGAAATTGGCCATTTTAATTTTCTCGCACAACAGTTTGATTAAAATTTATCGATTAATCGAGTAACGGTTAACCGATTAAATACCCTAGTAAATATACAAACCGCGATATTTTAAAAACTACAAATGAGATTCGGATTCAGCATAACTAAGTCTGTTAAAAAATATGTATTTCAAAGACATGAGCCAGCTTCTAGCATTCGTGAGCGTTCGAAATTCTTAAAAATTCACTGTTTTAAAGTTTAAATAAAGTTTACGAAATTAACTTTTATTTGCAATGTGGTACAACAATTCTGTAATCCTAATCAAGTTAATTTTTTGTTTTAAATAAAAATAATTTCGACCGAAAAAACTCGATCACGACTACGGCCATACGCCACCAGGTTCTGCAAAAAGTCGAAATTCGTTGAGTAGTGTTATTGACAAATATTTTTCTTCTATCAGGTTTTTGTTTTTGGCAACTCAGAATGTATTTTCAATATTTTTGTGGTCAATTAAATGATTTTTTTTTTTAATTTCATTAAATAAAACTTCTAACCAATCTTTGTTTTAAAATATTATTTTTTAAAAATGCATTTTTCGGTTATTGTTGCTGTTGAATTTGTTTTTCTTATCACCTCAATATGTGCCAAGTTAATATTGCTTTCATTTTGTTTGTTGACTTATAAAAATTTCATATAATTCTTATTTTTGGGTGTCAATTTTTGTTTTATTCTCAACTTGTTTTTTCATCCATAAAAAAAGTTAAATTACAAAACATATTTCTAATATCACAAATATGAAACTGCATTCTGTAGCAAACGCCCTCTTATTTCAAACACTTGTGCATTTGGTTTTCTTTTTTCTTTTTTTTGGTTTGTTTTCTAAATGTTGGCATATGCAGGAGTATCTAACGGATTGCGGTATAAAATACTAAAACTGTGGTTATGTCCTTTAATGGTATGTTTCATTTTTTATACAGTTTATTTGGAATCCTTCTTTTTGCCGTTTTTACAGTGACAACATCTGTTTGCACTTGTTTGAAGTTTTTTGATAATAATATTTTTGTTGTGTTGCCAAAAATCATAAATTTAGTTATTACTTCGTCTTCTTTTATAACTTCTACACTGCGTTGCAAAACTATAATTACACATTAATTTCACTAAATTTCGTAAGTAAAAAAAAGTAAATGAGTTTAACCGGCATAAATATAAGACCAATTTAAATTTAATAATATTTAACTAAAAAACAATTCATTTATTTCTCATTTTATTATTTAAAAAGAGCATAACAAAATCAATTAGTGTTTCACAACTATAAATACACCTAACTTAATATATAATTTTTAATTTATAACGAGCTTTCAACATCCGTATATTTACAAAAATAAAGAAAATCAAGCATATTAGTAGTATTAATAAAGGGTCCGCCATCTAACGTTTTTTTTTTCAACTAGTGCTTATTTCGTGAATGGTAACACTTAGCTCATGTCTGATTTGACAGATAATTAGTTTTATCCTTCCGCTGAACGAATATGGTTGTGTATACGCTTGAACAACGCTGGGAAATATTGCGACATTACTTTGAAAATCATGGTAATGTTGCAGAATGTGTGCGAAAACTGCGATTTGACACCGTTGGACTATTATTTGTGGGGTGCCGTCAAAGATAAGTGTTACACCAACAAGCCAGAGACAATTGACGCTTTAAAGCACAATATTCGTGAAGCCATTGATGAAATACAACTGCACACAATCGATAATTCGATAATGTGCTTAAAAATTGGACCGATATTCTACTGCATGGCCAGCCGAGGCAGCCATTTGAATGAAATTATTTTCCATTATTAACCGGAAGTATTGTACTTTCAAATAAAAAAAGAAATTTGAGAAAATATTCAGTAGTTTTTTTTTTATAGCATTTTCAAAAAAAAAAAAGTTATTTGGTGGACCCTTTAGTAATTCGATCTGACAAAATATCGAATTAGAACCCAAAGTTTTAGAAAAGCTAGAGCCTTCAGAATAGGCAGATCTATTAATCATCAATTGTGTTCCATCTTATCTTCTTAGTAATCAAACACATGGCTAGGACGTTTTCCTAACAAGCATCATGACGTTACTAAACTTTAAAGACAAAAGATGTTCTATTTATACATACAGTTTTTAGTTTTTACTCTGGCTTTAGTAATATTTTTAACCGTTTTATAAGTAATTTATAATGAGCTTTCAACCTCCCTATATATATCAAAATTTACAAAAAATTTTAAGAAAAATATTTTAAAGCAGCAGTTTTAATAATGCGTAAGGCCTCCTTTTTTTAATCAACTCGAAATTCGATCAGACATATTGTCTACCAGACTTCTTCGAAGTTCTTCCGTTATAGATTTCCACGCATCAATATCTGCTTCTTTTTTATAAAAAATGCTTTTATATTGACAGTTTTCTGCGTAAACTCGACGGGTTAATATTTTCAAAAGTGTCTTGATCCGGAGAACATGCAAGCCATTCCAATACTGTTATATGTTTTGATGATGGCCATGCCATCGTCTGATGACTTACATGTACTGAGGCATTGTCATGTTGGAAAATTAATTCTTCTTCGTTGCTATTTTCAATAAATGGCACCAATTATTCTTCTAATACTGTAATGGACTCAAATCAGCCATACCTTCGAAACAAAAAGCTCCCCAAACCATTAAGGATCCCCAAACCATACATAACCACAATATTTCTCAAAAATAAATTTCGGAGGTCTCTCCAATAGCTAATAAACTCATATGGACCATCAAGATTGAACTTTTTCTCATCAGAAAAAAATCCCGTTCAAAAAAATTTATTTTTAAACAGTCTTACCAGCAACAACGATTATTGACTTACATTTCTCCAGTTGGCTTATAAATTAATTTTGGCAAATTCAAGTCGAGCAATTTTGTGTCGGGGTAATAAGCTTGCCACAGACATCAGCTTTTGGTGAGTAATTCTATGGGAATCATTTAAGAGCCTACTTATGGTTGATTTGGACACAGTTACCTTACATTCATCGCTTTCCTGATTGAGACTCTTTATTGAGTTGTTGGTACAGTTGATTTTTTTACGCCGGTCCCGATCAGAAAGCTTTTTTTTCTGGTCGACTGTCTTATTTTTACCATATGCACTCGGATTATTAGCAAAATTTCTGACAACCATATGCGAACGCTATAGTTTTCTAGCAATTTCCCGAAAACTTAAGCCACTTCTTAAATAGGCTAAAATTAGCCTTTTTGAAAATCACTTACATAGATATGAACCAAGCGGCATTTTATTGCAAATTGATTAAAATTGCATAAAAAACAAAAGTAATTCTTCAAGTTTTCTTCATATGCTGCTCTTCTTTGTTTACCGTTATATGTTATTATAAATAGTTATGAAACACCAACATAATATTATTAGACAATTTTTCTCTTAAATCAATTAAGTAATCTCTTAAATTTTACACAATAAGAGATCAGTTATCACACTCTTAAAAACAGTTATAAGACATAAAAAATGTTTATAATATTAGAAAAAATAGTAAAAATCTTTTGTGCTTATAGTTATGCAACGCAGTGTATTAGCCCTGGTTTTTAATCACCGGATTTACTTTAGGGTTTATTATATTTCGTTAAAAGTTTCATATTTTGTTTATCAATTTGATAAAAATTATATTTTTATCGAAATCTAATACTTAGTCGCTATTATAATGTGAAAGAAAAAATAAAATGTTGCTAAAATGAAAGAACTGGAATTAAATGAAACTAAATCCAAAATAGATTTCAAAAAAAATAATAAATTCATTTTGGATTTAGCTTTACTTAATTCCTGTATTTGCACTTTTGCATTATTTTAATTTCACATTATATCAGCGAATAAATATTTACATTTTTGATGAATGCTACAAAACAGGAACCAAATACTGTCACTTTTTTTGCAAATGGTCTGCTCCTACACCCAGAAAACAGACTCGGTCATGGCTATCGTATTTTATGCCAATCGAATGTTTCGGTTTCTGCGACAACATTTTTCGATTGAAACATCAAAATATCTGCCACGACATTGCAAAATCAATTGCCTCAACAGAAATTGAGTAGCTAGAACCGAACCATTCGATTGGCTACAAATATGTTAGCAACGACCGAGTCTGTTTGTTGGTGTGGCAATTAGGATACTAAAGATGCCAAAAAAAATCTCTATTACTCACTTTCTGATCAGACTCCATTTGTAAGCGAAATAATCAGCCAATAGGTTAAATATTTTGCAAACATAATTTGACAATCTTGTTAAAGATAACTGATAAAAAAAAATTCAAGTTCTAAGTGTAAATATGAGTCGGGTTTTTTTTATTAATATTTATGTAAAAAAAATTCTTTTAAATTTCTGTTTGATGAAATTATCAAAAACTAATATCGTTTAGAAAGAAAAAGACCTTTACATCTAATTTTCAATTAAAAAAGTTTACGGTATAAAGGATTTTTTACAATTAAAAACAAAAAACAGCATCTTAAGCATTTTGTTTAGATAAAAGAGTTCAAAATTTTGAAATTTCGGTATTTAAGAAAATCATGCGAATGTAAGAGTTACTCGTATTATATGGCTTTTGAGATAGTTTGATTACAGAAATTTTAGAATTTTGTAAAATAAATGCTATGTACTAAAAGATTAAGAAGCACTTTGATTATAGTATATAATAAAATTTTCAGATTTTCCACTAAAAAAAGCAAATGGTTTAAATATTCCTTTTCTGACAATTTAGTTTTCTCACACGTTTAAAATGAAAATGTTTAACTTTCCATAAGTTTTGTCATTACAAACCATACAAAATTATAATGTTTTATTGCTAAAATCAGCTTAGAATTGTAAGTCTTTCACTATTAATAATTTTGCAAGGCTTAAAGCCGGACAAAGAAATTTTGAAATAAAAACTTCTACGAGTTTTTAATCGATAAAAAAAATTCTAAATTCTGTGAAAATTTTTCTTATTTAATTACAAAAACGTACAACCTTCTTCAAAAAATATGTTTGTTTAGTTAAGACGTATAAATAAACATACATGCATCCATTTATGAACATGTATAAACTCATTCATGCTCATATTTGAAGTCATTCGATATCATACATGTCCATATACCATCACATAAGACTCATATGTGATCATATGAGTTCATATGTGATAGTACATGTAAATGTTACCTCAATTTTCGCTAATGTACAGATATATATGGAAATTTATGGACATGTATGGACATGTAAAAAAGCGAACGAAATAATTATAAGTTCACCCAGAAATTGAGTTTTTAATTAAAAATATTTGCAATATTTTAAAGTTTTTGCTACCACATAAAAGTGACAATAACAGTACATAACAAACCAATCTTGAACCGGTTGCAGAAGACAATCATTTGTATACCCTCAATTTACACCTTAACTACATTTTTAATACGATCTTTAAATACAGTGATGACAGACTACCACATAAACTTACGCTAATGATACTTAACAAACAAATATTTTGGGCTAAGGAACTCAGCGATTTAGGATCAGATTATAATATATCATTTGATTACGTAAACATGCCAAGACAAGAATGGATCAGAAGAGGATCGGCCTTGCTGCAAATTCTAAAATATAGAAGTTATTGTGAAATGAAAGAAAAAGCATTATCCAGTGAAACGCGTTTTTATAGACTGCTAAATCATGACATTGGTGGAGAATATATAAACCATAAATGGAACCAAAACAAAATATCTGTAATTTTCAAAACAAGGTGCGATATACTGCCTTTAAATGCAAATAATTTTAGAAATGCAGATAACAAAATATGCAACATTTTATTTCAATATGCCCAATTTTTAAAGAATTTAGAATCAGACATTTTGGAAAAGCGATCATTGAAGAGAATGAGTTGATAAATATTTTAAATGGGAATTTTTGTGATGGTTGGAATAAACTTTTTTATTATGTTACTAGTGCTTTAAAATATAGAAGTTATATACTAAATGAATTTATATAATTTTTAATTATTATATATGACAGACGACATAATTGTCATTGTCATTAATTAATGTTAATTTTTATTTTGTCTTTAAACTTAAATGTATCCTATACTTAGTAATGATATGTAAAATTTTTAAAAAATGCAAAAAAATACTACCACTACTAAAACTAAAACTGGAGAAAAGCTTAAAAAATAATTAGTCCACTAAAGTCAAATTTACTAAAATGTATCAATCGGCTCAAAAGTTATAGAGTTTTGGACAACGAAAAACGATTCTAAGCCTCTGTGCGGCACCGAATTACGATAACTACAAAATTGTCATTGAGCGTATTTAGTAAATTTCTGAGTCAAATCTTATTTCTAAAGTGAGCCGTGAACCAGTAGACTAACTTAAAACTTTGATTTTTTAATAATACACCATGTCGTATACGCAATATTATAGTTTCATAACACTCATACGTATCCATGTTTTTATAGCATTTAGTTTTAAAATATTATCTCCGTTTTATTTCTTTTTACACAATTATTTTCACATAAATATACAAAAAGTACATATTATAATTAACATTGCTAAACCACTATTTAACAACAACAGCAACAACATCATTAAAATAAATTGTTCATTTAATAATGTAAAATACTTACACAAACATACAAAGTGCAATGTGTAACAATTTGTTTCAATGTAGTAGTTTCTACATATGTATTTGTAGACTATAATACCAACAACGATTCCTCTAATCCGCAAAAAAATACATTATTTGACATTACAGAAGTTTTAAATTTTTTATTATTGCCAAAATACAGATGTGTTGATGACAGATTTTATAAATGCAAATGTGTAAATTAAGGAGGCACTTATTTAATTTTACGCACAGAAAAAAATTTTTTCATTTGCCAACTGAAATTTGGTAATTACTTCGGTTATAACGAATTTTAGTGGGTTAGTGAAACTGAAATCCCTCCCTCCCTCCCTCCCCACCCACAACAAAACCGTGGAATAAAGGAAAAGAGTAAAGAAAGAAAAAAGGGTGAAAGGGGGAAAAGGAGAGAAACAAGTGTGTAGCAAATGAAAATAAAAATTTGTTGTAAACGCGTGAGTTCTTGTTCTAATTAGATTCCTTTTTTAATTCTCGATTTTTTTTTTTTGATCGAATTCTTATTTGATTTTGAACAGCTCTTCCATTTCGAGCCCTGTTGTTTGAAATAATAAAAACTGAAAAATAACAGAGATAACATTTTTGGCAGTAAATTGGAAATATTTTGTGATTTATAAATAAACTTTAAAAACCATTTTAAAATAAAAATTCCCAAATAATAGTGTGTAAATCTGTATGTTCTTGATGGTAATTATACAACACAGCGTCCCCTCGTTTGATTAAAGCAGAGCAAAATTTCGTAAAATTATTTGTGTTTTATTTGAAATGAGTAGTATACTCATAGAAATAATCCTGTAAAATTAGCACAAAAAACTAAAACCTAAAACCAAATCTAGTTAAAAAAAATTAAGTTTTAGAAAAAACTGCTTAAATTCACTAAACAGCAAATATAAAACTGTTAATCTTTCAAAATTTTAGTTATATACGAGTTAAATTTTAGTATAGAAATTTACTCTGCTTAAATTAGCAAACACTTTTGCTAAATATTTAGAGACAAGAAGAAGCAAACAAAAACTGTAATATCAAAAAAAAAATTTTTTGTTTGCTATAATTTCCTTATATTTAGTTGCATGATAATAACCGTATATTTTGCTAAAATCAACAAAAAATATTGGCTAAAAAATTGCAGACTGCTTATTTCAGAAGGGCAAATTTTAGATTTAGACTTTTTTGTCACTTTTAGATTTTTTTTGTCACTAATACTTATTTTGTTTTTCTGATTTTAGCAACATAATTTGTTGCTTTCAATTATGTTAAATTTAGCTCAAATATAACTAAAATTTTGTAGATTCAACAGCTTTATAATAGTTTTACTACTTTTTTGTTTTTATATACATCGAGATTATTTGTATGCTATTTTTAATTCATAACAAGCTTTCAACATCCGTATATTTACAAAAATAATGCAAATCAAACATATTAGCTAGGTTGATACTAGTATTTCGATCTGGATAGTGATCTGATCAAAAACCGAAGTTTAATGAAAAGCTAGAGCCTCCATAATAGGCAGAGCTTTAACAAAAAATATGTTAAGCATCAATTTTGCCCCATTCTTGTTTCATAGTAAACACTAGGTTGTCCCAAAAAAAATAAAAATTTGGATTTTCTCGGAAGATCTTTCCTAATTTGGATACTCATAAGGTAAAGTATTTTTGAGAATTTTATCAGATTTTTCGGAAGTGGTTTAGAGGTCGCGCAAACCGATTTTGTACCAAAAATCGAGCTTTTTGGGCTTTTATTGAATTATTCTTGAAAATTGCTAAAAAATCGGTAATTTTTCGGCTTCTGAGTAAATATTCTTAAAGAAAATTTTCCGATCTTTAATTTTATGTGCATAAGTAATAAGTTTCGTCAGGGATTTCGCACATTTTAATACATTATATAACAGTTTTTGGAAATTTTCAACAAATATGAAAAATAATGCTTTATAACTTTTAAAATTTGTATGAAGACTAAAAAAACTAATGATGCAGTTTAAAAGATTATGAAGTTTTAAATAAATTAGCAGAAAAAACAATATAATTTTCTTTTACCGTTCTCGAGTTATACCCTTTTAAAGCTTTACACCCATTGTATGAAATTTTTAGTACTATAAGATTTGGGCATCCGATTTGTTGTAAACTTTAGATTATGAGATTTAAAAATTTATTTATTGTATGTCAAAATTTAGTTTTAAGTGTTGTCAAGTTGTGGACATCAAAAAAAGTATCCAAAAAGCCGTTATCACTAGGTGGCACTGATATGGCTCGAACTAAAATTCATGATTTATTGGATTTGGGGAACTACAACCCTATTTTTGGCAGATAGTCTATAGGTTTAGAGATAACAAGTCACAATACAATTAAAATTTTTGTAAACTAATAAGTGGAAGACGCTTGCTAGAGATTGAGATAAATTTTATGGCTTGAGATAAAAGCTTTTATGCTAGAGCCCTCTTCCGGTAATTAGCAGCTGGAGAATATGCAACCAAGGGAAGATTATAAAGAAATGCTGCAACTTAGCCTTATTTTTTTGGGTGATAGACCTGAGCCCCATCCAACTATAAAATCTCCTGGAGCCATTAACCGAGCTCGCTGGATGATGAAAATTATATACTCTCTAAAAATATGTATTTTTCGAAACCAGCTACAACCTTTCATTCAAAATTCAAAAATTGATGCCTTGCTGGAGTTTACCTCATTTATTTTAAGAGTATATATTAAAAATTGGTACCTATGCCAGTGTCCCCGATACGCTCCTCTCAATGACCTTAGACTTTTGAAATAATTTTATGATTACAAACGCTTTAATGAAAAAGTTACATGCGAGACTCTGAAAGCCTTTCTGGGTCATCAGTGGTACCTTTCCGAGAAGTTGGCTGCCTTATCGTTTTTTGATGAACGTATAGATACCAAAACTTTGCGTTTAATGCTTAGAAACCTATATGAACCAAGTAATAACAACGAATTAGTGAAAGGAAATTTAACAGAAGACATGATTGAAAATAAACAAATTCAGTGTTTTATTACAAAAGCCAGCCTAACTTTTTTTGAAGCCTGCAACATTTACTGATTTTTTCCAAACGGATCCAGAAAAATGGAAAAACAACAAATCATTTCAGGAAGCAAAACACAAAGTTCAACAATTGCAAGTTGTAAATGATGTCGCAGAACGTGGTGTGGCCTTGGCTAATAGTTATATCAATATCACAACTTCTGAAACAGACTTTCAGAGTTTACTGCAGGGGGTAGAGCATCATCGCAAGAACACTAATAAATGATTTATAACAAATCTATTTTTCTTTGTTTTTAATATAATTGTAATGTATGAGTGGTAAGTAACTATTATTTTATTTGTAAAAACATTTTCTAAATCCAATTATTTAAAGCTTAAACCAATGCAAACCTAGTTCACACCTTATAGTATTATACATTTCATACAATGTGTACAAAGCTTTTAAAAGGGTATAACTCGAGAACGGTGAGAGAAAATTCATTTTTTTTTTCTGCTAATTAATTTAAAACTTAATAATCTATTAAACTGCATCATTAGTTTTTTTAGTCTTTATACGAATTTTAAAAGTTATAAAGCATTATTTTCCATATTTGTTGAAAATTTACGAAAAACCGATATTAAATTGTCAAAATGTGCAAAATCTTTGCCGAAACTTATTATTTATGCACATCAAATTAAAGATCGGAAAATTTTCTTTAAGAATATTGACTCAGAAGCTGAAGAAATACCGATTTTTTACCAATTTTCAAGCAAAATTCAAAAAAATCCCAAAAAGCTCGATTTTTGATAAAAAATCGATTTGCGCGACCTCTAAACCACCTCCGAAAAATCTGAAAAAATTCTCAAAAATTCTTAGCCTTATGAGTATTCAAATTAAGAATGATCCCCAAAATTTTTTTTTGAATGGGACACCCTAGTAAACACGTGGCGTTACTAAACTTTGAAGACCAAGATTTATTTTAGCTATTCTTTTCTTACTAATTTTTAGCAAAAAAAAAATCTGCTAATTTAAGCACTTTTTCCTGTAACGTCGCTTTGAAAGTTTTTTAGCAGTTTTAGCAAAAAATGTTACTATTAGTGTAACATTTATAATAACACAAACAAATACTTCCTAAAGTTGAGTATATTTCCTAGACATTGTTAAATTCAATATATTAAATAAATGTGGGCATTTTATTTAAATAAGAATTAAATTATTATTTATCAATGTCAAAACTGACAACTAAAGATACTCCATTTTAAAAAGGTCGACATTTTGTGAAAAAAAAAATATATTTTTTAGTAGAGAAAAGTAAAACCAAAATAAATCAATTTGAACAGTTTTGCAAAATTTAAATTTTTGCAAGATATATTGCCAATTCTGTTTTTTAATTTTAATTTATTTAAGATTTCATTGATAGAACAATAAGAATAAAATTCTTTTATAGTTCAAATAAATTACATGTAAACAAGTCATAATTAGTTTATAAATATTTTACCTATAGTTAACCCCTTAAAGGGTTAGGCTGCCTCAGGGCAGTCTTCATAAAATTTACCGCAAATGCGTCAAATGAGCGTCTCATACTTTGAAATTAATATATTCCGATAGAAAGCTAAATTTTCTAAATATTTTGCGCAGAAATTGTGTGCCGTTCACGGTTTGGAAGTGAGAAAGCTTCAAAATCAAAATTTCTTATAATTTCAAAAACTAATTAAAAATATTTTGGCTTATATCGCTTAAATTAGGCAACGATAAACAATTTTGTTGAAGAACTTATTATTTGTTTTTCGAGTGCAGCACTTGGTATGAATTTCTTTGCAAAACATCGTTTGCCAGTTAGAGGGTTAATGGTTAATAGTTAATTTTAATATAATATAATTTTTATATGCAATTGAGATTTAAATAACTATTTGATATTAATTGAAGATAGGTATAAATCTAGAAACGTGAAGTAAAGAAAAAAAAAAACATAGGAAGACTACCCAGCCAGAAATTGCCAATGGTCTGAAAAATCAAGCACTGGCAGAGCACTGTTTGCCAATGGTCCAACAAATAAAGTGCTGCCAAAGCACTGATTTAGAACGCTCTGCCAACGTTAGTAAAAACTGCTTTGCCAGTACTTAATTAACAAAATTTACAACAGTAAAAATAATAAAAGCACTGGCACAGCACTGGCTTAGAACGCTCTGCCAACGTTCGTAAAAAGTGCTTTGCCAGTACTTGATTTGAAAAATTTACAACAGTAAAACTAAAAAAGCACTGGCACAGCAGTGGCTTAGAACGCTTTCCCAACATTGGCAAAAAGTGCATTGCCAGTACTTATTGACAAAATTTACAACCGTTAACATAATAAAAGCAGTGGCACAGCCCTTGTTCACAACGCTTTCTCAACGCTGGCCAAAGGTGCTTTGCCGGTGCTCGATTTACTAAATTTACAACCGTTCATAAAAACGAAATTTAATGCATGTACTTGTTTTTAAATAAGTTAGCAGGTTTTAATAAACATAACAAATGAATAGTATTTTTAAAATTTATTTTACATACTTTATTGCTATTATTTAAGTTGGGGGTTGGCAAAGCACTTATTTTATCATTAAAAAAGCACTTTATTGGTTGTTCTCCCAATGATTTGGCAACGTTTTAAAATTGTGGTTTTGGAACTGGCACAGCGCTCATTGCCAGTGCTTTGCCAACGTATTAAAAAAGAAACGGCCAAGCCCTGCCCGGTGTTATCATTTTGGGGTTGGCAAAGCACTTAAATCTTCAGAAATCCAACGCTCTACCAATGATCATACCACCGTTGAAAGCACTGGGCCAATACTTTGCCGTTTGTATTTTTCTGGCTGGGTAGTTAATAATATTAATGTAGTCGAGACTTGCTTTTTAAAACTGCCAGTTCTGGACATGCGTTTTAAGTGAATTGGTAGGGAATTCCCAAGTTTAATAGCTGTATAAGAAATTTGTGTTTTTCATCTGATGTATTTTACCTATCTGTCTTAAATTTGGCAAAAAATACTTTGAAATAATGCCGTTTATACAATAAATGAATAACTTTTATTTGTAACTTTTGTCGAATTATTTAAAAAGTTAAACAGTTTTTGAACATCCTTGAAATGTTTATGACAAACTTCGAATATTTATGTCAAATTCTTCCTATTTTGTATTATATCTTTATCATGAAAATACTTTGTTTTAACTGTTTCAGCAAAAATTGTTAAATTATTCTAATAAAGTGTTTTCCTTGATGGCACTTTTTTCGTTCATCGTAATAATGTATAAATGGATAAAATTTTGTGGTTATTTTGATTTCACAATTATTACTAGAAACTAGTAACTTTGATAATTGTTTGGCCTTGTACACAATTTTTAGCGAAAAGTTTCTTGGTTAAATATCCGAATCGGACATAACTTAGCATTGATTATTGGTTCACACTTTATTGGTATTCGAAATCTGTTCTTCAAATATTTCCAACACGTACCATTTTCACTAAATTTGTTTGAGCTGGAGCCGCCACTGTATAATAATTTAGAAAATTCTCCTCTGAAATCAGAAAATCAGGGTTTGCCTAATGTCTTTATAAGTGACATCCTAATTTGCATTTTAAATTTTTACAACATCGCCATATTATAGTGACAATAAGCCACAAACATTTGCATTTTTATTATTAGATAATAACATGTGTAGAATTTTGCATAAATATACTCGGTGGCGGGTCCAGCTCAAGCTTTTGTGGGGGGGGATCATTTTGATCCAAAACGACACTTTGCCCATTAATATAGCTCGAACGCCTGATGGAGAGTGATCCTGAGACCAGATTTGAATTTAGCGTACCTTATACCTTTAGAAGATTATCCTTTAGTTTTAGTGTCAAATATTTTTCGACCTGATTAAAAAGTACTTCCATGTACTCACGAGTACTCCCTGTACATATTTTAAAATTTTACGAATAGTTAAATTCCAAATTTAAATGTTTGACAAAAAATAACACAAAAACAAGACCTAACTTTTCAAAATCTGAAAACATACTCTAGAGCGTTTTACCGAAAACCGTTTTTTGGATTTTTGCTACTTTTAAATTGGAATATGAAAGCTTATGGCCCAACATATTTTTGAGATGGATTTTTCATAAAAGATGGATTTTCCATAAAATAACTGCTCAAGAGTTTGAGGCCACTCAACAAAATTTTTCGGGGCTCAAGCTATTAATCATTTTTATAGCCTTAAATGTAAAAGTTCGGAATTTTCCTGCAAGGAATATATGGGCGCAAAAAAAATTTGTTAGATTTTTATGCTAAAACAATTATTCCATTATCGTGAAATTTACATGCTTATTAGTGTTGGTAAATTCGGTTACTTTTCAATACTCGATACTACTCGATATTTTTAACTTAGATGCTTGATACTACTCGATACTTTTAATGGGTTTTAAATTCAAAATTCTCTTTAGTTTTTTACAAAAATGTAATAAAAATTTGCACTTTTATTGAAAATTAAAGTTTTAAAAATATATTTTTAAACTTTTTTACAAACTATTTAAAGTTTTTTTTTATAGTTTTTTAAACTTTTTATCTTCTGTTTCTATAGCAGAGTTGTATTTTAATGCTACTTATTTTAGCGGAGTCGTATTTTTGTATTATAGTTCTGTCTAAAATACAATATCAAATACTTTTAAGTATGGAATACCCAAAAAAAAAAAAATACAAATTCTCGATACCCACTACACATTCTTTTACCAGCATCAATGCATATTGTACAAATTGTATATGAAATAGGAACAGAAAAGAGATTTTTCAAGTTTTTTAATATTTTTTTAAAGTGAATAAATAGTGTTTTAAAGGCCTTTTAACAAAATTTATTTCACGCTCATTTACTGCCTATTTCTGATGTTATAATTTATAAAGATCTGAATTTTCAGCCCGAGTAAAAACGTTTGTATATAATAATACATTATTTTATATACACTTATATGCTTTTATCTGATATTGTATTTAACCGGACATAATTATATAAATTTTTATATAAAATAATTTTTGTCGAAAAATGTTAATATAATGTCATATATATTTGCGCCTAATCACCTCTCGATCAATACATAATTGTATATTGCATTTAGAATTAGATAAAATTAATCCAATTATATATGTCGTTATATAAGTCTAGACATTGTAAAATACAAAATATATCATAATTAAAAAAACACAATTAAATTTTGGATTTAATTGTATATTACCAAATACAGATGCACACTAGTAAATTTCTTCTTTTGGGTATAATATAATATCTTACATCAAAACACTTGAACAATTTCCTATCTCATTTTGTGAATAATTATAAATGCGGAGTTTTGATAAAACAACTTAAGTCGACTTGAGAAACTTCTCAAAATTTTTCTCTTTTGAATAAGCATATTGATTCCATATTGGTTCTTAAATTACTACACCTTATACACAACAAGATGTAGGACCCTTAAAATCAATTTATTTTGAAAAATTATTATTTTCTGTTTGAAAAAATGAACTTGTTTCATTTGTAACATTACATTATTTTTAGTTCAGATTTGTTCAAGGTATTTAATAGTCTAAATTAAGTTTGAACTTTTTTTCCCTGTTTGTTATTTAATGTTGGGGTTTTAAAAGTTTTTTTCTCAAACAACTTATTTCTTTTAGATAATTTTAAGACAACTTCAATAAAATTAAATTTCCAAATGAAAAACAAATTTTCTATAAATTTTAAAGTTGTAAACTTTCTACAAGCTAAACTCGTATTTGCAGATAATTATTGTTACAAATATTTTGGATTTCAATGGAGTTTTAATGCAAACACCGGATACAACTATAACTGATATTGTATATGTTTGCGTCAGTTCAGATATAATATTATAACATTATATAAAATCTGATTAAATTGTATTGCGCCATTATTCGGAAGTAATTTAATCTGATAGTATCAAACTAAAACTAAAGTATCGCAAACTTATATAATTATATCGGATAAAACTGTATAAGGACACATATTAAATTATGTATGATTATATAAAGCATCATATAATTTTTTTTAATGGGAAGTTCATAAAAGTGCCCTTAAGTAAATAATGTTTACGCTGAACAATTTCTTAGTAATCTGTAAAACTTTAGTAGTAAATCATCCAGTTTTATAAAATAAAAATCTGTTTCATCTACCTGTAACTCCCTTCAAAATATTTTAAAAAAATCTCAAAAATATTTTAGGGACAGATTTTCTTTTTTTCATATATTTACACTCTTCCAATTATATTGTAAGAATTCCATTTTTGTTTATTCTTGCCATAATAAGCCATTTTTGCAAATTTTTAGAAATTTTTTGAAATTTTTCCAAAAAACTCTTATAAAATTTAATTAACACCCAACATTTGTACATAAGTTTGAGGAAAATTAAAAAAAAATATTTCTATAATTTTTAAATGTTTGTAGAAATTAAATTTCGGAAGACTTTCTTTTAAAGCAACGGAAATTAAAACTAATCAACTGCAATTAAACTTTTGCATTTTAACTGTAAATTCCTTAATTACTATTTTTGATTAAAAATATTGTACGAAAAACCTTAAACCAACTGTTATTTTGAAAATTTCTTGAACTGGCATGTTGCTTTTAGTACCAAATTGCCAATATAAATGTTGCCCAAAATCTAGGGCAACCAAAAAAAATTAAATGGTTTGCTCTTTAGTGGTAAAAAGTTTATATAATAACAATCGTAATTAATTTTATTATAATTAATTACTGAAGATTTTTTTAGTTAAATTTTTACAGTAAGAAGAAGAAGAAGAAAACATTTTTAATTCAAAATTTAACGGAAACAAAGGATATGCCTTACTGTCGCAGTTTCGTCTCCTCCAAGGACCCGTCAGTGGTTTAATTGCTCTATATGAAAAACTTTTTACTTTGTGTCATAGTGAGTTTCAAACTCACAGCTATACAGCAGGCATTACCTCATAGCGAATTGAGCCCCGGTCGACACAGCGAAGTGGAGTTTTGTAAATCACAGCAGTCACACAATGTATTGTTGTAATCAGAAGAGACAGAATTAACTAATACCTATGAACAATTCATTTTTCAACTAGAATGCTTCCTCATTTTAATCCTATTGTTATCTCTTTTTCACAAGTAATTATCACATTATGATGTGTATGTTAGAAATAGAGTTGCCGTTGGGCAAATTTTCTAATTGTTTCTTTGGTAAAGTATTTTATTATAATTAATTACTGAAGATTTTTGTAGTTAGATTTTTTAGGAAGAAGAAGGAAAAACATTTTTATTGACAATTTTAACAGACACAATGGATAAGCCATACTGCCGCAGTTACGTTCCCTTCAAGGAGTCGTTAGTGGTTTATTAAAGTGTAACTTGAAGAAAGTATTTTATATTGTTAAATTTAATTTAACAATTTATTCAAATTACAAACCTAGTTATTTTAAAGTCGTATTATACTTTATATTTCTTTTAATCGGTTTGAAGGGAGGGGGATATATTACGCTTACCCCTTCCACACACCCTGAATCCGCGCCTGATATACTAAATATGAATTGACCTGCTGCATGTATTTACAAATCCAATTTGTGGCGACGACTGCATATTTGGTTAACATAATCATTTGTTTTATCACTATAACTTTTGTGTCTCTAGAGGCTTTAAAATTTAATGTCTTCTTAAATTTATCCCATTTGGTTTTAGATTTACAAACAGTTATAAACTTGTCGAGTTACTTAAAAACTCATTTGTTTTAAGGTACTAGTTCGGATGGCATAAAAATTCGAAACATTTTACTTGCATTAGGTTTACATACAGTTAGTTAAGTACTTGGAACACATTTTTTATGATATAACATTAAAAACAACACCAACAAGGGAGGTATCCCGACCCGGACCAGCAGACCTTAGTGAACTTTGGATATGTTGTAGATAATCAAAATTTAAGGCAAAAAAAACAAATTTATTTTAGCTGCCCAATCTAATGTGTAGCCGTTACTATTTGGGGTCAAAAATACCATATTTTATATTTTTTCGATTTATTTCGTTCTATTAAAAGTAACTACAGACAGATTTGGAATCAAATGAAAGTTTTGTTTGAAGACAATTCACGGGTGTACAAATTATACAGAAAGACTTTCAAGTATTTTTGTTTATAAAAATAAAATATGTTTTGAGTAACATTAAATCTAGCGTCTTATTAAGGAATTTTAGCTGTATAAAGTTAAAGATAATGCATAGCATTGCCTATTTAATTTAATCCAGGGGGCGTCTTAGCTTTATCCGCTATTCGAAGCAGTTCGGTTTTTATGCGAAAATTCCCGAAGAGCCCTTTTCCCCTATATTTCAAATAATTCCAAAATATGGCAATTCTGTGTCCATTACATAGGCAATATGGGTATCAAGATTTTTGTTTTCTTAAACCTGCTTACAAATAAATCTAGTTTTCATGTTAGAAAGTGTTTTGCAACCGTCAGATAATGACAATCGTAATTAATTTTTTATATTAATTACTGTAGAATATTTCTTTAGTTAGTCTCTTTACAGGAAGAAGAAGAAGAAAACATTTTTATTGAAAAATTTTACGGACACAAGGGATACACCAGACTGCCGCAGTTTCGTCCCCCTCCTGGGACTCGTCAGTGGTTAATTTATGTGTCAATTGAACAAAGTATTTTATATTGTTAATTTTGCTCTATATGAAAAACTTTTTATTTTTTGGTGTCGTACTGTGATTTGAACTCACAGTCTTAGCATCAAAGCTATGCATCGTAATCTCACCTCTTAACCAGTTGAGCCACGGTCGACACAGCGTTGACTGCGACTAAATTGGAGTTTGGTCACACTACGTACACACAAGTATTGTTTTGATCAGAAGAGACAGAATTAGCTAATACCAATGCACAATTCATTTCTCAACTAGAATGCTTTTTCTTCTTAATCCTATCTCTTTTTCACAAGTAATTATCACGTTTTATGATGCGCTTTATTCACATACAATAGTTGGATACCAAGTGTAGGTTAGAGATTGAGTCGCCGTTAAGCAAGTTTATTCAAATTTTATGTTAGAAAGTGTTTTGCAACCGTCAGATAATGACAATCGTAATTAATTTTTTATATTAATTACTGTAGAATATTTCTTTAGTTAGTCTCTTTACAGGAAGAAGAAGAAGAAAACATTTTTATTGAAAAATTTTACGGACACAAGGGATACACCAGACTGCCGCAGTTTTCATTAATTAAAGACAAGTGTTTATACAAACATAAATTAATTTTTGACCCTACTTTTTACTTTTTTTTTGCTCCTTTGTAACATATCCAAAGTTCACTAAAATCTGCGAGTTCGGTTCGGAATACCTCCCTTGTCAGACTAGCTTTAGTTGCTTTTTTTGTTTGTTTGTTTGTTTATAAATACAAACAAATCTCATTATGGATATTCTTTTTATTACAGGCTTAAATTTTGCAAAGTAATATTATCAAAAGTAACCGCATTACAATTCTGGTCATGAACTCATTTCGAGTATTTATTCTGCAAGTGTAACGATTTTTGAAATGGTAAGTTTTTTTAAGAAAAACTTCAGGTGTCCTGAAATAAACAATAATTCGAAAATTCTCTACCTTAGCCGTGGGTGGGGCAAGGACCCTTGGAAGTTTTTTAAAAAAATGTTATCCCGAGTAAAAAAAATTATATATTACAACATATTCTTTAATATTAAAATTATGGTCAATAAAATAGCATATCGAGAGCATATATTTAAAATGTGCTAACTTAAATTTGGTCAAAATGAGTTTCCGACGGCAAATGTGATATAAATTTCAAAGCAAAAAAATAATTTGTTGTAGTTTTATATCCATTTTTTTATTCTGCTATCTCAAAGCACATTTTTTTCTGAAAATAAATGCTAGCTCCCATTTTAAATTTCAAAAAATTATTATAAATTCACCACGTATCCTATTGCATGCTAAACACGAATCTGGTAAATATTTTGATATCCAATAGTTTACGAGATATGGTAAATTTTAAGACAATAGTACATAGTGGATTCCAAGCAGAAAAAATTGTAATACGAGTATATATCGATGCAATTTATTTAAGCTACAACTTTTCTTTTTCGTTTCCAATTTTCTATATAAAAGCTTTTCAGTTTTTATTACAAATTAAATTTTTAATATTTTTTTACAGTTTTATCAGTTTTTCGTTTTTATATACAAGTTTTCAACATCCGTATATTTACAAATATAAAGCAAATCAAATATATTAGCCAGGTTGATACTAGTATTTCGATCTGGCTGAAGATATCATCAGAACCCGAAGCTTTAGAAAATTTACAGCCACCAGAATAGGCAGAGCTTTAACAACAACCCTTGTCTTCTTAGTAATCAAACACATGGCTAGGTTTTTTTCCTAACAAGCATCATGACGTTACTAAACTTTGAAGGCCAGAAATGTTCTATTTAATACAAAATTTTTAGTTTTTACTCTGGCTCAAGTAATACGATATTTTTTACAGTTTCTCGTTTTCATTTATTTTTTATTTCACCCTTTTAAAAAGTAATAACATAATCGATTAGTAATGAAAATGAAAATTATTCAAGTTCGAGGCCATACTCTATATTTCTTTTTAGGATATTGTCCTAACAAATAATCTATAGAGTTTTTTGTTCTGAAATTTATTATTCGACCCTTTCAGGAATGTTTTTAATTAACTCTAAAATTCGATCATACATATTGTCTACCAGATTTATTCGAATTTCTTTCGTTATACATCTCCACGCATCAATAACTGATTATTTTACATGCAAAACACTTTCATATTGGCGGTTTTCTGCGTAAACTCGGTGGGTTAATAGTCCCCAAATTTTCAGAATGGGGCTTTGATCCGGAGATCGTGCGAGATGTTCCAATACTCTTGTATTTTTTTGATGATAGCCATTTTATCGTCTGATGACTTTCAAGTACTGAGACATCGTCTTGTTGGAAAATTAATTCTTCTTCATTGCTATTTTCAATAAATGCCACAAATTTCTCTTTTTATAATGTAATGTACTCAGAAGAATTCATGCTGGTGCTTGGAAATGCCAAATCAACCATACGGTCGAAGCAAAAAGCGCTCCAAACTAGTAGAGATCCGCCCCCGAAATTAGTTTTTGAGAAATATCGTGGTTTCGTACGTAGGTCTCTCCAAAAGCTGTTGAAACCTTGAAATCTGGACCATCAAAATTGAACGTTTTCTTATTAGGAAAAAATCACTGTTAGAACAAATTTATTTTTAAATAGTCCTACCAGCAACTGCGATTATTGTCTTAAATTTCTCCAATTGGCTTGTAAATTCATTTTGGCGGGGTAATACCTTTGGCACAGACATCAGCTTTTGGCCAGTACTTCTCTATGAATCCTTTAAGAGCCTACTTATGGTTAATTTGGACACATTTACTTTACATACATCGAATAACTGCCTTCGTCTCTTTATTTTGTTACTGGCACAGTTGATTACTTTTCGCCGGTAACGATCAGAAAGTTTTTTTCGGACCTACTGTTTTTTAGAAAAATTTGTATTAGAAACATTTTTTACGTAAAAAAATGCAATGTATTTTTTCCATACGGATAAAAAAGTTTTTATTTTCCTCAAATATTTATTTTCCTCCAAAATTTATCTTCCTCTGGCGCAGAACCCGCATATATATAAGCATATCCAATCATGTATCAAAATACTAACTAGTCCAAGTTTTATATACGATAATGCATGGTTGATAAATATGATTTAAATTTTATTTAAAATTAGATATAATTAAATAAATAAACACTCAAAAACGTTTGACAATAGAATCTACTGAAATGGCAGTTAAAACAACTGTGAATTTAGTTAAAAAGGCGACAAAGGTAATATCGATTTAAAACCCTAAAAAAGTTGTTATTTTTATTTGTTGAAATACAAATGCAGTAAAAGTAACTAATAATGTTGTAAAAATTACTGTGTTCAGATAGTTATTTTCATTATATACCCACTTACGTGATAACTAAAGTTTTTGCTCTGCTCCCTATTCTAATATCAAAATATTTTCTGACAAATTTTCTATTAGTTTTGTTGCAAGAATACTTTTCATTCCCGAAAGCAAAAGTTTATCTAAACCAATGACAAAAAGTTATTAAATTTATATGTTTAATAATCTAAATTTCTATAAACGCCATATTTTACTTCCCTAATATAATTTTATTATGTCTATAATCAAGTTTTAGTGGCTAATCACTAAAAAGCACTTCAAAATAAAAAGGAAAAAAACTTAATTTATTATTTTCTAAACTTTTTGTTTTGTGTTTATAAAATTGCTCAAAAAGTTTAACGTTTTTGAGCAACATAAAAGAATTTTATTTGTTAATTGAGTGTTTACAGGAAATGAGCCATATAATTTTTTTTTTTTTTTTGTTTTGGACATAACAAAAAACTTAAACGCAGGCTTTTTATATAAAAATACACTAAATCATAATTTTTACACAATAGGTTTTTTAGGGAATGGGGGATGCCTTTAGAAAAAAATTATGTCTATCACAATCGCTTATTGACGTAATTCTATTACATTCATATGAACAAACATCAATTTTACAACTTAATACTTAAAGTATCTTACAATAATAAAAAAAAGTATGCTTCTACCTTTGAGGTTTTATTTAACTACCCTTTTACGCAAAAGGAATCTTTTACCTGTAAGAAAAAGTTAAACAAACCTTTATATCCTTTTTCTTTTAAATTTTTTGTTTCTACTTGCTTGCGTGCGTAATACACCAGAACGTCTTAAAAAAAATAAACAATCGCTAATGGCAAACCAAAGGCACGCAATTAGATAGTTTAGATATCTATAGATAGTTTGGACAGCGAAATTAATCTACTTAATGAAAGCTAATCAACTTTTTAAACTTTCTCGTTCACACAGCATTTTCTGACACTTATAGGCAGTTTAGACTGAAAAGTTAATCTTGTTAAAAGTAGATTAACTGCCTAATTTCAATGCAACCATATGCAGTTAATCCGCTTTTTACTGCACCATTTTCAATTGAAATTGTGAACTTTTATATGAAATTAAGACTTTCTAATTGAAAATGAGAATTTTTAAATGAATTTAAGATTTTGCAATTTAAATTAAGAAAATTTCATATAAAATTGAAAATTTCTATTTAAAATTGAGAAAATTCTATATGAAATTAATATTTTCCATATAAAATTTAGATTTTTTATTTATAATTGAAAATATTCTAATTGAAATTGGGAGTTTCCATTTGAAATTGGGAAAACTCCAAATGTAATTGACAAAATTACAATTGATATTAAGACTTTCCATGTGAAATTAAGAATTTCTCTTAAAATTGAGCGTTTTTATTTGAAATTGATAAGATTTGATATGGAATGTTGAAAATTCTATATGAGAAGGGAAAAACTCCAAATTAAATCGAGAAAAAATTATATTAATAGTATATTTGCTTTAAAAATAAAACATTAGAACGTTATATCTTGGAAAAACTGACCGATTTTCGACAAAAAAAAAATTTATATCTTACCTCTATTCCCTGTGATGTTTGGTTTTACATACAGAAAATAAAAGCAATTGAGATTTTTAAATTTATTTCAAACGAAAAAAATCAAAATGTTTAAAGGAAATATATTTATCGGCGATATTAAAACCACTCACAAGGGTTTAATATCGCGACCCGAACTCGCAGATTTTAATGAACTTTGGATATGTTGTAAAGGGGCAAGAAAAATGAGACAGTCTCAACTCCCTATTAAATTTTAACTTTGTCAGTTTAAAATAACTAGTTGGCGATAATAGCGACACGGCATAAGAAAAACAAGGAAAATGCCGTCATGATAAAACTTTTCTCGATAGCGCCAAAATATTTTTGCAGCAGCGTCTTAACTTTACTTTTTATTTGCCCACAATTAGTAATATGAATACAGGGAAAATTTTTTCTCAAATTCGGAAATTTTATAACTCGTGTAAGATGATAACCGCACTTAAAAGTCCAACTTTTTTTAATTTTCACATTAACTATATCATTGCCTACACGTTTTCAATATTTGTACTCATTAACAAGTACTTTTTATTACTTCATTTTCATTGTGAAAATTCTGTTCGAGCGAATATCTTTTCGAATCGATTTACATAATAACCCCCCAGAGTCATTTAGAAATAGAAAATGTTGTATTAACTGTTAATCAAAAAGATAAAAAATATGGCTTAATCAAGTTTTATAGTACTCTATTAATCAGTTAATCCACTTTTAACTAGATTAACTATTCTGTATTACTGTTGTAACTGTTATAACTGTTATAATCTGACAAAATTTAAACTTGTATGAAAATAGTTGGGTATGAATTCTTATGGATTTATATCAATAAGAGTCTCAGAATCTCATATACGATCGGGTGCTTATTTGTCCTTGGGGTATATTATTTAAAAATTGATTCGCACTGTAACGGTTTAATTAAATTCTTACTCATTATATGTATTTCAAGTCCAATAAAGTCTTACCACCTCTGTTACCACTTGGTGAACGTGTCCATTAAGGTGGTCCAAAAACAAAAAAATTTGAGTTCACGAGCTGCACAACCCTTAAAATATGCCATTATGAAAATAAATATTGTCTGACAAAAAAAAATCAAAAAGAGTTTTATTTAAAGATCGCAAATCTAAATTGAGTTTTTAAAATTGTACATATTCTATTATTTTATTTGTATTAAGAAGTTAGAAAAATTTATAAAAAATTAAAAATAATTATTATGGCCTCGGCACATCAAATCTAATATATTTTTGGGCTTACATTACGAATATGAAAACCAAATTGAAATCGGAGTCTCGGAATTCGCGAAATAGGCCAATTTCCTACAACATTTGTTGAACTTTGATCAAAAAGTTTTCATATATTTACTGCTGTAAAAATTTATATTTATTTCTATAGCACTTTTTGAAATGTAGCACTTTTTGTAATGACTATCATTTCAGATAGCTCACGCACCTACCATTTTTTGGATTTTCTTAGCCGTTTCTGGTGTGGACACCTGAATTGGTCGACCACTCGTACGGACGGCCTCTTTTAAACTCTGCCACCCAATATTTTATGGTCGTAAACGAAGGAGTAGAATCTAGTTCGGCTTTAATATTGGTTGGACTAAGACATTTCAAATGAAAGTACTGAATTCCATAAAGGTGGCCAAATTTTTCCATGTTTACAAATTTACTGATATCGTTTATTTTTAATGGCTCCAAAAAAAAAATACTAAACAACGTGGCGCCTTGAAACTTAAAACATATTTTTTATAATGTTGTCACTTTTCACCAAAGTAATTTTTTTCATACGTTTACATACGTCAGGACGGCTAATTTTGGGAACGCCCTCGTTTCAACAAAAAATTTGCTAAAGCATGCAAAAGTTTTGCTGAATGCAAAATTGTTGCTGACTTTACTTATTTTTTTTTTCTGCGAGATCTAAATGTTAACAAGTTTAGCTTAAACTGGGCACATCGAGTTTTTAAACATAAGGCAATAGTGGCCATATTGAGGAGATCGCAAAATCGAACTTTCATAATTTTTAGACCACTCTAGTGTTCATGTTAAAAATGTTGAAAAAAAAATTAAAACGCAAGTTGTATAAATAACAAAAGAAATTACATTGTGTATACAGTAGAAATATTTATGTTTAATGGTTTTTATGTTTGAAAATGATTAATGTCTTACATCAAGTAACATTTTATTCATTCCAATCCAATTCCTTATAGAGTTTACCAAAATAAACGCTTGTTAAAGTTTAGAAGAAAACTAAACTATGCCAACAGGTACTAAACAGAAAACATTTTTAAAATATGTAATAAACCAAATTTAATCAACTAAGTAAACCTAATTTAATCAACTATGTAAACCTCATTTAATCAACTATGTAAACCTAATTTAATCAACTAAGTGAACCTAATCATTAATTACAAAATAATTGGACTTCAATTTTATTATTTTAGACGTATTCTGGACACAAAAATAACTACTTGACTACATTAGTGTTCCATTTTCGTCACAAAATAGTACAAAAATTTTACTCTACTAATCAATATTTTAAAGCCTCGCTCGAATAAGGGTATATATTCCATTTTCAGAAACTTACAGGAGAAGAGAAAAACATGGAAACTCTTTTAAAGTCACATTTTTATTGTTTTTGATCACAGTTGGATAAATACAAGTCTAATTGTATTCGTGTGGAAAATGTCATTCAAATATTGTACCTGCAAGTTGTCGAATTTTGCATTTAAATGTGTCGAAATTGACCCAGTTTTTCAATATTTTTAAATTTAGTAAGTTTTGTGAACCGCAAAATTTCATTATTTGAAAAATTCGCGGTTAAAAACGCATAAAAATTGTTTGCAAAATATCTTTAAAGAATGACGTATTTATGGCTAAAATGTCGTATTATGCGAAAAAAAACGCGTTTTCAAAAATTTGTCGCTTATACCCTTGTTCGAGCGAGGTATTAATTTCATGATATTTAAAGTTTCCTTAAAATTGAAACACTTAACTGAAGTTTCAAAAACTTAACACTGTTTTACACCAAAATACTCTCTTTTAAAATAATATCAGATCATTATAAATTCTGGCCGCCTAAATCCAAACCTGTTTTCCGATCTTAGCTAACACGCTCAATTATGTGGCTCTATTTTTTTTTAATATTAATATTAATTATTGACCGGGGGATCCCCTGTCAACCAAACTTGAATACCTCTATTGATGATTTAGCCAATATAGAGGCGTGAGTTCAGATATTATTTTCGGCCACTGATTACTACTTTCGTACTCGGAGGTTTTTGGGGTCACTGAATTCAAATCTAGCATCTGATTTTTAAAATTCAAATGGCTGATCCAATATGGCAGATGATTTCAAAAAGTTTCGGAATTGTAGTTTACATTGTCTTAACAGTTTTCGGATCACTGAATACTAACCTGACATTAGATTTAAAAATTCAAAATAGCGGACCCAATGAAACCGATGAGTTTTTAGAAAACTGATCGGTATTGTAGTATATTATTAAAGGCAAAGTTTTGGTGGTATCAAAATACGAATCGTGAGATTGGATTTTTAAAATTACGGATTTATATGGCGGATGATCGGATTCTTATCAAATATTATTCGGAAAGTTTTCGAGATCGCTAAATACGAGTCTGATATTAGATTTTAAAAGTTCAAAATGACGGAGCCAATATAGCGGATAGTTTTTTGTAAAAATTATATGTTTCATATCAAATATTTTCTCGGAAAATTTTGGCGTTCCCTTAATAGACATCGGAAATCAGATTTTAATAATTCAAAATGACAGATCCAATATGGCTGATATCTTTTTTTTTATAGTAATCGGCGTCATTGAAATGTATTAATCGGAATGTTTTGAGGGTCGCTTAAACGAATCTTATATCAGATTTTTTTAAATTATAGATTCATTCGATTCGTATTTAGCGAAAATAAAAAAAAACTCTTTTAGAAAACATTTGATACAAAACCGAACGCATTTAAAAAAATTATGCTGCACATTGGATTTAACATTTTAAAATCTGACTTCAGGACTTAATACTATAGAAATAAGTAATTTTAACAGGCAAAAAAAAAATTCTAAAAATTAGGCTGCCAGAAAAAACTGCTAAATTTAGCATAATTTTTTACTAAATATTAGTAATATAAGAATACCAAAAATAAATCTGTTGAATTTACAAATATTTAGTTATATTTGACCTAAATTTTAGTTAATTGAAAGTAACAAAATAATCTGCTAAAATCAGTAAAAACAATTACTAATTATTACAAACAGCAATCAAATTATAATAATTGTTCCCTGAAAAAGTCACCCAATGTGGATACGAAATATTGGAAATAATTAATTATAATTTGTTAACAAACGATCTTAAGCTTGTTTAAAGAAAAATCATTAAATAAAAGAAAACTTAAAAATTTCAAAAACTTTTTTTTGGATTTTTTTTTTGCAGAAATAAGCCCTTTTGTTAAAACCAGTGTATTTTTTAATATTTGTTTTAGCATTTATTTGTTCGAAAAGAAAATGGTTACATTATTATTAAACAACATTCAACTCCAAAAATTTCATTATAAATTTTATGATAATGTTTTGAAATAAATTAGTATTTAGATATAAACCACTGAAATAAAATTATTTAACTTAATTAAGTAATAAACCTAATGAGAATTAATAAAATCTAATTAAAGTGTATTTAAACTATTCATTACTAATACATAAACATTTATACAAAACAACTGCATACATAAATATTACAAAAAAACCAACACCAACCAAAGTTCCGAATTTGATTCAATTAATTTTTAATTGACAGCTTTTAAAATTTTTAACCAATCGATTTAATTGAAAGAGGTAGAGAAATATTTTTTTCTGTGTATGCCCATTTTTCGCTAAAAAAATTAAATATTGCTAAGATGATAGGAGTCTTAGCTGGTTTGATCCCCAGTTACAACAGGCACTTTGTAAAATATATTTGTATATAGAGACAAATTAAAATACTTTTATCAATTGACAGATAAACTAACCATTGACGAGTCCTTGCATTGGGCGAAACCGCACTAATCTGGTTTACTCTCTCGTATCTATTAAATTTTCCTATAAAAATCGTTGCTTCTTTTTAATGTTAATAAACTTTTTAAGTTCCACGCCACTTCAAATCATCAATATCATAAAGACCAAATGACTTTCTTACCCTTATATTTATGAGGTTTAATATGCTGACTTCTATAAATTATATTTTTTGCCTATTTTCGGTAGTTTATAATCTCCTAAGTAAAATTGACATGGATCCCATTTACACTATTTTAGGTTTTTCGTATATATTTAAAAGTTTCATTTGTTTTAAACCATTAACAATACAAACATATTTGTCTACCCGATATACTATCACTTTATATCCTTGTACCATATTGAATCCATTAAGCAGCAATTTCTAATTTATAGTTTCCTTACATTTTGACTTAATTGAAAACAACAAAAAAAAAACCTTTATGCAAATATTTTCACTCAATTTCTGATAAGTGTTGTATTTCATTTGTTTCATCTTCTGCTCCTTTATCAAACCCATAATAACACAACACATTTAACAGTTCCCTATTTGAATAGCACTCGTACTATATGATGACCAACTTGGCAAGAAGCCAACAAGTAAATGACTTTCTCATCAAATAATTTCAATGTCTATCTGACTACTACAATCATAATGTATCCAGCAACTAGGGTTGCCAGATTCAAATTTGCAAAACCCTTGACAGTCACCAAAAAAAATCTTGATTTTGTAAACAACTAAAAACACTCGTACGTTAGAAGTTCACTTAGAATACTATGTAGGTAAAGACCACTGCAAATGTAGTTAAAAAGAAATGAAATTTTACTTAAAGCAAAGACGAGTTACATTTCAGTAAATTCAGCTAACATTGTCATTTGTTTTTTTAATGTTCCAAAAATTACTAACAATTGTAGTAAAAATTAACCACATGTTAGTAAAAAATAAACAAACATTTATTTTTTTATTTTTTTAAATAACAAAAAACAACTGTAAAAAATGAATGTAAAATCATAAAACAGTCATTTGATGTGGTTTGTTTTTTAAATGAACTACAAGGATAGTAAAAAATTTAAATTGTTCTACAAATGACTGACATTTACATTAAAAATAAAGAAACTGTATTACAACCCAAACAACTACATATTTTTAAAGCAGAAGTTCCCTGAGTGTTGATGTAAATGAAAATTATTTTAAAATTTTAAACGTTAATTATTAATGTACTATAAAAACTAGAATGAAAAGAAAACATTTAATATTTTTGCAATCTTTGAACATTAGACTTTAAATAAAATATAACACTATTTTATTCGTATTTTTTTTTTTTTTTTTTTTTTGTATCAATATTTTCAAAAGAAGAAAATTTGCTAAAATTACTACCAATAATGGGGTCTAATTTGCAGGTAGAGTTTGGTAAGAGAAAAACTCCTGGCATTAAAAATTATCTCCATAAATCAGTTTTGGAAGGCCAAAATCTAATTAAAAATAAATGATGACAACTGGAAATTTTTTTTATAATTGTTTGACATTTCATTACACCAAGAAAAAAGACTCGGTAGTGACAACCGTATTTGTAGCCAATCACTGATTTTAGTTTTCTATAATTAGCACATAAAATTGTAAAAAAAAAAATGTGGACATAGGAATTTCATACAACTAAAAAAAGAATATATTTGCTTATAAAATATATATATATGTCCTTTATTTATCTAAATATAAATAGAATTACATTTCTGAACACCATAAATACTTAAATAAAGTTCAGTGTGAACATAGGGCGTCAACAAATTTTCTCCATCTGATTCTATTTCTGGCAATTGTTTTTGTTTGATTCCAGGATACTCGAGCAAGTAAACATTCTTGTTTAAGGCAACGAACCCAGGTGTTACGGGGCCTACCTTGGCGGCGTTGTCCTTGGGGGTTCCAGTCGAGGGCTGTTCTTGCAATTTCTGTTTGTGGTCTTCGCAATATGTGGCCTATCCACGTCCACTTCCGTTTACGAATATCAATGTGTGCTGGCAAGGAGTTTGCTTATAAAATGCCAGAGCTTAAATGACTGGTTAGTTTATGAACAAATCTATTTACAGCAATTTTTATTTGCAGATCTTGTTAGATTATTTCGGTAACGGTAGTTTAAGGATAACTCTGTTTTAATTATTTCGGTAACGGTATTATAGCTACAATTCAGTTATTCCGGTATTGCTGCATCGATTTAAAAACGTATTGTTTCCTCATCCCTCAGATTACGGGTAGGTCTTCTTGGAGGAGTTGGTTGAGGTATATCTTGTGTAATTTCTTATTGATTAAATACTCGTACATTACCACTTCCATACATGGGTGAGTGAAAAAAAGCCATATTTTTCTTGTTAAAATTCGTTCAGTTTAGGGTCACCAATTTATGGATCATGACACAATGCCACATTAACTGGACACAGATTCAAATTATAATTTTTATAAAATGTATTTAAAAAAATATTAAAACAAAAATTATAAGAATAATTTAACTAAAAAAATACTTTTTGTTTGGAAAGAAACATAAAATTTAAAAACTTGGTTTGGCTTTAAAATTCTTTTCAAAACATATTTTTCCTTGGTTCTTGTTGAGCATTAAAAATTGTTCTAAATTGTGCGAAATCAATCTGGCAACCCTAACAGCAACCGACCAACTTATCAACCAACCAGCCTATACTACCATCAGGGGAACGAAAGACAGCAACAACAACAGCAGAAGAAGAAAAACTATCTAAGAAAACATTGAAGCAAACAAATAAATAAATAAAATAAAAAGTAGAATGTTAAGGCAAAGGCCTACGGGAAATGAAAATAGAAAATTGAAATTCATGTTAGATCGTGTTTTTAGACAAACATGGATAATAATTCTAAAGAGCAGAAAACAAAAAATGAAAAAAAAAATTATTAAAAAAAAACAAAGTGATGAAAAAATTAAGGCTTACAATCATTTTAACGAGGGGAGGAGGAAATAGAATTTATGATTATCTACCATAAGTAATGAAAATTCAAATATTTCTTTTGTTTATGTAATATAGACCATAATTGCTCATAATTATTTATAGTGCACAGTGGAGAATTTTAGACAAAGGTTAGATATAATATATATACAGCTTTCAAGTTTACAACTTTGAAACTTTATTTTTCAAATTAATTATTAAGTTTTCTATAAATTTTCGGCTTTATACCGAAAATTTTGATAATCATCACGTTTTTTTATTCAACTAGGGTTTGGAAAGTATTATCGTTTGTTTCGATATCTTAGGAAAAAATTTCATGGGATATAACCGATTTTATTGCAAATCCATTGTGGATAATCGTTGTTTGAAATCACGCCTAACTGGTTACGACTTCGAGTGCATTTAAAAAAAAAAAAAAAGACAAGCCCGATTCCTTTTTATATTCCTTTATATAGTCCTCGAGCACAGACAAAAATACATCTCTAAGGATATCGAGATCTTTTAAGAATATATTCTTCAGATATCTGAGTCGCCTCCCCTTCAATTCTGGACAATCGCATAGCACAAAATATGTTATCTTCTTTACTTCCTCGTCTTCCTATTGTTAATTCCGGAAGCACAACAAGACCAGTAAAAATTCCTTGCTGATTATTAGACTAACAAATCCGTGCAGCGTTTTAGTTTTGCTTAGATTATGAATATATCACAGCGTTTGATAATTTTTACAGGTAGCTGAGGCCTCCCATGATGTTCGTGGTTCACTATCTGCTAAATTTTTTATCCTATTTAGAAAAGACAAAGTTTTAACGATATACGAGAACGCTAATAATAAGGTGTATCCAGGTTAGTTAAGGAACAATCTACAAGGTACGCCTTTTCTATTCTAGCGACTTTAAATCCGCAGATCCAATTGATATATATTCTTTGATGCAAAAGAGTAGCGAGTATATCCTGATAAGGACCCCAAGGCGAAAATTTTAGGCGAACTTGGCTCATGGATATGTAGACATAGGTAGAAATTGCCAACCGTACCTAAAGAAATAGTACTGGTAAAACACTGCCAGTGTTAAAAATTACCAAAGGTACAACTAATATTGAACTAGGAAAACATTATTTTGTTTGCAAATCAGTACCATCTGCAAATTTTTTTACCAATATAGTTTTTTTTACCAATATTACAACCAATTAGAAGCATTTTTTAAATATTTTATTATATTTCACACATTTAATGTGATGTATAAGACTAAAACCGAGCTGTATTGCTGCTTCTTAAATATGTTTCATTATACTCATTTCTCAAATTAGTTTAATTTAAGCTATGTGAAAAGCACCAAAAGTTTTTTAATTGCCAACGTTATGCCCACGGTGTCAAGTTTGCTCAAACCAACGGTTGGCCACTGTTATTAATCGGGTAACAGGACAATGCTGTCAATATTGTTAATCCCAAGTTATGCCAATAACCGACCGTAGCCGACGCTTTGCCAACACTGTGCCGACTGTATTTTTCTGCCTGGGTCGTTTTTCAGGTGTGATGTCAAGTCAATTTTCTTTCACAATCCTGGACAGATAGGCTATACTTTGGCAAAGATTTCTAGACCGATCAGTTTACCATATTTTCGGTATTAGACATTACAATGTCAATGTCAACAACATGCATATCAAAGGAGTAGATCCTGGGAGTCGATTCTATATGGTATAGTTTTCAAAATCGAGAAGGGTCTAGACACTCTATGATCTATTTGGACATTAATGGGCCCTTGACAATGCTACTATTATGTGTTCACTTTATGATATCCAAAAGGCTGTTGACCAGCAGCGGAACTTAAAGACCAGTAGAGGATACTTTCAAGGAGGTGTACTCTTTTTTAAAGACCTAATTAAGTGCTCGTCATATGGTGAGTATTAGTATTTAATGACCCATTGTGTAAGCCATATCTGGAGGATATTGATACGACAGAACACTATTTATATTACTTTCAAGAACCAGGGAGAGAATATTGGGCAGTAACGTCTTGTTTATGGATTCTCTTCACATCTATGTTAGTTTATAAGTAGACTCCTGCCAAGAAAACTCTACTCTAGTTTGAAAGTCGCTATGAAATTCCTAATATTCAGTTCAATTAAATACATTTAGAATTCCTAGTTCCAAGCGGAAAGGTGGGAAGAGTGTCACTTCCCGAACTACTTGTGTTGATAAGATTGTCAGCCTGACGGCCTGAGTTAGGGGATCGTCGTTGCCTTTTTACGAAATATAAAATACGTAATTCCGGGTCAACTAATCTCCTCTATACCAAAATTACAAATGTTTTTATCAGCCTAATAATTACCATTTACATCCAATGAATAATATGCCGCTCTGGATTATACCTTCTGCTGCCGGTCTGTTTACTTAAACTACACTGATAGAAATTTGTGAGTAGTATTAATGAATTCCTTCATTACTCCAATGAATTTTTTCATAAAAAAGTCCCCAAAGAAACGTTTCATTGAGTCAATGAAAGGTGTTTCATTAAATCAATTTGAATGAATGTTTTCATTGACCCAATGAAAATTTCATAAAGTATATGAAATTTTTTTCATTAATTATAGCCTAATCGTTAAGAAAGTTTCATGTGTTTAATGTATAAAATTCATAGTTTGTATGAAATATTTTCGTTGATATTTAATAATTTGCACTTTTTATGTTTATTTTAGCATACAATTACAAATTTTGAAAATAAAATTTTTTTACCCATAAAAAAGAAATATTTAAACCAATTTTTATTTATTTCTGTTTTTATTGTTTTTTTTTTACAAAATTGTTCAATCTTTCTTTACATTTTTTATAATTTGTATTAAAAGATGACATATTTTCTTATATGTCGGTACAAAATATGTAATTTTTTATCGATCTGGCTTGGAAATCTGTAGAACGATCGACGATTATAGTCCAGTTGAATTACGACAATATTAGATAAAAATGTTAAATATTGTTAACAATGTTGTTAACAACAAAAATGTATTATCGTTTAGCATAACGTTTTTGAGTAACATCGTCAAAACGATAACAATTTAGGTCTCGTTTTGAACAAAACTATATCGTTTTTCATGGAGAATCTGTTTCCTGGAATTTAGTGACCAACTATTCAAATTAGTCAAAAACTGTTAGCTCTAGGCAAATTTAATAAAAAAAAATTATTTATATCAAAGTTTTGGTTATTTCTGTTTAAAAGAAATTTTTCAGTTTTTTTTATTTCAAAATGATAGTACAAAAAAATTTTTTTTTTCATATTAATGAATTTTTTTTATGAAATTATGAAAAAATCATAAAAAATGTTAATGAAAAAAATACCAATATTAATGAATTTTCATTCAGTTAATGAAATTGTTCATTAAACCAATGAATCGATTTTAATGAAATCGTTTCATTAATACTATGAAGGAAAATTCTATCAGTGTGGACACTAGGCCTTAAAAGTTTAGTTACAAAATGTTCGCTATGATATTAAAAACTGATTTAAAAAAAAAAAAAAAAAAAAAAAATTCTATTTAGCCTTATTCTTACAATGTAACGTTAGCTACTAATTGGAACTTTAGCATCACAATTTTTGGTTTTTCTTATAAAGTTAAATTTGGCTGTTATAATATGTGAACTGCCCCGTCAGTAATTTGGCCATATGCTTGCATTATTTTATATATTAAACTGTATTTCTTTTCTATTTCAGATTTTTCGTAATTTTCTAAAGATATTTAATTGACGAACGGTAAGTACAGAAATACATCTGAAGTTGAAGTTCACCCAAATGATCAATCTACCGAAAAGTGGTTTTACACCAACTTTTTTCATTATTCTAGTGAAACAAGTTCCAGAATAGATGTAGTTGCAGTTATTTTAAAGACGGAAATTGGAACAGACTCTGAAGGCTGATGTAATCCGGTTTCGCTTCAATGTAAGTGATTTACTTGCATATAGCTCAATCCCAGATGAGATATCATATTAAACAAATTGTCGATTCCGATCGAGAACCTTTGAAAGGCACGAAAACATAAATGGACTTATTAAATATTTCCGCTAACGAAGGTCGTTAGGACTCCGTAAAACGGATTTTAAGAAGTATGTTAGTCTCATTATAATCACACTCCGCAGCTCGAAAATGAAAAAAGTGTAGCAACCATTGATCCTAAATACTTCGGCCACGATGATTTTAATTGCGTCCCCAGTTTTTTCCATTAAAGTTTTGCATGTTTAAATGCAGTTTTTTATACATACAATTTTAAAAATAAAATATTTTTTATTTTAGTTTTTATGCTAAATACGTAAAATACATTCGTTAACATTCGGATATCAAATTTGTGTAATAAATGTGTACACTCAAAAAAAAAAGTTTGTAAAGTCAGCAAAAAATTTTGCTGAGTCAGCAAAATTTTAGTCAGGAGGATGCTAGCAAAAAAATTGCTAATGTCAGCAAAATCTTTTGCTGAAAATCAGCGAGCTGATTTTTAGCAACAAAATAAGTAGATTCAGCAAAAGTTTTGCTAACACTTAGTAGATTACAAATAAAAAAGCGTTGGTAAAAATTAATAAATTTTTTGCTGAATTTTAGTAGACTGAAAAAAATGCAAAAAAATTGTAAAAAAATTGTAATTTAGTTAATTTATTTGCTGAAAATCATAAAACATATTTTTGTGATTCTTTTAAAAATAATTTACAATAATTACGAAATATAAAAATTTTCATATTCCCACATTGACGACATGAATTAATTTAATATCTGAAAATATATAGAAATAAGTATATATAACATAACAAAAATTTTCTTTCAACTACTTACATCAATGGTTGTCTTAATGATGCTATCTTTTCAATGACGAAACTGCCGAAGATAATTCTAGAAACAAAACGAAAAAATAAACAAAAACAAAGGAAAAAAAAACAACCCTTTTTTTTGCAATAAGAAAAAGGAACCATACAAATCTACCTAAGATGTGTGTCTTTGTCTTTTGCTTTACTCTGTCTACATGTCTGTATATGTTTTTTTATGGTTGATTTTTTAAATTGTCTTATTAGAGTTGTCCTTTTTAGTATCATTTTCCTCTTCTCTACTACATCTTGACATGCCGCGACATCTGCTTATCAGCACAATTTTTTTTAGCAAAATTAATTAGTAAAACATTAGTATATTAGTAAAGCATTAGTATAAAACAGTTAAGTGCTGAATAAGTATAACAAAAATTTTAGCTGAAAACACGGTTTTAGCAAAAATATTTGCTAAAAAATAGTATTCCTGATTTACAAGACGTTTTACTAACTTTTCTACTATCTTATATTTTTGAGTGTAGCATTAACAAATAAATCCATTCACGTTTTTCTCAGTTTTTACTATATTTTACTATTTTTGCACAATTTATCATCCCATTTCGCAATCGCTCAAGGCATTTTTGTGCATATGCAGAAAAGGAAATCTGACCAATTATTTCGTGTAATATAGGATATTTAGTATCAATGGTCGGTACTCTTGTTTTCGATGTTATGGGTAAAATATGTATGGGTAAATATGTGTTATCAAGATGACGGTTACCAATACTCCCCAATGGAGAATCTGCATTAACTTAAACTTCACAGAGAAAATTGCAGTTGGGCAGTATTGAATCCTCTTTGAAATTCATTAATCATGATGCACCATGATCCAATGGATGTAACAGCATCCCAGCAAAAAAAATAGTGCTTACCCAGAAGCAGTTCTGGAAGTCATTATTTAATTTCCGAGCGTTTCCGAAAAAATTCCAGTAGGCATCATTTTAGTCCGCGATGTCCCACTTGGTATGTATCTTTGTATCAGGTGATAAGCAATAAATTCAAGCCTTCGTATTAAATGAAAAGCGCTTTTTTGTGTATTAACAATATTAATGCTTCATTGTATGTATTCTTTACTGCTTCATGGTATGCATTATATACAGCTTCAAAAGAATGCAGTCAGGGAAGCACAGCAAAATGCCTTCCCAATTGCTTTATTGTATGCAAGACGATTAAGCGATTTCTTGAAAGCATACAAATGTAGTTACTGCTTACCAAATCGAGGTTATTTTTTGCTGGAATCAAATTTCAATAATTCAACAAGAAAACACCCAGACCTTCTTACTTATTTGGGTTTATATATTCAAGAACAGCGCGCGATAAAAATAATAACCGAGAGACACCTTGGGATGGTCGTATTGATAGTGAATGCTTGCTTTTTAGTCACAATGTTGGACAATATTTTGACTATCCTCACTAGGAGGAGGATTAAAGCATTACTGAAGCCATCGTTATTCTTTTAACAAAGTTTTTAATGAAGTTTCCGAAGCTCGAAGTAGAAATATTTCCCCTTAAGTAATACATTTTACAACTTTAAGTGGCGGCTTTTGTAAATCATTCTTACTGTGCAGTATTGCACACAAAAATTTAAAAATCATAAAAAATCTCAATTATTGTGACACTTATGGCAGAAAATTAAAGGAATACGAAAGAAAATAAAATAATCTTTTAAATTATTTACTTGGACGGTTATAAAAAATAATAACCTCCAACTATGACCAAGAGCCAAAACAAACAAGCAAAAAATCTTAAAATAATAAATAAATGGAGCAAGCAAATAAAAACAATAACAAGTCAAGTACTTGTATTTTGGAGGCACCATTAAAAAACAAGTAAACATAATTTTCTTCTTTTTTATGTATTTAACAAGGCATTCTATTAAAATGTGAACCGCACAAATCGTAAAAAGAAATCTAAGCGCTTTATGAGCGACCACCAAGAGTAGCAATGAAAAGCAAAAGCGAAAAAAAAAATCTTTTTCATTTATCCCTCTTGATTTTTCTTATACACTTTAGAGGGTAACTGTGTGGGATTGCAAGGTGTTATTGGCGAAAAACCATAGCTTAACTACAGTATTAAAGTGGGGAATGAGTACCCCATAAAAATTATCGTCTGTGTACAACATCTTACATGGGAGGTATCCCGACCTGGACCAGCAGATCTTAATGAACCTCGGATATTTGGTAGAGAATACAAAATTTAAGGGACCCGCGTTTTTTGTATAGCCGCCCAATCTAGGAGTGGTCAAAAATTACCCGATTTTACATATTTTTCTGTTCATTTCGTTCATACCCGGTCAGAAAAAGATAAACGGACCACCGCTGGCACGGCAGTTTAGCACTTGGTAGAAGTGCTGCACACAAGTGCTTTCCCAATCCCAAAATGACAACATCATTAGACAGAAGGTCCGTCTGTTCAAAAAGTGTCGGACAAGCACTTGGAAAACAAAATATATAACGTTGGTAAAACCATGAAATAGGTGGTTTACAAATTTGTTTTCCAAAATAATATTTAAAAAAAGTTCATGTACAATTTGTCTGACCGCCAGATTGGTAGCCGACAGCTCTAACCACTGAGCTAACGTGACATATAATGTTTGATAGCTCAAAACGTTAGTAAATGATAACTGCTGGGTGCCAGTTGACTGCTCATACATGCCATCACTGCCATAAGGTTCAATGGAAACAACTTACCAACGTCGCGGGAAAAAATAATTCGTCTTTAAAGAGCTTTTCCAGAAACAAAAAATTTATTTTATATGAAATAAGTATTAAAAAGTATAAACAGATCACAAAAAAAAAAAGTTTGCTGAAACCGGGCTCCAACTCGGAACCTTCCGACTACAAACTTTTTTAATTTTTGTAAAATAAATGTCATATCAGTGGTTAGGCTTTTGAGCTGTTGGTAGTTTTTGATTGGATAGCACTGGGAAAAAAAAAAAAAAATTTCTCAACGTTGTTATATTGGTCACCGAAATTATTGTAAAACAAATACTGGCAACAACCTTTTTGGAAATGCTAAGGCGTCTTAAGGAAGTGTTCTGCCAGTAGTTTAGCCTTTTTTCCTTTATTTCAAATAATTAAAAAATGTGGCAACTCTGGGTTCACTATATTGGCAATATGGGTATCAAAATTTTTGTTTTCTTGAGTACTTTAACACTGTCTACAAGTTTTCGTAAACTGAAGACAACTTTTCATACAAAAAAAGATATAATTTTAACCCCCTTAAACGTAAGATATTTTGCTCCTCTAAAACATATCCAAAGTTCATTAAAATCTGAGAGTTCGGGTCGTGGTACCTCCCTTGTTAGTCGTACAAAATTAGCCTAAGGGAATATGATTCGCTACTACATAATCTCTCTATATACTGTGCTGGCTGTCATCATCATTCGTAGTAGTCCATCACGGATTACACATTAGGCCAGAATTTCAATATACACTAAAACGAAATTAGTTCGTTATAAACTGTGTTCGTATTAACTGGTGTAAAATTTCCTTACAAAATAATTTTTGTCCACAAAATATTAAAAAAATTTATAAAAGTTTTGAAAAATTGTGAAATGCTTTTAATTGCTTTTATAAAAAGATATTTCTAAAGACACTTTAGAAAAGACTGTGAACTTCTGCTTTACCATGTTGCTTTTGTTATCGACAGTAACTTCTGCAAATGTTTCTTTAAATTTCTTAGAGATCGCACTATACACTAAAAACAAAATACAATTTTTTTTGATGATATTAGTAAAACTTGTGCAAGGAACCTCCCAGCAAAAATGTTGATGACTTTACTGATTTTTGTTAGTTTCCATGTTGTGATAGGTGCGCTTATATAAAGAATTTCAGTCAACCTAAAGGTACCTAAGGTTCTGTTAATTCGATCTATATTTAATAAATTCCAAAGTCTTTCTAGTTCCAACGTTCCTTTATAATCTTTTTTCTGTAGTATTAGTCATTAAAATTTCTTCAATCAATAACGCGGCTTGGGACAAGCTTTGTGTCACCCCGATATTCCTTCTAGCTCCCCCAAATAAAAACCATGACATAAAACTATCCAGATTTCCTCAAAAAGAGCAATTCATCACGCAGGCTGTCCATTAGGGTGGCATAAAAAAAGACTGTCGAGTTTTAGAACGCCACAATGCTGCCCTTGTTCCAGTAAAGTATAAATTTCAGCCAAATCGGAAAGTTAAATAAATGATTTTGAATCGAAATTTAACTGAAATTTAAATTTTGTATGGATATAGAAAGGTTTTTGCACAAACTTGTAATACAACATTTTTAAAAAATGTTGGCCTACTAAATACGTATCTAAAGTCAAATCACCTAAATTAAGCTAGCCTCCCGAAATATTTGCCTAGTGTACTTCAAAAAAAAATTGGTTCAAAACTTTGGGCTATTTTTCATATATTTCTGTATATACTTAATGCATTTTAAAGTCTGACCCCCTCGTTTATTGAATTGTATATTATAAACGTGCTTTCAATATGTCCTAATTTTTAAACAAATCTTAATGTTGTAAGTACAATTCATAAAAATACCGTTTGAGACCACTACGTGGCTCCAAAATTCCTGTTGCACATTTCCCTGCGTAGTTTTACTCAAATGAGAGTTGAACTTATATAGAATTCAGGTCAATAAAAAAATAAAAAAGACTTTAAAGACAAATTTCGCAGTATTGACCATTAAACCATTGTTGCTCGGGTAAGAGGGTTACAAAAAATTAATTAATAATCCATAGCTCGGAAATGCGAGCCTGTGGAATGTTTTTAATTTCAGATTCGGGTTCATTAGTTAAATCTCATCAGCAATAAGTACAATTTGTACTTATCAATAAACTTCATTTTTACTCATTATTATTCTTCTTAATTCTGCCTTCAGAATACGTTATATTATTATAAAGAGGGATGGAGATATTGGAATTTTCATGAATTTAGAGCTAGTTAAGATCATAGAAAAGAGTGGGAGGATGATTTCCAATGACCAAATTATATATATACACTGTAAGACAATAGTACAGAGGCAGAAAATATAAATACAATAACGCTGAAACACTAGCAATTGCAAGTAATATAAGAGACAAAACCCAAAAGCCGCATTTCATAGCGAACTCTAAATATAGTCCCATTGAGTCAATTTTTGGTATACATATATAATTTAAAGAAAGAAACAAAAGCAAGCTTGTGGAGAAAGAATCGGAATATACCTTTATTTTTAAATACAAGCATGGGCCAGTCTACTGCCCATATTCTGAAACCTGACGCAAACAAAAACAGTCTAGGGCACTGATACACTCACGGAACTTCTGCTGTAAATATTTGTAGTTGTTTGAGTTGTAATACAGTATCTTTTTTTTCAAATGAAAATAGCAGTTATATAAGAAATTTTATTTTGGACTATTACCATACTACCTATCGTCATAAACATACGACCTCAGAGCTTAGCTAGAATCAGGGTAAGCATGCTGATCATCCACTTGAAAAAAAACTAACTAAAGTTCTTATCATCCCTTGTTTTGAGAACGACCATTACGTCTAACAAATGGAATTACCAAAACATTCGTTTGTATCGCATCATTGACTAAATAAGTGGCATTTGTCGCACATTCCTCAGCTAACTTGTTCCCCATTACCTGAATTGCGACAGATTTAAGGGCTTCAATACACACTTAGATATCATTATATCGTATTCTTATTAAGGGTATACATCAAGATGCTAGTGGATGTTGGATCAATATTCCTTTCCATTACTATCACTATCGATTGCACAAATGGTTGCCTGGAATACGCTACACTCGCTAGGAAATTTCATTGAAACCCGAATATTCAGTTTCGCTAAATAGACTGCCAGTCTTGTCCCTGGCTTTATAACACTTTACTGAGATTACCTCTTTTAGAAGTCCAGAACGACAACCAGATTTTTCGACTCCCTTGAAAGTTCCTGCTTGGCTCAATCAAGATTAAGCTGCTCCAGAGTGGTCTACTTCGAGTTCCATATTTTCTTCCATTATTGTCGGAAGTTATTTGGAAACCCGAATATTCAGTTCCCCGAATAGGCTCCCAATCATGTCCTTATCCCAAATACAAACCGAATAACAAAATTTGCGAGTCTGTTTTTCCTTTGCGGTGAGCAGTGGAATGAAGTACATGTATCTCCAACTTTACGCACTACACTCATAGAAATAAATCTGTAAAAATAGCAGAAAAAGCTACTAAAAATGAGTTAAAAATTACCTTGCAGAAAAAACTGCTAAATTTAGCAGCCTTGTTTGCTAAATATTAATAAAATAAGAGCAGCAAAAATAAATCTGTTAACATTACAAAATTTTATTTATATTCGATGTGAAGCTCAGTTAATTGAAAAAGCATTTTACTCTGTAAAATTAGCAAAAACTTTTACTAAATATTAGTAGACTCCAAATAGCATACAAAAACTGTAATATTCACAATATTTTTGCTATATTTGCGTCAAATTTAACAAAAAATTGTAGATTGTTGATTACATAAGGGCTGAATTTTATTCGCATTAAAAAAAAAAACTAAAAAATCAATTCAAAGGCAGACCTCGAGCTCAATGATTTAATAAAGTCACTAAAAAAAAAAATTATGATTTCTTTGTCTACTAATATTTAGTTAATGTTTTTGGTGATTTTAGCAGATTATTTTGTTACTTTTAATTAATTAAAATTTAGCTCAAATATAACTAAATTTGAAATTTCCCACAAATTTTCAATACAAAAATGTCAGAAAGATTAAAAAATTAATTAAAAATGTTGTAAGTTCTAAGAAATTTCTATATCATTGAGAGCCAGTTGGTTTTACAAGATAAAAGTCGCTCATTCTAGAGAAAAAAGAGCATCATATTATGATAGTTTAATAACGTCATGTTATGATTGCAATGCCTAACAATCATAATATGATTCTCGGTAATCATAATTTTTTCACCCATAATCATGTATATGATTCGTGTCCACGATGATGCTCAATAATATTTTTTCTATGCGTATATGGAGGAAAAATATAACCATTAGAGAATTAATGTATTTAAAAAACTAGTCCTCAAATGTAAAGTTTTTTTTTAGAAAGCAAAGGTATTCAGAATCTTAGTTGAAAAAATACCTAAACTGAGAGACCTGATGTTAAGAAAAGTTTTTAGAATCTAAAGTTTCATAATAAAAAAAATTATTGAAATTTTAAATTTTTCCTACGGAGATAACTTCTTAGAATCTGAAGATTTATCATAAGAAAAAGTCTTTAAAAAAACAATTTTCTATTTATTTTTTGGTAAGATTCTTAGAGGTAGAATTAGTGGGGATTTTTTTTATGCAAAAATGCTATATTTTAGAGTACTTTTCAGAAGATTTTCTATGCCAAATATTTCACAGTCAACGAATCCTCTGTTTTATTCCATCTCGCCTAGTATTCGATATATTGGACATTTCAAACAAAAACCGTTCGCATAACACAGTCGATTTTAAGAAATGCATGACATTTTCCGAGTTAGATTATATCGATATGTTTTTGGTAGTCCATATGTAGGAAAACGATTTAAATAGTGTCTGTATGAATATTTTATATTCACGAATACTACCCGCAAGATAGATTTTGAGCCATCCTAAAATTTTTGAAATTTTTCACTACACATTTGTCCTATTCAATTTCATCCGGATAGTATTGAATCAACGTATTTTTTTAAAAAAATTAAAATTTAACTTTTGACCCATTGTGTATTGCTTACATCGCTTTTCTTTTGCTTTTCTCCATACTGTTGCGATAGATATAAACGAAAAAGCAACGCTTTTACTACCACAGCTGCTGGGTGTTGTATTGAATAAACGCAAAATAATTGCTTTTTAAATGGAATTTTACGGCACAATCCACACTGTGACCCAACTTTATGTCTGCCAGTACCCAACTTTATGTCTGCCAGTACTAAGAGATATTCGTGTTTGTTTCTTTGGTTGACTTGAAAGAATCTGTACGTGTGTGTGGGTGTGTGTGTGTGTGTGTGCGTGTGTGTATGCGACACATTTAGGAAAAACAGTAGAAGAAGTGGAAAAGAGTTTTATAATTTTTTTTTGTTATTTTATTATTAATTCTTTCTGCCACTGTTGGTGACCCTGGCAAAAATAAGTTGATTTGGTATTTTTTTTTTTTTATTTCTGTTCTTCAAGTTGAAAATCTGAGATGGTTGCTGCAGATTTATGGTGTTTGCAGCCGGAAGGATATTTTTAATGAGATTTCAAGCAATGTGATGAAAATCTTATGATAGATGTTTAAATAGTTGATTTTATTTTGTGTTTTTTTTTAATGCATCGAACATATTTTCTTTGATTTTAATGTATCAAAATAATATTAATAATCAAAAGTATTTATTTTTATTTTTTATTTATTTAATTTATTTACTATAATTAAAAATTACAATAAATCTTAAGGACTAAGCACTAGCAACTTAGGCTATCGGCTTAAATTTTATAAGGTTTAGGAATTCATATAATTGATTTTAATTAGAAATGTACAGAGAAATGTGTTATATATTATTTTGTAAATTAATGTGTTGTAAAAAATCATATATTTTGTTTACATTGTCGTCTGAAGGACATTTTAGTAGATTTATAATACTGCTTGAGTTACATATGCTTAAACGGATGCGGTGAAGGGATGGACAGTCTGATAAAAGGTGAATTACTGTTAATGCTGAGTTGTTGCAGAATGTGCATACTGGATGGGGGTCTCTAGACATCAGATATTGGTGTGTTACTCTGGTATGTGTTAGGCGAAGTCTAATGAAGCATTTATTTTTATGCCAGTTGGTAGAAGTTGGAAGATAAATGGGATTTCTATCCGGGTTGATATTTTTGTAGAGATTGTCATATCTATTCCAATTTCGAAGAGTGGCGTCGTTTAGATTTGTGATTAAACTTCTTGATATGAAGTTTTTGGACTTAGGTACAAATAAGTATGTTGGATAAAGGTAGGCTGATTTTGCTGCTTTGTCAGCAGCTTCATTCCCCATAATACCAATATGGCTTGGTATCCATAATAATTTTACCTTTTCTTTCATTTGAATCAAGAGTTGTTGAATTGAGACGATAGTTTCGTTTCTATTTCTGGGATTTGAAATTGCATCAAAGACCGATCGGCTGTCTGTGCAAGCAATGTATTTGTTTCGAGAGGTTTTGCAAAAGTTTAAAGCTTCAACGATGGCCTCAGCTTCTCCTTCGAATATTGTTGCATTTTGAGGTAGTAGTCCGACTGTTATTGGGAGTCCACTTTCGTCAACGACAGCAAAAGCTACATTAGAAGATGTTTTTGAGCCATCAGTGTAGATAAAATGCCAGCTTTCATTTTTATATTTATTTAACACTTCGTTAAAGAGTGACTTGTATATACTAGGTGCCGTAGAGCTTTTGTTGTACAGCTGAAGGTTTTTGATAAAGGCTTTTGATTCTAGCAGCCAAGGAGGATGATTTTCACGTGGTGCGTTAAATCTTTGTATGTTAAATTTCCTTACCATTTTGGACATATGGGCCAAGGTAGAGGGGTATTTCTGTTCTGTTTTTTTTTTTGTTCAACAAAGTGGCGTGTTTATGTAGCAATGATGACCTTGAGCAGAATATTTTGTGCACTAAACGAGATTTAAGTTTGTTGGAATGGATGTGGAGTGGTTCAAACCCCCCTTCAGCTAATAAATTTTTAGTAGGTGTTGTTCTAAATGCTCTAAGACTGGCTCTAACTGCAGCGTTAAGTAAAGTTTCAACACTTTTTAGAGTAGATTTTGCAGCTTTACTGTAGATTACAAGACCGTAGTCAATTTTTGCCATTATTATAGATTTGACCAATCTAAGAAGGCTGTTGGTGTGCATATGACTCCTTTTAGACGATAGATATTTAATGATATTAAGTCTACTTGTTAAGTCCTTTTTTAGATAGTTGCAATGATTTTTAAAACTATATTTACAGTCAATGTTAAGACCCAAAACTTTACAATTATCTACATTCTTAATATTTATATTATTGTAAACTAAATGTATGTTAGTACAATTACGTTTTTTACAAACATGCAGATGGTTCGTTTTTTCAAACGAAATATTTGCACCTGAGGTTTTTGACCAATTGTCAATAGCAAGTAAGGTTTCTATAAGATCTTGCTTAATTTTTTCATTTTGTTGTTCTTTTGCTATGATATAGAGGTCATCAGCATATATAAAATGATCCATATAACTGCTAATAATACGACTTAAATCGTCAAAAGCAATAATAAAGAGGGTTACCGATAAAGGTGATCCTTGTGGGATCCCATTTTGTAATGGAAGTACACTTGAAAAGGTGTTATTTATACGTACTGTAAATTTTCTGTTTAACAGGAAGGATTTGATTAGTTTAAACATTTTGGGTCCAATTGACCAACTTAGAAGTTTCTGAAGAACGATGTGCACACCAATTTTGTCAAAAGCTTTTATGAAGTCAATTGATAAAATAGAGGTATGTTTTCTTGTAGATCGGTTTTTACAAATTATATGGTCTAAGTACAATAGGGCATCAATCGTACTAAGGCCAGATTGAAATCCAAATTGATTTTTTGACAAGAGATTGTGTTTTTTTATATACCACATTAAGCGCCTAGAAATCATTTTTTCTAGAAGTTTTGTTGTGCACGGGAGAAGAGAGATGGGACGGTAGGAGTCAATGTTTTCTATGGGTTTATTATTTTTATGTATAGCTATAACTAAAGCAATTTTGAAAAATTGTGGTATCACGCCAGATTCCAATATATTATTAAATAATTTTAAAATGCGCATTTTAAAAAAATAGGGAAGATTTTCTAACATTGGATAGGATATTTTATCCAACCCTGGAGTTTTACCTTTGGAAGTGTTTAGACTGTATGCTAATTCCTGCATGTTGAAAGGATGTTCTAGGGCTTGTGCTCTGGTAGGGCAAGGGGTTACATTTACAGATAACAGTGTTTGGGCTTTAGCATTTTGGAAATTTTGTGAGAAGTTTTGATCTTTAGAATTATCTGACCAGTGCCTAGCAAATGATTCTGATATGTTACAGGAATCCGTGATTATTCTTCCATTCACAGAAATTGAAGTGATTGTATTTGGTTGATAAGTACCGGATATTTTGCGTATATTTTGCCACAAAATAGCTGATGTTGTAGACGGATTTAATTTTTCAGTGAATTCATTAAATGATCTGGATTTTGCTAACTTCTTTTCCCTATTAAACAGTGCATTTTTCTCTTGTACAATATGAGGTTTTCGGTTGACATATTATGTCTAAATTGCCTCCAAGAACTTTGTTTTTCATTTCTGAGTTGTTGCAGGTAAGAGGACCACCAGGGTACAGATCTAGATTTATTTCTGTTAGAAGTTAGGGGGATACTTTCATTTGCAGATGATCTTATTATCTTTCTTATAGAAGCAGCTTCTTTATTTACATTATCAGAAACGCTAAACCGTTCATTGTACTGGGCTATTTTATTTTGATAAATAGCCCAGTTGGCCCTCTTGGTATTAAATTTGGATTGTGTGGGATTATTGGTATTGTTATTATTTATAAGAAATTCAGTTATAATAGGATAATGATCACTGTTATGCATATCTTCAATGGTATGCCATTTGCACATTGGTATAATGGAGATGGATGCAATTGCTAAATCGATATGTGAAAGGGTGTTATGGGTGCTAAGATGAGTTGGAGATCCATCATTTAATGTAGAAAGATTATTGTTCATTAAAAATGTTTCTATAATTGAGCCTTTATTATTAGTAGTAGGGGAGCCCCAGATGGGACTCCAGGCATTAAAATCACCAATCAAAAAAATTGGGGAGTTAATGTTAGCAACAAAATCATTAAGATCTGATATTTGAATTGAATCAATTGGCGGAAAATATATAGAGAAAATTGAAAATTTTATATTTGTGTTTATTTCGAGGCCTACTACATTGAGAGACTGGTTTGTGTTGAGGGTTTTGTGGGGAATATTTTTCTTAATTAGTATAGCTGAACCTTGCTTGGAACTTGAGTTGGGATTAAAGAAATAACCTGTGTATCCCTTGGGAGTAATTGGAGTAAAACTGTTTTTGCATTTGGTTTCTTGAAGACAAATTATGTCAGGGTTTTTTTCAGTTATAAGTAGTTGTAAATTAGTGAAATTGTTCTGATATCCACGAATATTCCACTGTAGAATAATAAGTACCATCTATGACTGAAGAGAAAAGATTAAAACGCTTAAAGCTTTTTTTTAAAAAAGTAAAAGATTTAAGAGCATCAATCTGATTTTTCATCGTCGGTTGTCATAAATTCAATTTCTTGAGCATCAATATCAGAACTGGGTTCTGAGAGGACAATTGGTTGGTTAGGAGAATTAGAGAATATATTATTTATACTCTGAGAGACAGAGAGAGTGGGAGGGTTTGTTGTTGTTTGTGGTTGTTTATTTTTATTTTTGGTTTCAGTATTAAGTGATTTTATTTTTGTTTGGAGTTGATTATTTTCGTTTTTAAGTTTGGTTTTTGTGTTTGAAGGGAATTGAGGGATTGAAAGGGGATTATTTTCAAATTCTTCTTTTTTATTATTTACAAGGGCTTTGTTATTAGGTTTTGGAGCTAAAATAGAGGGGTTCTCTTTAATTACATTTGCTTTTACAATATTGGAGTTGGCTGGTAATGGTGTAATTGTGGTTATTGGTGTTGTTGGTTTATTGGAGGTACTAGAAGTACTTTGGTTGGTGGCTGAAATTGCCGAAAAGGAGGATGGTGAGGTAGTTTTTTTGTTTTGTTCTTTATAAATTGTTATTGCTTCGCGCATCGGGCATTTGCGTTTTATTTTGATTTTCAGAATTTCTTTTTGTTCAATGAATTTTTTACATTTATTGGACGATGAGGGGTGATCTTCAGTACAGTTTGCACAGTATGTTCTTGTGCATTCTAGGTCGGCATGAGGGGGAAGGTTACAATTTACACATGCTTCAGTACCTTGACAACGTTTTATGGTATGGCCTAATAATTGACATTTTTTGCATCTCATTGGGTTAGGGATATACTCTCGTACTTTTACCTTGTACCATGAGATGTCAATGGATTCAGGAAGGTGATATAGATCAAAAGTTAATAGGACGACACCTGAAGGCAAACTATTTCCATCAACTGATTTTACGTATTTGTAAACATCCACAACACCTTGGGAGCTAAGTTCATCTATAATTTCTTTTTCTGGTATATTTACAAGACATGGGGCAAAAACAGTTCCTTTAATGTAATTAAGATGTTCATGTAGCTTGCATGTAATTTTACATAAACCAAATAATTCTTTTGAGGCTAAGAATTTTTTGGCTGTTAAATTATCTTTAACAAGCAAAAGTAGTTTACCGTCCCTTAGTTGAGAAATTGATAAAATTTCTTTACTAATGAGATGAAGCGCTCTGTGAATAGCAAAGCAAGAAAATTGGGAAAGAGGTTTTTCTGCGTTATCAGCGGCAACAACAATGTATTTAGGATTGACAGGTTTTTGAGTTGGAAGAGAGGGGTAATCAACAAGAGATTCTCCTCTGTCTCTTTTTTTTCTTTTGCTTTGGGGACTCCGGTCAGCTAATAAAGAAAACCGGTTGTCCCCTAAAAGGGGGGGCCCAGGGGGCATTGTATCAACAGAGAACTATTTTTGATCACAACAATAATGGAATAAAAAGTAGGAAAAAAGAAAATAATAAATTTTGTTTTTATGCTTTTAATATTTAAAGAACCACTAGACTTTTTTATTTTCAAATAAACACACGATGCGCGAATAAACAATTCATAGAAAAAGTAGACTGTGCACGTTGAGTGTTAGTCGGAGACTGAATCAAAAGTAATAATAGAAATTGTGTTGAAATTTTATTCAATCAATGCAAATAGTAATTTGAATTTAACAACGAAGTGCGGTTTCTGTTGTATTAAACTAAGTAGCTTACAAACCCGGTACTTCGTTGCCGGTAGTTTTAAATGTCGGAAAATTTGTAAAAGAAACTAATTGTTTTTTTTATATCCAATATAAAACCAATATAAAAATAATTATATAATTTGATACACACAAGGAAAAACTTAGCTATTTGCCAACAGAGATTTGCTTACCGTGACCCAAATTCGGTTATTACAAGTTTCAGTCGGTTAAGTTATACTGTTTCTCTTGTTTCTCCAAAGTATGCTCTATTCATGTACGAAGTTTAAACGAAATTAGTTAAGCTGATTTGAGGTAATCGCCTAGAAACCGAAAAAGATGATGTTACACCGGTCGACAAAAAAAAATTGTTTTCACGTTTAAGTGTTAAAAGATGGGGCCAGAGTTAATAAGTTTTTTGTATTTAAACATATCTGAAACTAAAGAAATTCTAACTTTTTTGAACACAGCGCTGGTGTACTCGAGAAAACAAAATTTTTGATATCAATATTGCCTATGTAGTGTGTTAGGGTTGCCATATATATAAATATTTAAAATACCGGTTAAAACGCTCTTCGGAAAAAGTCGCATAAAAGCCGTACAATTACGAATTTCGGAAAAGCTGAAACACATATTTTTTAGCTAAACCTTTTGACTACCCTTGTACACTAGGGTGTCCCATTCAAAAAAAAATTTTGAGGATCATTCTTAATTTGAATACTCATAAGGCTAAGAATTTTTGAGAATTTTTTCAGATTTTTCGGAGGTGGTTTAGAGGTCGCGCAAATCGATTTTTTACCAAAAATCTAGCTTTTTGGGCTTTTTTTTGAATTTTGCTTGAAAATTGTTAAAAAATCGGTATTTCTTCAGCTTCTGAGTCAATATTCTTAAAGAAAATTTTCCGATCTTTAATTTTATGTGCATAAATAATAAGTTTCGGCAATGATTTTGCACATTTTGACAATTTAATAACGGTTTTTCGTAAATTTTCAACAAATATGGAAAATAATGCTTTATAACTTTTAAAATTCGTATAAAGACTAAAAAAACGAATGATGCAGTTTAATAGATTATTAAGTTTTAAATTAATTAGCTGAAAAATTTTCTCTCACCGTTCTCGAGTTATACCCTTTTAAAGCTTTGTACACATTGTATGAAATGTATAATACTATAAGGTGTGAACTAGGTTTGCATTGGTTTAAGCTTTAAATAATTGGATTTAGAAAATGTATTTACAAATAAAATAATAGTTACTTACCACTCATACATTACAATTATATTAAAAACAAAGAAAAATAGATTTGTTATAAATCATTTATTAGTGTTCTTGCGATGCTGCTCTACCCCCTGCAGTAAACTCTGAAAGTCTGTTTCAGAAGTTGTGATATTGATATAACTATTAGCCAAGGCCACACCACGTTCTGCGACATCATTTACAACTTGCAATTGTTGAACTTTGTGTTTTGCTTCCTGAAATGATTTGTTGTTTTCCCATTTTTCTGGATCCGTTTGTAGAAAATCAGTAAATGTTGCAAGCTTCAAAAAAAGTTAGGCTGGCTTTTGTAATAAAACACTGATGTGTTTATTTTCAATCATGTCTTCTGTTAAATTTCCTTTCACTAATTCGTTGTTATTACTTGGTTCATGTAGGTTTCTAAGCATTAAACGCAAAGTTTTGGTATCTATACGTTCATCAAAAAACGATAAGGCAGCCAACTTCTCGTAAAGGTACCACTGATGACCCAGAAAGACTTTCAGAGTCTCGCATGCAACTTTTTCATTAAAGCGTTTGTAATCATACAATTGTTTCAAAAGTCTAAGGCCATTGAGAGGAGCGTATCGGCGACACTGGCATAGGTACCAATTTTTAATATATACTCTTAAAATAAATGAGGTAAACTTCAGCAAGGCATCAATTTTTGAATTTTGAATGAAAGGTTGTAGCTGGTTTCGAAAAATACATATTTTTAGAGAGTATATAATTTTCATCACCCAGCGAGCTCGGCTAATGGCTCAGTTGCAGCATTTCATTATAATCTTCCCTTGGTTGCATATTCTCCAGCTGCTAATTACCGGAAGAGGGCTCTAGCATTAAAGCTTTTATCTCAAGCCATAAAATTTATCTCAATCTCAATCAAGCGTCTTCCACTTATTAGTTTACAAAAATTTTAATTGTATTGTGACTTGTTATCTCTAAACCTATAGACTATCTGCCAAAAATAGGGTTGTAGTTCCCCCAAATCCAATAAATCATGAAATTTAGTTCGAGCCATATCAGTGCCACCTAGTGATAACGGCTTTTTGGCTACTTTTTTTGCTGTCCACAACTTGACAACACTTAAAACTAAGCTTTGACATACAATAAATAAATTTTCAAATCTCATAATCTAAAGTTTACAACAAATCGGATGCCCAAATCTTATAGTACTAAAAATTTCATACAATGGGTGCAAAGCTTTAAAAGGGTATAACTCGAGAACGGTAAAAGAAAATTATATTATTTTTTCCGCTAATTTATTTAAAACTTCATAATCTTTTAAACTGCATCATTAGTTTTTTAGTATTCATACAAATTTTAAAAGTTATAAAGCATTCTTTTTCATATTTGTTGAAAATTTACAAAAACTGTTATATAATGTATTAAAATGTGCAAAATCCCTGACGAAACTTATTACTTATGCACATAAAATTAAAGATCGGAAAATTTTCTTTAAGAATATTTACTCAGAAGCCGAAAAATTACCGATTTTTTAGCAATTTTCAAGAATAATTCAATAAAAGCCCAAAAAGCTCGATTTTTGGTACAAAATCGGTTTGCGCGACCTCTAAACCACTTCCGAAAAATCTGATAAAATTCTCAAAAATACTTAACCTTATGAGTATCCAAATTAGGAAAGATCTTCCGAGAAAATCCAAATTTTTATTTTTTTTGGGACAACCTATTGTACACTGCAGTGAACAAATTTTTAAATAGATATACACATTTTGATAATGCAATCAAACTTTTTATTTTTGTTTAGAAAGGTTGAGGTTAAGAAGAAGAATAACGTTGTTCTCTAAAAATTATAAACACTATTAATTTAAATCAGACTAGGCTTTTCTTCCTTTTTTTTTTTTTTTTTTTTTGTTTGCTTAAATATGTTCATTATTAGTCATTGAAAAATAAATCATAATATGAATAAAATTGTCAGCAGCGCAATATAGTCGCAATATTTGTTAAGAAAGTCACACATTTTAATTTAAGGACCACTCCATAAAAAAAAGTCTTCGGTGAAAGTGTTAATTCTTTAGCAAAACGCCAGTTTTAATATCACTTAACACACATACTTGCCCGAAATCTTTCGTATACCAGTTAATGTGTCTTCAAAAGCTAACACTGAAGGTGGTCGCTGCGATACGTATGAGGGAAAGAAAACTCATACATATTGTTTTTCTAAATTGGGGATCGAAACCTGGACTATGCTAAAAATTTAAAAACCTTTGTCTTTTTTTTTTTTATATTTAAAACAATTTTTATTATAGCTATTGTTTTGTTACACTGCAACTAGTTACTTAAAACTAACGAGCAATTTAATTCTATTTTATATAAACAGCTAAAGTATTGTGATTAAGATGATTTTTGATTAGTCTCTATAAAGGCCACGAAGATCTTGAGTTACAAAACATTTATTTTGATAGATATCCCACTCGTATCTCACTACGCGACCAAAAAGCCCTAAGCTTTCTTTTGAGCAAAAAAAAAAATGGACATATTTAAAAAAAGTCAAAAAAATTTTTGATTTTGAAAAAAAATAGTCAAAATTTTTTTTATTATTTTTTTTAATATTTTTTTTTTTCAAAAGATTGATTGCTGTGGCAGAAAGTGTGCGTGAAGCGCCATCAACATCAATTTACCGTCGTTCTCAACAATTGAACATTTCAGAGACATCATTGCGACGAATTTTGCATAAAGACCTTGGTATGACGCCATACAAAGCCCAATTGGTTCAGGAGTTCAAAAAAAAAAAAGTTATTTGGCGGACCCTTTAGCTATCTACACTATTTAGGACAGGTAATAAGTTACATGGATGAGAAAAAACACCTGTTTAGCCAAAATGTCAAATTTTTACGAACTCTAACTCACAGAGTTCGTGACCGATCTTGTTCAAAAATTGTGTCTAAACTACTATTTATTCGTTCCCCTGCATAATTTAGGAACATTTGCTTACTTTGGGGACTGTCTCCAAAGTTTTCGCGCCTTTTCATACATCTAGCGTTTAAGATGAGGACAATTTTTTCGATACACCGCATATTTCGGGTACAATTTTGGCCATGTCCCTAAAGTATGCGCTACGCATACATATATATATGTATGCACAGCGCATACTTTGGGGACATGGCCAAAACTGTACCCGAAATATGCGGTGTATCGAAAAAACTGTCCTAATCTAATACGCTAGATGTATGAAAAGGCGCGAAAACTTTGGGGACAGTCCCCAAAGTAAGCAAATGTCTCTAAACTATGCGCTGTGCATACATATATATATATTAGCTTGTCCCGTTAAACAGCGTTTTTGCGATTTCGTTGTAGTAACAGCACTCGAACGACGCTTATTAAAGCCCTTAACAATAATAGTTCAGCATAAAAATTTTTGAAGTTGATCTTCAGTTCCCTACCAGCGATTTAAATTTGCGGTTCTAGTACATTTTGCCTAAAAAAAAGTTTCGACGATTTTTTTCAAATGTGTCTCAAAAGTTTCGTATTTTAGCCCTTTTTAAGAAAAAAATAATTTAAAATTTTTGGTAGAGTAATTTTGGACCACTGGAAGATGTTTTAGTTTTCATCAAGCTAATTTTCTTACAATATTTTCTTTAAATTTTTGCATTAAAACACTCAAAATCTTTTCATATATGACCTGTATTTCAAAAACATGTATTGTAAGATTAAAAATGTAATATCTTGAAAAAAAAAGGTAATATCTTGAATTTTACAGATTTTTCTCGCGTTTAGCGAAAAAAAAAAACATTTTTAATCTTACAATAAACGTTTTGGAAATACAGGTCATATATGAAAAGATTTTTAGTGTTTTAATGCAAAAAGTTAAAGAAAATATTGTAAGGAAATTTACTTGATAAAAATTAAAACATCTTCCAGTGGACCAAAATTACTCTATCAAAAACTTTAAATTATTTTTTTCTTAAAAAGGACTAAAATACGAAACGTTTGAGCCACATTTGAAACAAATCGTCGAAACTTTTTTTTTGTCAAAATGTACTAGAATCGCTAATTTTAATCGCTGGTAGGGAACTGAAGATCAACTTAAAAAGTTTTGATGCTGAACTTTTATTGTTCAGGGCGTTAATACGCATCGTTTGAGTGCTATTACCGAAAAATTTTTTCTATCGGGACACGCTAATATATATATATATATATATATATGTATGCACAGCGCATAGTCCAGAGACATTTATTCGTTCCCCCCGCATAGTTTAGGGACATTTCCTTACTTTGGGGACTGTCCCCAAAATTTTCGCGCCTTTTCATACATCTAGCGTTTAAGATGAGGACAATTTTTTCTATACACCGCATATTCCGGCGACAATTTTGGCCATGTCCCTAAAGTATGCGCTACGCATACATATATATATATATATATATATATATATCAATTCGATAGGAAGGAAAAACGTTAAGATTTTGGTTGAAATCGCGAACACAAACGACCGCGGTGTACCGCCTTCCAGTAATCGTTGGATGTTGAAATTTTGCTCATATATTATGATAGCCACACTCTTTCATAATTTTAGTTATCTTAGCTTGTACGCGATACTTTGGAATTTAAATACGATTTTGGGACACACTAATAAGCACCCCCAAAAAAAATTCTGTTTTTTATCCATAAACGAATTAATACCTATCTTTTTAGTACGTGACGAAATAGTTTGCAATAGTAATTTATTATATTTTAGAGATAAATTTGTCATGCATAGACATCCGAACTTGTAAACAAACTCAAGTTATGAGTTGTTAACTTACAAATATCGATAAATTTATGCATACCGAAGTTCCGGCTTAACAAATTAGCGATTAATTTAACTGTTATTTTTGCACCCTATTAAAAATTTAGACTAAATTCCCCATTATTTGGAACATACCTGTCACTTTTAATTGGCGTTGTCGTAGTAAAAGAAATTTAACATGACACGTCTCAAACCTAGCCTTGGGCAGAGGTCACTGAACTTTGCCCAAAAACACAGTTCTGTGACATGATATAAAACATGCCACTGGATTAACCTAGGCCATGTCACAAAACTATTTTCGTAAAAGACATAGTTCGGTGACATATTCCAGGTTAGGTATGTGACATATCACTTGTCCTATTACCACTGCATGTATTAAAAGATCCGTATTGTGATAGTTCGTCAATATTTCCCATAGGCAAATTCTTCGAATCATTTCTTGTATCAGGACAAAATTTGTCTTTCTTGGTACTTGGTACATGATTGCGTTCATTAAATCGAAACTCTACTGTATATTATTTAATGTAACTAAACGATTTGTCTTTTCATTATGCTGCCAACAAAATGCAAACATTTAACATACTCCAACATACATTCGTTTATTCGTTCACATCAAGTATGACAGCATAAAGTCGCCTCGCATCATCCTATAGCCGGAACTACGTATTCCTTATGAATACATGTAGATGTGTATAGATGGAAGTAAATGTGTGAATACACATGTATATACCCTAGGATTACAACTTTTTTCAGCAAAATTTTTACCTATAACCACGTGATAGGCAATATTATATTAATAATAACAATCACATTTTCGAGTCATTTGGAAACAGACGCCTCTAGCATAACATGCATTTCTATCACCTTTTTACCATTAAAGTTGCATTATTGGACAAAAATTACTGTACAACATATTTGAAAATACTTTTTACTTAACATGCTCGCTGTTTTCCTAATTTTAATACGCATATCGCGGAACAACGCTATAATCTTTTTTGATCACAATCAGTGAAACTAGTCAAAATTTAAAACGTTTGTGTCCTTTAAGAGCGATAGACATCGAAATAGTTCAATTACTTTACAATTTTAGCGAAACTTTAAAATTTTAGCGGAATATTAATTTTTAGTTTAATTAAACAAATAAATTGCGTCAATCATCCAAAAGGTTTATGCGGTAACTTTTTTGAAAAGCGTGAAAAAAATAAAAATGCGTTTTTTATGGACCATACGATAGGTAAAATTTGATAATTGAAAAAAAAAGTCAAAAGTTATAACCCTAATGTACACTACAATAAAAAAGGATGTTAGTACAGAAGCAAGAAATACATAAAAACAAAAACTAACAAAGAGGAACAACCAGTAAGTCATGTTTTTTTACACTCATGTTATGTTCATATGATTAACTAACCAGGTCTAAATAGGGGCAGAGAATAAATATATAACCAGCCACACATACTGAAACGTGTTACTACGTGTAAGTGTGTGTGTGTGTTAGTGTTTTATGTTGTAAAAAAACCATACAATTATACAATAGAAACACATACACACACAAAATATGAGGAAACAGTTTGTATACGGAAGATATTTTGCAAAACATTTTGCTATACTTCCGTTCATTCATTTTTTTTTTACTCCACGCATACACAGCCATTTATATGTGTTGTGTAGTCCATTTTTTGTTACTACAATTACACACATACTCTCCACACATCAAACCGACAAAACGTTTTATGGGTTTTTATATATTTAAAGTACCAGGTACCATTTGTATCATGTGTTCCACACACACATACACAAAATGGCTTAAGGTATTAACATTTTTATAAAGCAAAAACAAAAAATACAACATTGTCATATAACCTTTATGAGTTCGTTCGTTCGTTCGTACATATTAAATCTTATACAACAAGAACCAACAAAGAGTGACCAAGTGATTAAATAAGCAGCTCATATTATTACTAACGTACTCTGCTTTAGCTTCCGGAAGATCCAGTTGAAAACATATCCAATGAGATTGAGAAGAATTATCATTCTTGAACATCCAATCTTGAAACCAATTGCCTTTGCAAAAATTCATGATCATTCACACAGAAAAAAACAATTGCCAACTGAATTCAAAGTAGTATTTTGGTTAGTATAATCATATTCAAAATTATTTCTAGATGTTTTGGGTATTGCAACTAAAATTTAGTTGTACACTCAGGGAACTTCTGCTTTAACAATATGTAGTTGTTTGGGTTGTAATTCAGTTTCTTTATTTTTAATGTAAATGTCAGTCATTTGTAGAACAAATTAAATTTTTTACTAATATTTTAGTTCATTTAAAAAAAAAAACAAACCACATCAAGTTACTGTTTTATGATTTTACATTCATTTTTTTAAGTAGTTTTTTGTTATTTAAAAAAATATAAATGTGGTTCATTTTTGCTACAATTGTTAGTAATTTTTTGATCGTTAAAAAACAAATGAAAATGTTGAGTGAACTTTCATTTTTTTGAGTGTTTCATTTGTTTTTAGCTGCATTTGCATTGAATACTACCTACATAGTATTCTAAGTGTAGTAACCAAGTATTGTTGTGAAAACCCAATTTTTAATTTCACCAACCAATTTTAATCGTTGCAACCGATTTTCAGATGAAAATCATTAAAAAATTTTTTCTGTGTTTTCGCAAAGTCTATCGGTATCCACTAAAGTGTGGCAAGAATGTATTGCATGAAATTCGCAAGACATTTTTTTTATATAACAACAAACTTTTTTGTTTTCTTTAATAATAGTAAATCTTGAAAATTATAAAAATATGGACAAAATTAAAGGATCCCATAAAAAAATAAAAACTTTTTTAAATGCATTTGTCTGTTTTTTGCTATTTTAAGTATAAACACCTTAAAAACTGAGAATGATTTTCAAAATATTCAAGCTACCCTTTAGTATCCACAACTTAATGACATTTAAATATTCCACACCATACCCTCTATATTATCACTACACAAGTGCCTCACAATACCCCTTGCAAAGGCGGGGGAGTGTTCCAAAATAATATCGCCTTCCTCACATGCCTTACAAACACTACTGTCACTCTTCCATTTTAAATTAGTGTCGATTGGCCTGTCAGAATTTTCATCATATTGCCGAGCCTGTCCCAGTTTCAAGAGTTTTCGAGCCATTATGTCCGGATCTCCCCGCAATATTTTTTGGTCGCACCAACGGCATCTCCATTTTACTTTGTGAAATGTGGTAAAATAAATGATTTATAAATGTAGATAATTTTCGAGGGGCCTATGCCATGTTTGCATATGACAAATCCTGTCACATTGGCCGATTTTATATAGTATCGGTCAAACTGGATACAACCTGTTTGTAAATTTTCATATCAAGAGATCTATCTGTGGTGAACTGTAGCATAAAATTCGGTTACTACCGATCTTTCCCTAACCTAACTATGGTGTAAAAATTTTAGCATCTCGTTAAGGATTTTTGCTTTGACCATATTGACGATAATTCGATTCATAGTCTAAAGTAAATAAAATGATAAACTTATCGGTCGATAAGTTTGAGAAGTAGAATATGTCTCCAATCCAGGCACCACAAATATTTGACCTTCAACCTTATACGGATCGAAATTATTTTCTTATCTCAATTCGACGCATAATTTATATACGCTCATAAAAAAACCAATGCAAATGGTTGAAAATTCAGCTACGACAACAGAAATATGACCCAGTAGAATTTTTAATGATGTTGAAAATCACAGTCTGCTAAATTAAGGTGACCTAAATTTTAGAAGAACTAAATTTGAGTTGACAGATATAGTTAAATTAACTAATAATTTAGCTAAACCAACAGAATTTTTAAGCTAAATCAACTGACAATTTCTGCTAAAATGTCTTTTCGAATCTGACCAGAGGCAGGTCCAATAAGTATTGACCTGCCTCTGAAATATAAGTAGTTAATATGGACTAGATATGGAGTAACCATTTTTCTTCCATTTAATTTTATCTCGCTTAGTTTCCGAGATATAGCCTATTTTGTGATTATAAGATAAAAAATATGAGAAAATAATGCCATCGAAAAGTGAGACTGATAGCGGAAACACAAAAATATAAATAATGGTTTGAAAACAATTGTGGTTTAAATTAACTGGAGTCACGAATTACTAAACTTTAGGTCGAAAAATTAGTTCAAATACGGATGAAATTTGCACTTAAGGTAAAATAAGATCACTACAATTGGGATATTATGTAAGTAAAGACGCCAGCTATTGCAGTCAAAAACAAATGAAATTTCAATTGAAAAAAGTACAACTAACCTTTCTTTAAATTCAACTAACATTTGTCATTTGTTTTTACTGTTCATAAAATTACTACAATAACAAAAAGTAAAAACTAACCGCATATGTTAGTAAAAAATATACAAACATTTATTTATTTTAAATAACAAAAAACAAAACAACTGTAAAAATGAATGTAAACTAATAAAACAGTCATTTGATGTAGTTTGTTTTTTTTTTTAATGAACTACAAGGTCAGTAAAAAATTAAATTTGTTCTACTAATGACTGACATTAACATTAAAAATAAAGAAACTGTATTACAATCCACACAACTAAAGGGTCCGCCAAATAACTTTTTTTTTTGAACTCCTGAACCAATTGGACTTTGTATGGCGTCATACCAAGGTCTTTATGCAAAATTCGTCTCAATGATGTCTCCGAAATGTTCAATTGTTGAAAACGACGGTGAATTGATGTTGATGGCGCTTCACGCACACTTTCTGCCACAGCAGCAATATTCTCGGGTGTACGCACTGTTTTTGGCTTTTCACGCTTTGGTTTATCGATGAGGATGCCAGTTTCCTTCACTTTTTTCACAAGGTAACGAACATACGGGCCATATTCGTTCAGCGGAAGGATAAAACTAATTATCTGTCAAATCAGACATGAGCTAAGTGTTACCATTCACGAAATAAGCACTAGTTGAAAAACAAAACGTTAGATGGCGAACCCTTTATATATTTTTAAAGCTGATGTTACCCCAGTGTAATAACTTAAATTACTGATTTAAAAGCTAGCAACAGAAGAATTTAACCCAACTGAATTAGAACGCGTTTAATAGACTTTTGAACTAACTTTTTTTATGAGTGTAATTGTTCATAAGTACTGGAACTCGATTTAATGCCCTCACTGCCAGAAATCGCCATTTTGACATCATTTTAACAATTAATCAAAATTCCCTTCAAAGCAGCAAATACTTTCGCGGAAAATGGATATATAATCAGTAGGGCGGGTCGATTTAAAAATCGCTCAATGTACAAGGAAAATCATATTCTAGGGATCAAAATAAGAAACTTTGCCGAAGAAACCATACCTCTAAAACGAATTCTGATCTCCCGACTTTTGACCCGTATGGTCAAATTTTGAAACATCCCACGTTTCCCCATTTAGAGTGCCCTAATCGAATCCAACCCAATCGAATATAATTTATACATTCATCTGCTAGAGCGTCTTCCGGAGAAGAAATAGAGACGCTTATCTTGGAAAGACTCCTCCTACTTTCTGAAATATCAGAGTGGGCTTTTTCAAAATTTGACCCTATGGGTCAAAAGACGGGACATCAGAATTTGTTTTAGAGGTATGGTTCCTTCGGCAAAGTTTCTTATTTTGATCCCTCGAATACGATTTTCCTTGTACGTTGAGCGATTTGTTTGCCTCCCTACAAATCGACCCGCCCTAATAATCAGTGTCCATCTTTACCTATATTACATATAACTTGGGACTTCAGGTTTACAAAAGACATGGGGTAACCAAGCTTCATTTTTGCAATAAAGATGTCAGAACTTCGGAAATGTTGTAGCAATCCGACATTTTAGAGAAAGTTGTGAAGAACATGGTTCGTAAAAGAGTCGTGAAACTTTAAAAAGGACTCCACTGAAGCCTAAAAACGCCATTTCAATTGGAAATGGTGTAGTTGAATTAAAACTTCTTTTAAATTTTTTGCAATATATGAAATAATTTATTCATTTTGAACCATTAGGAATAGCCGGTCTAATCAATAACTAAAATGTCTATAAGAAATAAAACTTTAAACAAATTACTTCTTTAACAAAGTAGAGTAAGTAGCGACTGGAGCGGAATAAGCTACTGGAGCGGCTCCATAAATAGAGGAAGTATAAGCTGGAGCAGCGGCATAGGTGGTATACGCAGGAGCAGCACTATAAACGGAAGATGTATATGCAGGAGCGGCAGCCGAATAGGCAGTATAAGCTGGAGCAGCAGCTGAGTAAGTTGTGAAGGGGGAAGTATATGCTGGAGCAGCAGCAGAGTAAGTAGTATAACCTGGAGCAATTGCACTATAAGTAGTGATTGGGGCTACAACACCAGCTTGGGCAGCAGCAACGAAAAGGGCCAAACACATAAGGAACTGAAAAAGTTTAAAGAAATTTAATTTAGCAAATTTATTTTAAATTTTTCTATCTCCCAAGCTTACTTTCATTTTGTTGAGAGTTTTTTTTTTTTTTTTTGATGTGTGGAGTCGATTAACAATTGACAACTGATACCGTTTTCATAATTAACATGAAGTTTATATAACAAAATTTAATTTGTACTTAACAATTGACAACTGATACCGTTTTCATAATTAACATGAAGTTTATATAACAAAATTTAATTTGTACTTAAAAATTGTTTTCATTTATTTTTAAAATATAAGTCAAAATAAGTTCTTAAGTCTTATATCTAATGTAGTCTAAAAAAAATCAATCTTTTTTTACATATTGTCATTCAACACAAATTATTGTTTTCTGGTCCACAAAAAAACCACTCAAGTTTTTTCTCATTCCTAAAGATTAATAACCTGGTTTTTTGTTGACAGTAATACACTGCCGAAAATTATTATTATTACCTTTTTCTCTATTGAATGAATGCGGATGTTTTGTCTTAGACAAGTACTGACTATAAATATATTACACCTCAGCCTCGTTATGCAATTTGTTATTAGATGTTTGCAAGTACAGTGTGTTCAAAACCGGACTTTTTTTCGAACAAGTTTGGCAACTGGTGGGTAGACCTAAAGACTTCGTATTTATTACCGTTCTTGTCAATAAAAACAAAATTTGAATATTTTTTTAATAGGAAATTCTTTAGAATTTAGGAATTTTACATTTTTTGAATAAAAGTTCGGAGATATGGAAATAATTTGGATCCATCGATTTTGTAGCAGATTTATAATACATCTATATCAACTATTCCATGAGAGAACGTTCAAAAGCGGTAATTTTTTGCCCACCAGCTCTTTGATTTTGCTAAAATTTGGCATACGTATACTCTAGCATATCTAATGCTTACTACCGTTGCCAGTTCCATAAAATTGTATACACTCGCGTTTTATTTCGCATTTTTATTTCGATTATTTATTCGCATTTTTAAAAAAATGTAAAATATGCCAAAAGTTTTGAATTTTGAAGAGCCATATATTCCAAAGTAGAAGAACTATTTCAAAGACATAAAAATTGTTTACTTTACGATTTGTAACTAAAAACTACCAAATTTTTGCGAACATGCATTCATAAGCAAATGCAATTATGGATTTGATAATTGACTATTTCAATAGTTTAAAAAGCGTCTGAAAGCTATATTTGTCTATTTTACGATTTAAATTACGAAAATAACGTTTCGTTTTTAAAAATGCATTTTAAATGCAAGGTGATTTTTGAAATCGTAGACTACTGTTTTCAAATGATTTTTAAATTATGGAAATATTTAATATAATTTAGAATATAATGCTCTTCAAAGTTCCGTGGTGTTAATGACTTTTTTTTGTTTTTTTTAATTATAAAAAAAAACTTTAAAAGCCTAAATAAACAAAAAATTTATTTTTGTACGGAAAAACGTAGTAAGCTATTTTTGGAAAAATTATTAAAAGTAGTAATCATTCTGATCCCAAAAAAGTCGATGTTGTTATTTATTGCAAAAATTATAAATTTTTAAAAACTGTCAACGTTCCAAAAATCGATATGGAGGAAAAAAGTGCAAAATGCATTCATAAACTGTATTTTCATTATGAATGCATTTTCGCAAAAAGTAGTTTTTTAATTACAAATCGTGAAATAGACAATTGAAGCTTTCATATGCTTTTTAAATCTTTGAAAAACTCCATCTACTCTAGGAAATATGACTTTTCAAACTTTACTACATTTTAAATTTTTTGTATTATTTTAAACTGAAAAACGGCAATAAAAACGCGAGATTACAAAATTCGAAGAAACTGAAAACGGTAGTGACTAAAAGAAATCCTAGAGACTATGTGTCCAAAACATAAGGACCGTCAGATTTTGACCGATCTATCATGGAATTGACGATATATATAAAATCAATTTTCTGTTTGTTTGTTCGCTATACAAATAATTATTTTTTAACGGCTTTCTCTGAAATTTGGTGCACTTGATCATATTACTCCAAGGATGGTCGGCATATACTTTTTTACCGACCACGCCCACTTTTTATATAAAAATATGAATTTGTTATTTAATAATATTTTTGTTTTCCAACAGATTTTGCCGAAACTTGGTACACACGTTCTTTATATCACTATATACTTTTCATTGGCCACGCCTACTTTTACGCCCACTTTTTTTAATTTTTGACTTCATTATTTTTCTTTGGATTAAGCTTTTTTTTATTAATGAAACTTGCTTAAAAATGGCACACATGATCCTCAAACCGTAGGCAAGAACGATACATAACTTTCATCGGCCACACCTACATTTACGCCCATTTTTATAAAAAAATTTAATGCATTTTTCACTTTAGATAAAACATTTTTTTCTCACTGGAACTTGCTCATCTTTTATTACCACTTTTTTGTAAATTGTATGTTTAACATTGGATGGTCTCTAAATTTGTTTTGTTTTTAACGGATTTAAGTCGAATTTGCTTCACATGATTAGAATATCCCAGTAAAGGTCGCCGTATATTTTTTATCGACCACGCCCATTTTTACACTCGCTTTTTTCTTTACCTCGGCAAAGCTGCCATACAAGTTTTTATTGATCAGACCCAATTTTCTTAACCATGTGAACTTTACAAGCCCACATTAGTTGTTTGCTACACAAGTTATGATTTTCTTACGCATTTCGTTCAAATTTGGCACTTATAATGTTTACACCTCGGGCGAGGTCTCCAAATACTTATCATCGACGGTGCCCATGTAAAGGCCGATTGTATTTAAATTTATAAATACATGGTCCACTATGGATTTTTAATATATAATTTGTTACTCTTCAACATATAAAAAGATCTGCTTAAATTTTTTTATGCTCTAAGAAGTTTCACAATAAGAATTTTCACTGCAATGTGTAAGGTGGCGGGCCGGGGTGCCGATGGCCGCTCCTGGGCGTGGGTAATAATTAAGATAAGGAATCGGAGAAAAAGTCGACATCTTTTTGAAGTCTTAAAGTATGAAACAAAATTTTTTTTTTAATTAGATTTTTACAGGAAGAAGAAAACATTTTTATTGAAAAATTAACGGGCACAATGGATATGCCAGACAGCGGCAGTTTCATCCCCTCTAAGAACTCGTCAGTGGTTAATTTGAATTGTGTGTTGTTTTAAAAGAATTTGAGTACATCTGCTAAAAAATCGATAATAAAAAAATAAAAATTATTTTGGAATAAAACAGAATTTACAAAACCTTAAAACGTGGATATAAAATACGAAATTTTAAATAATTTTTGTCGAAAGATTTACATGATTACAGATGAGATTTTAAGTAACTTACATAAATATGTTAACAAAAAGCCACGTATGTTCATCGGGGGAGCGGTGTATAATAATATTTGCTCGAATTTGTGCAGAATCACCCACATACAAGTATACGACATACTGAATATGCGAGGTATTCCATATCAACCATCCTGCTGAAAAATCAATTCATTTGATTTGTATAACGTATTAAAAAATTGTATAACGTACTCAAAAAATTTGTTTTGATTATTTAATTTATACCATTGAAAAATTGACTTTAAAAACTGAGAAAAATCGCTCAAATTAGAGATGGAAAGCCCTCGCGCAGACGCATGCTAATTTGAAATAAGATATTAATTTTCAGTCTGGTTTGTAACCAAGTAAAGTATAACGATTACGATACTCTTGCTCCACAGAAGTATTAATACACACTACTAATACAAATAGTCTAGGTCCGGAAAAGATCATGTTTTACAAAAATTCTTTACAAAAAATATGTATTTTTACTATTCAATCCAAAACCTTTTTTTATGCATTATCATTAATAATGAAGAAAAGAAAATGAAAATATACCTGGGATTTACGTTTTTTACAAAAAAATATGTATTTTTACTTTCCAACCAAGGATATTTTTGTTAAAAAATGTTTTTTTTTTTAACAATTATAATTAGTTTTTTTTTTGTGCATTCGTGTGATTTCATTATCATTAATAGTGATTTTTTTAATGGCAAATATTTCATTATCATTAAATGGTAATGAAATTTTTCTCATTTTCATTAGTATCAACTAATGGTAATGAAATTTCAATGGTAATGAAAAATGGCCATGTATGATAATTTTAAATTGCACATATTTTAAAGACTGAATGCAAAATTTTAAAGTTTTATTGCATTTTAACAGGGATGGCAGACAATATCGCTAAAATACCGTTAAAGATTCAAACCCCTTTCTCCTGACTATCATTATCCCTAAAACACCGTTACCGAAATAATTGAAATAGCGTTATCCGTAAAATACTTTTATCGATATAACTGAAATAACAATCTTCTTAAAATACCGTTACCGAAATAACTAAAATACCGTTACCGAAATAATTGAAATAGCCTTATTCTCAAAATACCGTTACCAAAATAATTTATCAAAATCAGAAAAAATAATCGCTGTAAAAAGAGCTATATACCTATTTTTTTTGATCATAAACTAGCTTGTCATTAGAATTTGAGCATTATGGGCCAAAATTATCGATGTGTATTGAAACTACCTGAATAAATAAAATAATAATATAAAATTACTGAAAAATCGTTATCTCTAAAATAACGTCTCCAAAATAATTAAAAACCCGTTACCACTAAAATATTGATACCGAAATAAGCAAAATTCCATTAAGACTCTAAAACACCATTACCGAAATAACTGAAATATCGTTACCCTTAAAATGCACTCAGGGAACTCCTGCTTTAAAAAGATGTAGTTATTTGGGTTGTAATACAGTTTCTTTATTTTTAATGTAAATGTCAGTCAGTTGTGGAACAAATTAAATTTTTTACTAACCTTGTAATTCATTTAAAAAAACAAACCACATCAAATGACTGTTTTATGATTTTACATTAATTTTTGTCAGTGGGTTTTTGTTATTTAAAACAATAAAAAAAATAAATGTTTGTTTAGTTTTTACTAACATGTGGCTCATTTTTACTAAAAATTTTAATGAAATGTTAGTCGTCCTTTCTTCAAGTAAAATTTCATTTCTTTTTGACTATAATTGCAGTAGTCTTTACCTACATAGTATTCTAAGTGTACCGTTATCGAAATAAATGAAAATAGCGTTACGCTTACCAATAACCGATTCGTATCGGTTACTATACATGCATTTTAATAATTTATGTTCGCAACTTAGGAATCCCCTAACAATGGGCGCAACTATTTTTTAAATAAAATTTCTTAAGACAAAGCCAAACTTGAAAAAGTTTTTTTCGTTGAAACATGTTTTAAAAATGTCAACCGTTTTTGTGCAAAAACTGCCAATCTGAATCTGGCAACCTCTACATACATGACAATATATAATGTTAGTTTGATATTCATACAACATCTGAGTGTCTTTAGCTAGCCAGTTGGTACGGAGTGCCTTATATCAGTTAACCGTCATAGTTTTGTGATATGATCTACTTGATAATTGAAATACTATTAAGCATGTCAAAGGGATTATTCAATATTATTTTCTTATTATTTTTCTTTTGTGTTGCCATAAATAATTGTTAACAGAAATCATATGACGTTAAAATATCTACACAAGATGATTTTGGTAAAGTAAAATATATATTTATAATAATTTAGTACTCTAACAATATTATGAAGAAGTATTATATGTAACAATAAAGTTCTAAGATGCCCAAACAATTTGTATAATAAATATTTTCGTATATAAACTCTTGAAATATCATTTCACCGATATCAGTTGTCATTTGTTCTTCAACAAACCAAAACACAAACTCTCTAATCACAATGAAAGTAAGTAAAACAAATTGGTTTTTATTAAAATTGGTCATTTGAATTGAAGAACTTTATAAAACTCGTTTCAGTTCCTTATCTGTTTGGCTCTTTGCATCGCTGTTGCTCAAGCTGGTGTTGTAGCTCCCATCACTACCTATAGTGCTGTTGCTCCAGCTTATACAACCTATGCTGCTGCCGCTCCAGCATATACAGCCTACTCCGCAGCTGCTCCCGCTTATACCACATATGCTGCTGCAGCTCCCGCCTACACTGCATCGGTATACAAAGCTCCAGCGTATGCTACATATGCCGCTGCTCCAGCAGTTTATAGCGCCGCTCCTGCTTATACCTCTTCTGTTTATAGTGCTGCTCCTGCTTATGCTCCATCCGTTTATAGTGCTGCTCCCTTAGCTTATGCTGCTCCTTATAGCACTTATTCTACGTTGTTGAAGAAATAATTTTATTTTTAAAATTCACATTTTTGAAATGACCACACCATAGATTACATAGATGTCAAACTTTTTTTCATACACATTTTTTCAAACATATTCAAATATTTTTTTGTATAAGTACGTGCACTGACAGCTAATGTCAATGAGTTTGAGATGTATATAATCTATGGACCAGATGTTGTAAATGGAAAATAAAAAATTAATTGTTGAAATGCAAAGACTGCTTAATTTTCTTTTAATTTACACAGATATATGACTAATATAAAAAAATTAGTAAAAATTTTTGCTAAAACTACTAAAAATTAATTAACAAAAATATTTTGCAAAAAAAAAACTGCTTAAATTAGCAGATATTTTTTGCTAACTTTTAGAAAGATAAGAATAGCAAAAATGAATCATTTAAATCTACAAATATTTAGCTATATTTGAGCTAAATTTTAGTTAATTGAAAGACAACAAATTAACCTAATTAAATATTAGTAGACAAAAAAAAATCATAGAAAAATTTACAATTTTTAAAGTCGTTTTTTTTTTGATTTTTTTTTAATGCGAATAAAAATGATTGATTTTTTTTTAATGCGAATAAAAATCTGCCCTTCTAAAATCAGCAATCTACAATTTTTTAGCAAAAACTTCTGTTGATTTTAGAAAAATTTACAGTTATCTGCATTCTACAAAATATAAGGTAAGTATAGTAAAAACTTTGTTGATATTACAGATTTTGTTTGCTGGTTTTAGACTACCAATATTTAGTAAAAGTTTTTTGCTAATTTCAGCAGAAAAAATTACTATTTTGAATAAAATTTTGTAAAGTTAACAGTTTTATATATAACCATACTTCATTAAGAAATGTTTGTATTTTTTTGCCTTTAAGCGCCCTCTGGTGGAAACATTAGCAACCAAAGTTGAAACTTTTGCAGCATATTCACCCTAGACGGTTTAAGATATTTAAAACATGAACATTTTTTAGAATTTTATGAAAAAGTTCTTATTCAAAATATATATGAAAAACTAATGTTTTTAGATTAATAAGGGGTTGCCTTGGGCTGTTTTTGGTCAATAAGTTTTTTATAGATTTAAATAAAACACATTATTTGTATCTATTTTTCAACTCGACGTTTCGTTGGTTTTATTCCAACTTCTTCAGGAGTCTTTTATTTATTTTCGTAAAATTAGTTATTTTACATTGTCAAGATTATTGAAGATTAAAATTAAAAAACTGGACTGTCACGACACAAATTTAATAATTAAAATAAAAAATAATCACGGCACAAACAAAAATATCACAGTTTAAACTTTAATGTTGTAATCACAGAACTAAGTTTTTGTAGTTGATTGTTTCCTTGAATTTTGAACGGTTTGCTACCTATGGACCTGAACACGGGAAAAAAGTAAAAAAAAATCGAATTTTTTTAAGTTTTTTGCGATTTTGATCTGGAAGGTGAAGTTTTTTTGATTTTATATGTTCGCAATTTTTGTTCTTTATGACAAGAGCTACAACTTTGCCATAGAGAGTAAATCGAAATTCTGAACAGTTTGCAAGATATGAGCCTGAGAAAATGATCACTTTTTTGCGAAAATGATACCGATGCCCCAAATCTTTGGCGGCCCATAAACAAAAAAGGAGATGACTTTGGGAAAAATGGGGAGACACGGGTCTTTTTTTTAGTCTTTTATCACGTAGTGGTGTCCGTATATGGTTATTTTGCCATGACTTAAAAAATTACACACAGTGTTATTTATGTTTTGAATGAAAACAGAATAAATTTTGTGTAGTTGAAAAGTGTATCGTCCGATCGGTCAGATTTTCAATAATTATATATAATGAACTTAACTCAAAAAAAAAAAGTTTGTAAAGTCAGTAAAAAATGTTGCTGATTCAGCAAAATTTTAGTCAGGAGGGTGCTAGCAAAAAAATTGCTAATGTCAGCAAAAGCTTTTGCTGAAAATCAGCGAGCTGATTTTTAGCAACAAAATTAGTAGATTCAGCAAAAGTTTTGCTAACACTTAGTAGATTAGAAATAAAAAAGCGTTGGTAAAAATTAATAAATTTTTTTGCTGAATTTTAGTAGACTGAAAAAAACGCAAAAAAAATTGTAAAAAAATTTTAATTTAGTTTGTGATTCTTTTAAAAATAATTTACAATAATTACGAAATATAAAAATTTTCATTTTCCCACATTGATGTCATGAATTAATTTAATATCTGAAAATATATAAAAACAAATATATATAACATAACAAAAATTTTCTTTCAACTACTTACATCAATGGTAGTCTAAATGATGCTTTCTTTTAAAGAACGCAACTGCCGAAGATAGTTATAGAAACGAAACGAAAAAATAAACAAAAACAAACGAAACGAAAAAAACAACCCTTTTTTTTGCAATAAGAAAAAGGAAACATACAAATCTACCTATGATGTGTGTCTTTGTCTTTCGCTTTACTCTGTCTACATGTCTGTATATGTTTGTTTGCAATTTGACCACACTAGAGTATTAATCTATTAACATTTATTATAGAAATACATATTAAATTTAAATAATTTCTTTTGTCTTTTATTTTATTAATAGACAATTATTTTCACAAGCCGGTGACAACGCAAAATTTAAGTTGTTTTAATCCTCAATTTTGTTTTATGTATCAAAAACAGATACAAAAGTCTTCTATGGTTGATTTTTTTATATGTCTTATTAGAGTTGTTCTTTTTAGTATCATTTTCCTCTTCTCTACTACATCTTGACATGCCGCGACATCTGCTTCATTCTGCACATATCTTTCAATCTGGTTGTCGTCCACATTATTAATGTGCTTATCAGCACAATTTTTTTTAGCAAAATTAATTAGTAAAACATTAGTATATTAGTAAAGCATTAGTATAAAACAGTTAAGTGCTGAATAAGTATAACAAAAATTTTAGCTGAAAACACGATTTTAGAAAAAAAAATTTCCAAAAAAATAGTATACCTGATTTACAAGACGTTTTACTAACTTTTGTACTAACTTATTTTTTTGAGTGTAGTTGCTAGCAGAGAAATTCATTTTTAAATTTCCTCTGCTAATTTTGACAGCGTCATTTTTAACTAATTTTTAGTAGCTTTTTCTGCTATTTTTACAGGTTTATTTTTCTTGCAATTTCCCGAAAACTTAAGCCACTTTTTAAATAGGCTGAAATTTAGCCTTTTTCAAAATCACTTAGATATGAAACACGCGAAATGTTATTGCAAATTCATTAAAATTGCAAACAAAACAAAAATAATTCTTTAATATTTCTTTATTTGCTATTCTTCTTTATATACCGTTATATGTAATTTTAGTTATGAAACACTATTAAAATATTATTACATAATTTTTCTCTTAAATCAATTAAGTAATCTCTTAAATTTAACACAAGAAGAGATCAGTTATCAAACTCATTCAAAGCTATAAGTTATAAGTTTTACGGAAATGTTTGTAATGTTAGAAAAATATCAAAAATAATTTTTAATTATAGTTATGAAACGCAGCGTATTTGCTATATTTACCTTAAATTTAGTAGAATGCTAATAACATCATATTTAGCTAAAATTAACAGAAATTTTTGCTAAAAAAATTTTAGATTGCTGATTTAGAAGGGCAGATTTTTATTCGCATTTGCTACTTTCATTGTTACTTTTAATTGACTAAAACTTCTCAAATATAACGAAAAATTTTGTAGATTTAACAGATTTATTTTTGATATTCTTATCTTATTAGTATTTATCGTAGCAAACATAATCTGATAATTTTAGCAGTTTTTGCTGCTTTAATTAGAATTTTTAACTAGTTTTAGCAAAATTTTTTACTAATTTTTTTCTATCACTATTAAATAAACATATTATAGTCTGATTACCACCTTTGGACATTTTGAAGCCATCCACTATTTAACTCATTATTGCAATCTTTGCAATTATAATATATAATATAATAAATTATAAACCTTCCATTGAAGCTTAAAGTGTTAAATATAACAACTTTTGAATTTGGAAACCATATTTGTATGTACACAGAAAAAAATATTTTCCTATTTTCTTCAATTAAATCGATTTGTTGAAAATTCTAAAAGTTGTCAATTAAAAATAATTCACACAATTAAATATTAGTTCAAATTTGGAACTTGCTTTACATTTTTTTATACTCAAACTCAGTTGGTTTTTATAAATGTATTAGTAATGAATGTTTTTAATTCATTTTAATTAGATTTTAATAATTCTCATTAAGTTCATTACTTTATTAAGCTAAATAGTTTAATTTCAGTGGTTTAAATCTGAATAATTATTTATTCCAAAACATTATCATAACATTGATAATGTAATTTTGGAAGTTAAATTTTGTTTAATAAAAATTTAACCATTTCTTTCAAACCAAAAACTACTACTAAAATTATTAAAAAAAAAAATACTCTGCGTTTAACAAAAGAGCTAATTTCATCAGAAAAAAAATCAAAAATTATTTTTTACCATACTCCCTGCGTTTCAATAGAAAGAAAACAAATAATTTCTGTGCGAATTTGTTTACATAAGTACAAATAAATCTGCTAACAAAATGAGAATCACATGCCACTGTAAGTTTAATGTTATAAAATTCAAGCTATAAAAAAACATTTGGTATGGCAACGACATTTTATTCAATTGTTTTTGCTTTTTGAGAAGTTATACTATATTGAACACTTTCTAATGAAATGAGTTATTATTTAATTAAAAAATAATCCAATTAATCAGCTATCAATTTGTAATCTAATACGCAATTTTCGTTGTTGAACGAATTACAGCAATTGAAGTTATTGAATCGGTGGATTTCGTGATTGAAATGGGTTTTTATTATTTTGTGTGTAAATTGAATACATTAATGTTCAATTAACTTTTGTTTTTATTGTTTATTTTGACATTCATACGATACGTGACAGAACAATTGTTGTCTTTACACTTGTCTTTTAGTTACAAATGAATGTAATGTCAATTGAAATTCACATCCATAGTCTACTCACCTTTGGCATCAGGACCATTTATATTTCACTGTAATGTAATGGGGTTGTATTTGGGTTTGCATAATACGTACATCAATTACATCGAAGTACGTATTCATTTGTATGTCCAATCAAAAAGTGTCTAAATTATGCAGGCCTTAAAAAAGGTAAATTCTGTTTTTATTTAATTTATTACAATTTATTTATTTTTTATTACATAAAATTAATTTATTAAGATTTATATTGATTTGATTAAATAATTTGTAATTCGCTTACAATATTAAAGCAGGCAATTGCTTTGGTTAAATTGATTTGTAAATTTTTTATTTTAGTATCTAAAAAATCGAAACTAAACTTCCTCTTTTTCTGCACAAATCTTATTTTTTCAGGAAAAATAGAATAATGGAAACATGCGATTACAGCATAAATACGCATTAAAATATTGTTAAGAATACAATTTCAAAATACATTTATAATGATCATAATATGTTTGTAGCAATCATAATATGTGCCCTATGACCATATTATAGTCCTAGTTATCATATTATGTGCATGGAAAAGAATTTGGTCATCACTTATTACAATTTCATTATTATTATAAACAATTTATGATTACATCGTATTGCAGACTTGAAAGCATGTGATTTTTGTTTAAATTTTTCTTTCATATTTCTTAAATTTTTGTGTTTACAATTTACTTTGCGCGAGTACAACAAATTTAGAAATATAACACTTTTATATAACTTTTTATTTATTACACTTTTATATATAATAAACAATAACTTCATTTAAGGTATTCGTGTCAATTTAACTTTTGCCTAGGCTCCCATGATGGAACGGGTTGAGACTACCAAATTATTCCTACTTCCAATACAAAATATCACCATTACAATTACCACCACTGCGTTGCTTTTCTATTTATATGTCTTTTTGTTGAAAATTATTTAATTTGTTCGGACTGACTGTTTCTCACAACTTCTTTTCACAAAATCTTAAAGAATGATACTAAAAGAGCGAAGACGAAGATTTTTACTATCCATATTATTGGTGAAATATGATTAATACAATAATAATTTAATTAAAACAACCATTTATGGCTGTAAGAAACATAGTTTTTTTGGCCGCAATCATATTTTTTCTCAGCGTGTTTGAATTAGATATAGAGAGCTATCCACCAAACAGAAGTAAGAGCAAGATTTGAGATTTGGCTTAATGTAGAAACTCGATTTATATTTTTTAAGATGCAAATTTAGACAGCGAAATTAATCTACCCGATTAAAGTTAAACCACCTTCTTAATCTTCGTCGTTTACATAAGCATTTTTTGACGTAAAATTGTGAAAAATCATTTCTTTGACGGCCTCCTAAACTTTTTGTGTGTAGAAACCTGAAATTTAATGAATATGTTTGTTCAAAATATGACCTTACTCATTGATATATAATTTTTTGCAGTTTTGGTCAGGAACAGGGTTAATATAGTTGTTAAAATAGGTCAAATTCTTCCACCTAACTGGCAGGCCAAACCGCTAGTCCAACGTGAAATGCTGCACAAACCCCTGTGGCTAAAAGTTTTAAGTCTTAAACATATCTACCTCGGAATACGTCCAAAATCACTGCTAAGTTTCTATTAGAATTTACAAAATAAACGTAATATAAACTGTTGTACGAAAGCAAAAAAAATTAAATTTGATAAGTCTGTTCTTCCATAATTCGGAAGGGATTTTTGGGAATTCCTGCTGGTAGGGGTGATAAGTATACCCATTGACAGCATATACCCTTTTAGTTAGAAACCTTAAATTTTAATTCTTTCTTCACTGTTGTATGGGCAAATTCACTGATAGGCTATATTTGGAAATTTTGAAAAGTACAGCGTAAAATGTGGATTTATTTTGGGAAAAGTTTCTCCCAAAGCCGCTTAAAGATTGATCTTAAAATTGGATTTAAAGATTGCTCAGCCACCGCAGAGGTAATTTTTAAAAACTCCAACAGGAACGCTGCTAAAAAGTGAAAAAGACAACGGCTTATGCATACAGCATAAACCGTTGGATATAGAGACTTTACATGGTGAAAGCAACCGCTAAAACTGGGTCTGAGAAAATTGTTATGCTGAGGAATTTTTTCTTAGCGTCCTGCGCAAACGATTTGGTAGTCTGTAGATATGTGTTAATTCATTGAAAAGGAAAGATATATCTGGTTTTCATAAAATCTTATACAAATGTGCTTTAAACGAAAGAATTACTTTACAATTACTTTACAGTAGAAATCTGAAACTTTAAATCACAAAAACATCCACTTAGAAAGGATTAAATAATTTATTGAAACAAATTCCTTAAAAAATAATTCATTTTCCATTCTAATATGCTTCGATATATAAAACTACCGTTAACGAGTATCGGGCATTTAATCTGAACTGTTTCCGAAATTATTTATGGTGTCCGTTCAAAAGTGAGAGTAACTTTATAGGCATTATTAATTATTTACTTACATTTGATTATTACAAAAGTATCTTACAGGTACTTATTTACAATGTTGATTTTATAATGCCAAAGTAAATAAGTATTTCTTATTTAATGTTTAGTATTTTTTTATGTTCAGGTAAGGAAAAAAGTATATGATACAAAGTAACAAAGTGACGTTATTTTTTAGTTCACAGCTTTTCATAACAATTTTAAATGTTTTAATAAAGGAGTACAATTCCTCAATTAGAAAACACAATTTTTTATTGGCTATCTGCTCTTTTGTCTCAAAGAAACAAAAAAAAAGGTTTGTATAATTCTTCTATCTTCATATGAAATAAGTATATGTTAAAAAGCTAAAAATTGCTTCAGGACTTTAGATATGTTATTTTTAATATAATAATTTAATAATATTTCAAAGTAAATTGTAAAACATATAATATTAAATACATATTTTACTTATCATATATAAATATTGTTCGCAAAGTATACTTCTTTTCAACCTGCAGCCAACTTCGTGTTGAAAATTGCGGATGACTAAACAAAACGGAATTGGAGTATGGGCAAGTCTGTACCCCCTTCCATTCTATTTTAATCCTTCTTCTATAAACTCAAGACTTGTGCAAGTAAAATTGCCGTGTGTGAACCTGGATAAGGATATTATGTAGGTAAAGACAACTGCAATTGTAGTCAAAAACAAATGAAATTTCACTTGAAGAAAGGACGACTAACATTTCATTAAATTCAACTAACATTTGTAATTTGTTTTTACTGTTCAAAAAATTACTAACAATTGTAATAAAAATGCACTACATATGTTAGTAAAAAATAAACAAACTTTTTTTTGTAAAACAGGAGTGCCCAAAAGTTCCTTATGGAAGAGCAAACACCAATACATTTAAAGAAAAACTAATTTTTATTCAATATTTTTTGTTGTAAAAACCAATACATACAAAGAAAAAAGAAAAAAATATTTCAATGTTTACCAGCAAAGCATACGAAAGTGTTGTTGCTTTGCGCTTGCGTGTATACAGTGAAGAATGACAAAAAAACTAATAAGACAAAGTTGTTTGTGTATTTCGTATTGCTAGTGCTGAGCGCTCTATATGTGTATTAAAACACACAGCCTATAGCTAAGTGTTTTTACAAAAACAATTGAGTACCAAGCGCATAGGCCGTGGGCACCCCTGATGTAAAATCATAAAACAGTCATTTGATGTGGTTTGTTTTTTTTTAATGAACTATAACCCAAGGAAACTTTGGTAATGGGTGTGATAAAGTAATACATTACCTTGTAATATGTACTCCTTACATGTGTCATTATTTTCCAACAAAAAGTAATGAGTTACCGATAATGGGTTACATAACGCATTACTTTGTATTGAGTACTCCTTACCTTCAGCATTATTTCGAAACATAAAGTAATGAGCTACCGATAATTGAACAGTAATGGATTACCTTGTAATGATACCTCATTACATTTTACATTACTTCAAAACATAAAATAATGACTTACCGATCATCAATTACAAAGTACATGAGTTATAGACGTAAAGTAATTATTAAAATATATTTTTGGAAATCTATTTATAAACACATTACTTTGTGATTTTTCGTAAGCATGAGGGTAAGGTATATATTTTTGATATCACGAACTAAAACACGAAGCAAAACAATTCATATACATTTTAGGCAACCAAATATTATATGTATCGATACAGGCGCGGTTTCAAGGGGTGGGAAATGGGAAATCCCCCCCCCCCCCCCCAAATGATATTTTTCAATACAAAAATATAAAAAAAGATTAAAAATTCATTAAAAACACTCTAAGTTACGTTTTTTTATAAAAGAGGCATTATTTATGACGATTGAAATGATTTTCTGAAATATTAAGTACACTCAGAAAAAAAGTTTATAAAATTGGCTTAACTCAAACCGAGACATTACATACAACAGACATAATAACCTCTATGAGAATCTCTTTGTCTGCCTTAGTGTATAAACTTTAATTTTTACTGATTTTAAGTTAATTTTTTAATAGTTAAAAAAATTATAAATTAAAAGTACATTTAAATTAGGCCCGATTACTGAACGGCGCATTAGCTACTAACTGGAACTTTAACTGTCACATTTGTTGTTGTTCAGCATATAAATTTTCAATTTAACTGTTTCTTAAATTTTAACTGGACTTTCAGTAATTGGACTTAAAAAGAAATTGAGTAAACCGGTTTTTAATTTTAAAGTATATAGTCCTTTGTTTTTAACGACAAAATGCTGTTAGTGCAAAAGTGTTATTTAACGCTTTTTTTTTGTTTGCATTTAAAGTTTAAAACGATTTTGGGTTGAAAATTTTTGGGTACAATTTTAGATTTTATGTAAATGTCTCTCTAGTTCATTCGACTATCACAGGCGTGCTGACTTTTAAAAAAAGTTTCTATTTATGCTTTCCGCTAAATATCGTAAATAAATGTGCAATTAATAATTACAAAACATTTTCTTTTAGTTTTTGTAAAATCTAACTGGCTAATACTTGGACTGTTACACAGATGGTCCCGGGTTCGATTCCCGGTTACGACAACATCAATTTAGAAAAATAATATATATGAGTTTTCTATCACTTATATGTATCACTGCGCCCACCTTCGGTGTTCCCATAGCACTTAACCCCACCGAAGTAAAATAATGAATCAGGGCTATGAAACAAAAAGCTTCAATAAATTCGCCAACTCTACATCAGGTGGGGAGCAACAACTGTTCTAAGACTTATCTACTCGCGCAATTATAGTGTTGCCATGTTTGAAGCCCTTCATCTTTCACCACCTTTCATCTCTCCACTATCCCCTTTCCAAAGAAAGCATCACATTAATTAATAGGAAAAATTTCCTGAGTGTTGCTTCTCTTTAAAAAAAAAAAAAAAAAAAAAAAAAAATATATGCCCAATAGAAATATTTTCTATATCGCAAACCCCTTAAATTTGGTCGTATTAAGTCCTAGAGACTATAATGAGTTATAATTAAATTAAATTAATTTTCTATAATTTTTTTTTTTACTACAACCAAAAACCAGTAGTTTTTAAAAACTACTTATATTTACTTGTCAAATTCCATATAAATTTGATATCACAAACTTAACGTTTTCAAAAACTACTAGGTTTTGGCTAGTTTTAACGTAACGCTATTTTGTACCATATAATTATTTCATATGGAGTCTTTTTTTAATTTCCTCCATTGAGTACAAAAAAAACTATAGAATGTTAAAAATAATTTATAAAAACAATTAAGACTTTCTAAAGAAACTATTTTATATAAAAGGTCTCAGTTCCCTATAATTGGATAAAAAAATATTGTAAACAAACACTTGTACCATATATTTATTTCCATATCTGTACCTTCATGTATATTTTGTTAACTATGACAAATTGTTTATTGATTTTTGTTTTATTTATTGTCAATTATATTTTGTTTGTTGTTCTTTCCAGGAATTGCGTGCGACAACAACAACTCGATTTATAATTATTAACGAAAAGCAATACAACGTACGAATAGTGTTAATAATTTAAAATTAATTCAAGTGAGAAAACATAAATTCAATTACATACAGTGCAAATAATATAATCAGTGATTGTTTCTCTTGCATTGCCTCACTCAACCTGGGTTTGATGTGTTTAATTACTATAGCATCACAACCTCTTTGAGTGAGCTACAGCAGGTTGAAGTTACAACAGAAATATAAAAAGTGAAAAAGATGTGAAATTTGTTTTAAAAACAACTGCAAATGCCCTGTTTGCATTATCACACATGTGTTTAAACTTTTATACATCACACAAGTATAATGAAAAGTGTAATATAATTCTCTGTCTGTCATAAAAGTATAAAAGAAAAATCGTTTGATTGTTCAGACTGTTATCGACACACAGAAAAAAAATACAATAACGCAGCCATTTTTTCTTTTAATTATTTAATTTTTACACCATTTGTTGATATTCGTATTATTCTTTGTTTACTTTTATATGTATATAACAGAACACTTGTGTTACGACATGTGGTAGCTTAATGAAATATTTCAAAACATGACATTTTTGTAACGAATTGTGTTCACATACATTATCCCATCTAGCATTTGGTAGATTGTTTTTTCAAAAATCATCTTGTTGAGTCTTCTTTGAGTACTTTTGGTGATCCAAAACTCACTTATACGGTTAAAAAAGAACTCGAAAATTATACGCGCTTATGATTGAAAAGCGTTTGCTTTAAAATACAACAACAAATTATATAGAAATCGCAAATTAATCATCCAGGCGTTGAAATTGTAAGTATTTTATCCGTTATTTATGATCTTAATTTGAGCATCTAGAAGATTGAAAACTGCTTGATGGCAAACAGATAATGCAGGCATTTGAAATGTGATTATTTTGTTGTGTTTTATAATCATATTTTGCGCAGATAGATGATTTAACACTGCTTTTTATGGTGTTTTTTTCTAAGTATAACGGAATAATTTTTGTTTATTTTTAAGTAAGTGTCAAAAAGTTCAATTTTTGTCTATTTATAGAAGTTACATCGAGGTGTTAACATCGTTTAACAAAATTGTGAAAGTAAAATAAAAGAACATTTAAAAAAAAGGAGAATAAATTAAATAGTCAAAAAGTGTGTTAAATTAAATGTAAATATTAAAAAAATAAGTGATTAAATTTAAATAAAAAATGCAAGGTCAGCTAGACAAATAAAAAGATTGGCTGAAAAAGTTACATGTTATGTTTAAAACTCGATCTCTTGTACAAATGATTTATTTCTAAAATTTTTTTAGTTTTTTTTTTTGGAAATTATTTTTTATGTATTAATTTTTTATTTTAAATACATTTTGATGTAAATATATATGAATATTATTTTAATCTTTTATTTTTGTTAAGAAAACATTTGGAAAACCGACAAAAAAACATTCGAAAAAGAGATACGAATGATAAATGACAAGAAAAGCAAACACAAATGATGTAAAAGGGACTGCCAAATGAATAGAAAAACGTCTGATAAATGACTATAAAAAGACTCCCAAAGACACGTAAGCGATTTGAAACATAATTATTATAATTACTCGAAAACGACTAACAAATGGAGTGAAATAAGACTGATAAATGACTAGAATACGATTCGAAAAAGACTATAATATCATTAGGTAAGGGGTCGAAAATGACTCTAAACTAACAAAAAAAAAAAAGGAATCATAGATGACTCATCAAGAGGAGTCTCGGGCAGGGTACCATTTTCTTCCCACAAAATATCAATTATGATCAGAAAATTAACGCATATTCCGGCTTCTTAATAGTGCAGAAATGTCGAAAAAGACTCGAATTTGATTAATATTTTTAAAAATGCTAGCTGGGGTACATTTGGTTTATACAACACATTTCTGACATGTATTACACACTTGTGTGATTATGTGAACTCAATGATTATGAAGCGCAATGAATATCGGTTACGGGGTTTGAACAGTATAATATTTATTTATTTCGGGTTTTAAAATTTGATGGTTTTAATTAGAATTGGTATTTCAGCTATTGCAGCATACAGTGAGCCTCAAAAAAAAGTGTACACGTAAGTATATTATGTTTGCAATTACTTAATCAGAAAAATATATTGTTGCAAAACTCTTGACCAAAGATTCCCATTATGACCTATTTTGACCGTCTAGCTCAGGGACGTCAGGGAGGGATCGACCACAAGGGAAGACGGCAGAACAACAAAAAAAAAATCATTAATAAAAAAACAAAAACTGTAACAAAAAATAATCTACAATAAAAACCAAAATAAATAATAAAGGTAGGCAGCACTAACGGAAAGTCCCACAAAATACCCTGAATTCTAACTTCGCTTGGGTGTACAACATTATAATAAAAAAATAACAGACCGACAGAACAAGTCCTTTTAAAAGCCCACTCAGAAAGTACCAGTGGTGCAAAACGTCAAGCACTGGAATGCCACTGCCTAACCGATTAATTTAAAATAAATTACACTGTGTGTAATTTTTTAAGTCATGGCAAAATAACCATATACGGACACCACTACGTGATAAAAGACTAAAAAAAAAAAGACCCGTGTCTCCCAATTTTTCCCAAAGTCATCTCCTCTTTTGTTTACGGGCCGCCAAAGATTTGGGGCCTCGGTATCATTTTCGCAAAAAAGTGATAATTTTCTCAGGCTCATATCTTGCAAACCGTTCAGAATTTCGATTTACTCTCCATGGCTCTTGTCATAAAGAACAAAAATTGCGAACATATAAAATCAAAAAAACTTCACCTTCCAGATCAAAATCGCAAAAAACTTAAAAAAATTCGATTTTTTTTTACCTTTTTTCCCGTGTTCAGGTCCATAGGTAGCAAACCGTTCAAAATTCAAGGAAACAATCAACTACAAAAATTTACCTAAGATCTCAATAAACAAATTTCTAGAACATATAAACTTCCTAGAGATGATTCTTAACACTGCTTAGGTAGCGCGCAAAAGTGAAAAATTTTTTAATTTCATTTTTTTTTTCCTTTTTTCTCCTGTTCAGGTGCATAGCTAGCAAATCCAATTCCCGTTTTTTTCACATCCACGTTATTCTTAGAAAGTCAGTTTAAATTAAAGGATATATGGGAGGTAGATGTGTTAATTTCCAATAATAATACGTTTTTCACATGTCCTAGAAATTTACAAGTCTCCCATATATCTTTAATATAAAAAACGAAAAAAAATGTTTAATGACATTTATAAGTACTTGCCATTACGCCCAGAGAAAAAAAGAAGGAATAAGTTTGAAAAATTTTCGCCCAATGTAACAATTTCATCAATATTTATGAAACATTTAATAAACAACAAGTATAATACCATATCATATGAACTTTTTTCAACAAAAAAATTATGAAATTCCTGCTAATACATAATATTTTTCATATATATAGTGAAATATTTCATAAATATGATGAAATCGATTGAACTGTTTCATAAATACTATGAAACGTTACATTGGATGAAAATAAATATATAAATGTGATGAAGCTTTTCCTTTGAGTGTACCAAATATGTACTTATATATACACATCTATGGTAATGCTTTTCTACACTGCGGTGTTTGTCAATACACAACTTGAATCAGCTGATTCGTCACGCTGCATTTACATTAGAGTAATTCTAGTTTTACTACTGGGTACAGTAAATGGAGTGCAAACTAAATTTAAGAATTTAATCCCAAATTTGTATCGAAATGGAGTATTTGGGGGTGGCCATTTGTTTGCCGTAAAGTCAGTACAAATTTATAAAAAAAAAAAAATTAAAAACACATCGAATTTACTTTTTGTATATAAAAATTGAAATTAAGAGAATTCTTTTCTACAAAAGTTGCCAAATATTTAACCCTGCTGTAAGGTTAAAAAAAACTTACGAACTTACGGACCATTTTGGTCCATACCAAATTTTTTAAAGACAATGGGCGTAAGGCTATTTTTTATACTTATTAAAATTATATATACGGCTAAAAATTATATTTGTATGCTTTACAAATTGTTTGGGCTGTTCATTTTGTTTTGAATATTTGCTATATTTCATACAAGTTAAATTTAAAAGCCAATACATAAACCATTGTAAAGCTCATAACTATTTTTGTGATTCCCCTAATTTCGTTTTGTTATGCTATCAATCAGCAATTCAATTTACTGTTGATATTCAATAAGTTGTGTTTTTTGTGTGAAGCCTCTTTTTCAGTTTATCCTGCAGACTTGTGTGTGTGCTTTTGTTTGTTTGATTTTTGTGATTCCCCAAATTTCATTTCGTCATGCAGGTGTGTAAATTGTTTGCATTAGTTTCAGTTTAGTTTTTGTCTTGCTTGTGTTGTGTATGTTTCTTAGGAAACAATTGTTAGAATGCAGAGTACACGTTTTTTGGACACCGATGAAATTGCTGAAATCCTAAATGACAGTGCCTCGGATATTTCAAATATTTTAGAAGAAAATAATGAATATGAAAATACCGAATCAAGTGATTCTGAAACAGAAAGTGAAGGATATGTTCAACAGGCATCCATTGTAGATCCACTGTTTACTGCAAAAAATAAATTGCAGTGGAATGCTGCTCCATTGCCCTGTTCTATTGGAACTCGTTCTGAAAATATAATTTCAATAAAGCCAGGACCAACTCGATTTGCTGTATCCAGATGCCAAGATATACTTTCTTCTTTTTTACTGTTTTTTTCCACCGCCACTAGAAAAAATAATTATTGAAAATACCAATATGTATGGCAGAGTAAAATTCGAAGGTAAATGGAAAGACATTGACGAAGCCACATTGCGTGCTTATATTGCTGTACTTATTCTTGCTGGTGTGTGTCGGTAAGTATATTTAAAAATATTTTTTATTTCGGTTCAGTAAAACAGCAGGCAAATTTATTTGTTTTATGGCAGCGGCAAAAACGAAGACTTACATGGTTTGTTTGATGCACGTTTTGGTCGTCCTATTTTCCGTTCAATTATGTCTGAAGATACTTTTCAAATGATTACCAGAGTGCTCCGGTTCGATGATGTTATGAGCCGAAGACAAATGCAAAGCACCGATAAGTTTGCTCCTATACGTGAATTATGGAACCGTTGGGAAGGCATTCTTTCAATGAGTTTCAACTGCCATGAAAATGTAACTATTGATGAACAACTGGTGTCTTTCAGAGGACGATGCTCTTTTAGACAATATATGCCTTCAAAACCTGCCAAATATGGCTTAAAATTTTGGTTGTCTGTTGACTCAAAAACAGGTTATGTGTGGAAGATACAGCCTTATCTAGGAAAACAAAGAAATGAACAGCCTGAGAAGAACCAAGGAGAGCGCGTCGTATTGGACTTGACGGAAGGTTTAAAAGGTCAAAATATCACGGCTGATAATTTCTTTTCTTCGTTGGATTTGGCGAAAAAACTTTTGGAAAGGAAACTGACATACGTGGGAACAGTTCGAAAAAATAAAACATTTATTCCACCGAAGTTGCTCATTTTCAAAAAAGTTCCTTTATATACATCAACATTTGCTTTCAATGAAGTTGCAACATTAGTTTCATACGTCGGCCATAAAAACAAAGGTACAGCTTTGATGAGTACGATGCACAAAACAGCAGAAGTTGATGTCAATGGACCAAAAAAGAAGCCTGAGATTGTATCTTACTATAATTCAACAAAAGGTGTGTTACTTTTTGTCAGTGTGCATAGTATTTTAGTAAATATAGTTTTATCTTTTATTTTAGGTGGCGTAAATACTGTAGACCAAAAAATCGGCTACTACAGTACTAAACGCAAAACAAATCGTTGGCCGAATGTGGTTTTTGCAAATATGATAGACATCTCAGCATTGAATGCGCTTATATTGTTTTCTGAAATCGATGATTCGTGGACAACAAGTGATCAAAATCGTAAGAGACCTGAATTTTTACGACAATTAGCACTTTCTTTGGCTAAAGAACACATGACGAAACGTACCAATATACCAAAACAAAAATTTTCCGCAGAGTTATTGGCTGAGGTGAGATCATCTTCTACAGATCCCGTACCTTCTACAACTGATACAGGAAACCCACCTTCTAGAAAACGTGGGATTTATGGTTGCTGCAAATCTAAATGCGATAGTAAATGCGCTATTTGTAACAAATTTATTTGCAAAATAAACAAAAAAATTATTTGTACATCCTGCATAATAAGTGAATAAAAACTATTTCTAATGGACCAAAATGGTCCTAAACATAAAATTTGTAACTGTTTATTTTTCTCCTTTCTAATTTATGTTAGACACTTAATTATTTGAAAAAAACCATTGTTTTAGAAAAAATACCACGTGAGCTGACGTTTAAAGTCGATATGTTTTACCGTTGAAAAGTTATAAGTGAAAGTAAAAAAAAAGGACCAAAATGGTCCCAACCTAACAGCAGGGTTAAAAAAAAAAAAAAAAAAAAAAAATGTGCGCCCCGGTAGGCTAGTTGGTAGCGTGCTGGCTTATCAGTGCGGGGGTCGTGGGTTCGATTCCCACCAGAGGCACTGGTCTGTTTTCGCTACAACGCGCCGAAGGCCATAGTAGCTAGTGCTCGGTTAGGGTAATAGTATATAATTTGTAATTATATAATTATTAATTAATAAAAAAAAAAAAAAAAAAAAAAAAATTTAAAATACCAAAATTTATATTAAAAATTTCAGACTTCGCTAAATTTTAAAAACCTTTAAAACAAATTAATTAAAACAATTCTTTTCTAAGAACGCTTAGATTCTAAGAAGTTTATCATAAAGAAAAAACTTACGATATTGAAATATTTTATCTCTCGGATAATATGCAGACTGACTACTTTTTTCTCCTAAATATTAGTTTTTTTAAAAACACCCAAGCTCTCAGACTCTAAGCACTATACAATTTTTAAAAAACTTTAAAAATCAGTACACATTTTTAAAAATCAGTGCATGTACTAATCAAATCAGTATGAATGATCACTCTATGTATATTAAAGTGGGTCGAAACGCAACTATTTTTAGTAGCCTCATAAAAATAAACTTTTACATTTTTTATGAGGATTCACAAAAATATTTAATTTTTTGCAACAAACGTTAGTGAGCTAGACCATTTTGTAAAAGGCATATATTTTTTTTAAATTTTTTTTAAACTTTTTTTTTAAATTTTTTTATCCTAATAAAGAAATATAGAATATGGCCTCGAACTTGAATAATTTTTATTTTCATTGCACAATTAAAGGTTGAAAAAACATAATTTTTATTTTTAATAAAAATTATATCAAACTTGTAAAAAAAAACAAAGTACGGTCTTGTTTACTCCCCCTTTACAGCTTGTTTTTAAACAAGTGTAAAAATAAAAAGGAGAATAAAAACAAAAGGCGTGTATTTTATATCTACCAAAGGTAAAGCTTGCACATAACGAACAAGTTTTTAATTTATTTTAGATCAATTGTGATAATCTTTAACTTCGAGCTCATATATTTGTTCACATTTAGTGGGATAATTAAGTTATATGAATGTTTGATGTTTGCATGGGATTGTCACATCTTTCAAAACGTGTTCTGATGATGGGAATCTAGGAAATTCCTGAAATAGATCTATTAACACTTTCCTGAAATTGGTCAATTAATAAATTTGAAAACAAAAATTCTATAGATTATTTGTTAGGACAATATCCTAATATTGTCTTGTCTCTAACTTGAATAATTTTCATTTTTTTTTTATTTGTTTTTTGCGCCTTCAAATAGAGTAATTCCGCCTCCTCAGCAAAATCGAGAAATAAAAATAATAAAAACAGCGCGAAAAAGGGGAGAAGAAGAGGATAAACGGTGAAGCAAATGAAAATAAAAATTGGTTTTAAATCGGAAAATACGTGAGTTTTTATTGTAATTCGACTCCTATTTTAATTCGCTACTTTTTTAATCGAATTCTTATTAGATTTTTTTTTGGTGACTTATAAATAAATTTTAATAAACCAACTTTGGACACAGAGAAAATTTTACTTATTTGCCAACTTAAATTCGGTTACTGCGACACAAATTCGATCATTTCGAATTTCGGTTGGTAAAACTGAATATAAGTTTTCACAAAAAACTTCAATTACAATACTTTAATTGAATTTTAGTTGTTAGACCCATAATATTCAGAAAATCAAATATAAATATTGTTGTACTAACTGGCACTTTATTTCTCTGTATGTACAAATCATTTTAAATACAAATTCGCAAAGAATATTGTGTAAATCTGTGTGTTTTAGTTGGTAATTATACAATACAGCGTCCCCTTGTTTGATTACTTCAACACAAATTTTCGTAAAATTATTTGTGTTTTATTTAAAATGCGAAGAACTTATAAACCCATTAAAATAGCAGAAAACGCTACCAAAAATCAGGTAAAAATTACGTTTTAGAAAAAACTGCTAAAATCAGCAGAACGGAAAAAAAAAAAATCAGCAGAACAACAAAATTTTAGTTATATTCGAGTCAAGTTTTAGTTAATTGAAAATAACAATTTACTCTGTTAAAATCAGCAAAAAATTTTTACTAAATATTTGTAGCAAACAAAAACTGTAATATCAACAACATTTTTGTTCTATTTTAATTAAATTTAGTTGATTGCTAAAACTTGAAACTAACAGTATATTTTGCTACAACAAATAAAACTGTTTGCAAAAAATTGTAGACTGGTGATTTCGGAATGGCAAATTTGTAGTCGCATAAAAAAAAAATCTAAAAAAAAATCTTTAAAAATGTTTAAATTTTTTTTTGATTTTTTTTTGTAAACTAATATTTAAAAAATTTGTTTGCTGATTTTAGCAGAATAATTTGTTACTTTCAAATGTGCTAAGTTTAGCTCAATTAAGCTCTATTTTGTACATTCAACAGATTTATTATTGCAATTTTTTTTCTTACTAATTATTAGCAAAAAAATTTGCTAATTTTAACACTTTTTCTTGCATCATCATTTTGAACTAATTTTTAGTAGTTTTAGCAAACAATTAGTGTAGCAGTTATAATAGATCCATTTTGTAACACAAAATTTTTTTTATAAAAATGCGTTTATTTTTTGTACTTCTACAAGATTTTTAGCGAAATGTTTCTTGGTTGAATATCCGAAATTTTGATCCCGGTCGGACAAAACTTAGCATCGATTATTGGTTCACATTTTATTGGGATGTGCAAATTTGTTGAAAATCGGTTGATATGAAGACAAAGTTAATCCACAAATGCACCACTTATATTGAAAGGGGTATGAGTCCATTTTCAAAAAAATAATATAATGATGGGGTTCCACAGTATTCAATGGCTTCTACTAAATGCACAAAATTTATTTGTCGAAAATTTAAAGATCGCTGAAATTAGAGCGTAAATCTTGTAAAATATTGAATTCCTCCCCATAAAAGTGTTGATTGGGTCCTATTAAAGTTGGTTTCCAGATTCCAAATGTGTTCTTCCATTTTTTCCAGCCCGTACCATTTTCACTAATTTGCAATTACGTTATTTTTTTAAAAAAAATTATTTTTTCAAGAAATTTGAAAATTTACAGATTATGTTCTATATAGCTATAAGAACTAATCATGTGAAAAAACTCGCTAATTTTCCCATTTCTTAGAAAATATATAATAAAACTAAAAAATAGTATGTTTATGTACAACAGTTTTTGGAAAGTTTTTATTTTGAAAGTGGTATGTGTCAATTCTATACTGATAAAACAACATTATCGCAATAAATATGTAATATGTAAATAAATTTTATGAGATGTGTATAAAAAACAGAACAAAAGTTGAAGTTTAAAGTTTCAAAAATTTTGAAATGCAAAACGATTTATAATTCACTTTAAAAACATGTAGACCTATGCTATTTTTAAAATAAATAGTTCAAATGCTAAGCTCAACGTTTTATAATGTAAAAACCACCAACTTAGTACACTTTTGTATGCTGTAGTTGATAATATGCCAACTAAGTGCGTGAATCGTTAATGTATTGCTGTCTTTGAAAGCGGGATAGAGAAGAGATGAAAGGTAGCGAAATATGCAGGGCTTCAAATATTGCAACAAGGTAATTGCGCGAGATAATACTTCTTAGCACAGCTGTTGCGCGCCAACTGATGACGAAGTCGTTTTGGTTTTTTAGTTCATAGCCAAGTTATGTTGTAAGTGTTATGTGAACACCCAGGAATATTAAATTTAATATTCAGCCACAATTGTGGAATTGAACTAGGTTGAACTAAAGTTTTACTAATATTTTACTAATATTTTACAAATTTATTTTGATACCAAAATTGTACTGATAAGCTTACCAAGTAGATGTCGTAGAATCAAGTAGATGCGACATGTCAAGATGCAGTAGAGAGGAAGAAAATGATAATTATAATTTTCGTCACGACACAAGTATTTCCAATAGAGATTTTTGTAGTTTACAATGTTCAAAAACCAAAAAATTTTGGTGGCTAGATAAATAATCTGTTATATTTTTTCCTTTTTTACTTTTCGACCATAGTTTTTAACAATTAGCATATAAATGTAATGTTTTTAACAATTTTTTCATTACAATCTTAAATTATATTATATATATATCTTCTTCATTTGAAGTACAAATTCTAAATAATATTTTTGAAAATTAAAATCTAATCCATATTAATAATACTCGAGAGCTCGTTTCTGGGACTTTGTATAAATGTGTAAATATTAATATTGTTAACTAGTGTTGATTATAGTTTAAGTTTGTTCAATATTATGAATTAATAAACGTTAAAAAAAAAAAAAAATCACATCTAATTTTAAAATCCGTTGATTTATATTTAAATACTCATTATAATTTAATTGGTGCGGATTTCCAAACAATGTTAAAGGATTTTATGAAGTTATATCAAATTGTATCAAGTTATATACAACTTGATCAAATTAGATAGACCCATTTTTCGGAACAAATTATAACAGATGAGATCCCAGGGATCACATGAGATAATGTAATGTATACCATTTTTCGGATCAACTAAGATATGTGATATGAAATTATATGTATGACTATATTTGTTTCAAGATAGACTTATGATAGTGTTTTGAAAAAAAAAAAATGTATGCTGTTACTCTTATTCATTAAATAAGTGTACCAATTTTGAATACAAGGCTTTAATAAAGTTTAACTTTTAAGTTCTGAAAAAATCAAATTTAAAAAAAAAACATTTATTTTTTAACTCTTTCCGGACCCCTGGAATACTCTTACGGACCCCGGGGGATCCGCGGACCACATTTGGGAACCGATGATTTAGAGAATGGAACAAAACCATATTTCTTGCTGTCAGCGCTGTTCTTTCCAAAAGCTGATTTTATGTTTAATAAAATCTTTTAGCTTTGTTTTTTATTTTCTTGCCGCCATACGCCAAAACTGCAGTTGTCATATGCTAATACACGTGGAAATAGAACATGTTCTAATTGAAAAAAGTCGTATGACTTTCCACATATATTTGGTCCACCATGCGTCGTGGACAATACAGTACTCATAAAAAGTTTTTTCTTTGGTAATTTTGGAGACAAATAGTTCCGCATCGAGACTAATTAATGTATAAAATATCACATTTCTAGCAATTTCTAAAGATATTTTTAAAATATCCATGACCAATATGACACATTATTATTATATATAGAGTTCGAATAGAATTTGAAACTATAAACAAATTTAAGACCAAAAGGTGCGATTTCCAGAAATAAAGCAAAATTTTTAAATATATATATATTAGGGTGGGTCGATTTAAAAATCGCTCAACGTTCAAGGAAAATCGTATTCTAGGGATCAAAATAAGAAACTTTGCCGAAAGAACCATACCTCTAAAACGAATTCTGATGTCCCGACTTTTGACCCGTAGGGTGAAATTTTGAAAATTCCCACTTTTACTGAAAAAAAGACCTTAGTTCACAATTTATGCTGTAACTTTGGAATGAAAAGCGATAAATTAATTAATAAAATTGGAATTTAAAGCATACTTAATGTGTTAAATTCAAAGAGTAAATTTATTATATGCATTTATATTACTATAAATTTAATTTAAAATCCAATTTTTGTTTTTCACAAAATCTCATAAATGTACAAATTTATTTCAAAAAAGTCACAAAAGAGAATATTATAATTGTTTAGTAATGCTATAAACACATAGACCACAGCAGACTGCAGAGCTACACGACTGCAAATGCCGTTGACTGCAATCGTCGCCGTGTGGTCAGCTACTTATTATTTTGGAAACGACAGCAGCATAGTAAACAGCTGTTCAATTTAAAAATATCAACAGCTGTGTTTTATACAAATCAGGGATGTTAAAGTTGGTACAATTGTACTTTTTTTTTGTACATTTTGACCTTCTAAAGTACCGTGGTACTACCGCGACTCATTTGGTACAATTTAAAAATTTTTAATTTTTCCCCTTTTTGAATTTTTAGTATAGCAAACAAATTGTTATTGTGTCCTTTTTCATTGAATTTATTCGTTTTATGTAATGAGCTCTTAAAATATATGCGACTATATCCGCCAGATTTTACGATTTATCATCATTTTAAGGATTTTGAAGAATAAAGTTGGCAATTTTTTTTTTTTTTAATATCGATTAAAAATTTACGATTTTTTACAAAATTTATCTGGCAGCTCTTACATATATTGACACTTGTTGCAGCCAACTTCACTCTTATTTTGAATTTATTAAAATTCTGAAGAAGTGAAAATTGATATATAGATATGGCATCACTTATAACATATGGGAAAACAGTGGACATTAGAGTGAGGTGAGTTTCTAAAAATAGAACTGTTGTGTTGTTGGAGTTGTACTTCTGAGATTATGTATGCAAGAACAAAAACACCGTGTATTGAATAAAACTAGTTTTAATCACAACAAAACTCGACCTAACTATAGCTCAGAGGGCTAAAGCGCTCTGTCTAACGTGTAGTGCGAGTGCATGTGGCATTAGAAATCAGTTTATCTATACCACGGTCAGTGATTGCACAGAAAAATTTCATATAGACGCAATCGAACAAATAAAAACATAACAAATATAACATTATTCAAAAATTCAAAAAAAAAAAACAGGGTCACTGACGAACGTTCAATACCAGAAACTGCGCAGTCTGATTCAGAAAAAATTGAATATTTGCAATGTAGTTATGATTTTTAGAAAATACACTCATTCTTCTCTACCACGCCTTTCACAATTAAATTAAATAAAATTGCATATTAATTATACTATTAACTGCAATTGTCTGAAAAAGACGTTAAAATTCAAACTCAAACGAAAATTAAATTATTGTTAAAGAAATGAAAGAAAATTCCAAACAATCTTATATATGTTTAATTTAGAACGAGCTCTCAACCTCCGTATATTTACAAAAATAAAGCAAATCAAACATATTAGCTAGGTTAATACTAGTATTTCGATCTGGTTAAAGATCTCATCAGAACCCAATGTTTTAGAAAAGTTATAGCCTCCATAATAGGCAGAACTTTAACAAAAAACCGATTAATAATTAATTTTGCTTCATTCTTGTCTTCTTAGTAAAAATATTACTTGAGCCGGAGTAAAAACTAAAATTTGTTTAACTGAAGTCGTTAAAAAATTAAAACGTTTGTAGTTTTTGGTCGGTAGTAGCTAATTTTCAAAATGAACTGAATGTCAATATGTTTCCAGACATTTCTAGTCGTTGCTGGAATTTTATCCATTCCACACTGGTCTGCAAATGTGGAAAGAGTTTTTTTCTTTTCAAAATATAATAAAAACTAAGGAAAGAAACAGACTACATTAGCCAACATTATCAAGTCTCATACAGACTAAGGATTGGTTAAGAGCGACAAATTTATGCTGCTATGATGTAGAAATTCCAAATAGTTTATTAACTAAACAAATAATTCCATGATTTGGTCTCATATATTCATAAGACTTTTTTATGCCTTATTTTATTCATACATATAATGTATGTTATTGGAAGGTTTTGTTTTTTTTTTCTGTACAAGAGAATTTTTATGTATTTTTTTTGTTGTTTTAATAAATTTAAAAAAAATGGTACCGTCAACGTCCAAAAAGTACAATTTTTTTTGGATGTTGGTACAAAATTGAAAACTCCATTTAACATACCTGATACAAATGCATTTTTGTTTCAGTAGTGCCAATTACATCTTTTTTTTCTTTATTAAAATAAAACAACATGCTTGGTTGTAGACACGTATATAAAGTTCACTTAAAAATACAATTACTTATTTATAATACATTATTATAACGTGAAAATAAATTTATATAACCCCTCTTGAATATTATTGCAATTATACCATTTGATGTTGCGACGTTTTTTGTGTTTAACAAAATAAAATATTTTTAAGCACTAATTTGTTATATATTTTGTTTTATTGTCAACACTATTTTTGTTTTGCAGCCAACAAAAATAGAAATTAATCTAAGTTGACTACAGCGGCAAAAGTAGTCGAGTAGCCGTGTAGTTGTGTTGGTGCCAAAATAATCGTTTTCATATAAACGTGTGTATTTTATTTTTGACAGGCTGTAGTCGTGTAGCTGCAGTCGTCTATGTGTTTATAGCATAATGAATAATCATAAACACTTAAAAAAAAAATGAAAGAAAAACATTTTTTTAACCTGTTAGAAGTTTTTGTTTTTCGGAAAAAACATGATCCACAATTTTCGCTGTAACTTTGAAATCAAAAGAAATTTAAAGAATAAGTTAATAATATGTATTCCTATTAGTATAAATTTGTATCCAGTTTTTGCTTTCACTAAATTCAGTAAATGTAAAAATTAATCTGAAGAAATAAAATATTTAAAACTTTTTTCCGTTTTAACTTTTTAATAAAAAATATATTAAAATATTTGTATTATTCTGCATTTTCATATTCATCACAAATATCCCAATTATCAAAATCTTCATTGTCATCATTATCTTCATCATCGTTATTATAATCTTCTTCATCATCATTGTCATAATCTTCTTCATCATTATCATCATCACTATCTTCATCGTTATTATCATCAGCATCTTTATCACCATCTTCATTACCATCATCTTTATCATAATTTTCATTAGAAATATCTGGCAAAACTAAATCTAATTCAGAAGTTGATAGAGTAGATTTTTTTCTGCTCATGTTTCTTGCTCATGCTAGATATAAATGGGTCAGAACTTAGCAGAAACCTATTGAAAATATCTTCATTGGACTTTTCCCGGCTGCATTTGCGAGCAAAGTGCTCTCTATAATTTTTAAAATCGTGATTAAATTAAAATGTAATCACTTGCATTTAGCCAGAAGTATAAAAATATGTTTACTTTCTGTAAATTGTGCGTGATACAATTTGTTGTATGTAAGCTTAAGTGACCGAAATCACTCACGCACTCATCTCTAAAAAAACAAAATGCATCAACAAAAAACAAAAACAATAAAATAAGACAATAAAGAGAATGACAATATTAAAACACAAAAACACATTTACACACAGAGAAATAAAGTGACAACCGAATTGAAAAGTGTATTTTAATGGTAAAAACTTATAAATTCAGATAGTACAGCGATATTTACATTGGATTTCTGAATATTTTGGGTGCTGCAACTAAAATTAAGTTGAATTAATCGAACTTTGTTCTGAAATCTAATGTTCCGTTGTACCAACCAACTGAAATTCGTAACAACCTAATTTGAGTCGTAGTAACCGAATTTTAGTTGGCAAATAGCTAAACTTTTCTCTATGTGCAGGTCTTTTTCAATAAATGACAACCAGAGTTTTTACACAAAAATCAAAATAAAAAAAAGTGCCGGGCATTGTCTGGACTGTTTTTTTAATATAAGCTGATATCCTATACTTTTCTAAAATCCATAAAACAAATTCCAACTCTTACTAACTTAATACTTGTGGCCCATTAAATGTGGAAATTATCCCACTTTTAGACCTTTTTTAAAAAAAATTATTAAAAATATTTACACATAATTTTTATGAACAAAAAAAAATTTACTATATACTATAATACCTGATGTTGAAGGTTCCATTATAAAAGATTTACTTTTAATAGATCGTCCAGAAACTAGAACCGGCCATTCCAATGTATTGTACGCTCTGAAATTAGAACCTGTGGTTCTAATTTCTGGAAGTTTTTTTATTTTGTTTTGTATTTTCACTACAAATTATTTTTTTGCAATGTATTGTACGCTCCAATGTATTGTATGTTTTTTTTTATTTTGTCATTGAAATAAAAATAAAACGGGGAATCCCCGAGTTATTCGTGGTGAGTACAATTCGGTCATATGCATGTGAAATTTGACATGCTTGTACAAAATTAAATACCTAATAATAAAAAAAATATTTAATGCTTTTCTATGAATTTAATATGTTCATTTAATTAAATATTATTAAATAAAAATTGTTTTGTGTTAAAATAAAGCTAACATAACTAGTTTTATTATAATTATGTGTAAAAAAAAAAATGTCCAGAAATTAGAACTTTTCAAAAATTAGAACTGCCCGATGTACAAAGTGGTTCTAATTTCTGAGATTCTACTGTAATTCGCTAACTTTGACCGCTCACTGAAAAGAAAGTAAACAACTTAGTTGATTGATTTTGACAGCTAGTGATGCAGAATTTTATCTACTTTCACCCTACACCAAAATTTATTATAAAAACTTTCTTTCTAAATTTCAATTAATCGCCACTTTGATACCATTTGAACCCAATGTGCGTTCGGTCTTTTCTTGCATAACTTACAAATTACCAACTTTGCAAAACAAAAAAAAAAAAATTAATCGAAAAAAATCTGGTTGCTAAACTTCAACTAGAAAAATCTGTAGGGCTATGCAATATTATTTTTGATATTTGCGAAAAATGCTAAAAGTTATATCCCTAGTGTTTCCTTAAAGTCAAATTTTATAAAAACGAAAAAAAATAAGTCAAACACCTCAATTGCATATTGTTTTAAAAGTTTTTGATAATTTTTAAATAATTGGATGAGTTGTATTTTAAGTTTTAATAAAAAAAATTTCGGAACTCCTGATTTCTTATTTGGTTTGTGTGCTATTATTTATTGTTAAGTAAAAATTAATAAAATAAAACTATAGAAATTATTCGAGTTACTCGACTAAATTTAAAATATTACTCGATTAATCGAGTAAGTTAAAACCGCCAAAATCGAGTTACTCGTTTACTCGAACAAAACCCAACCCGAGTAATTTGAATCCCTTAATATTTACACATGTTAATTTAGACATGTCGTGTAGAAGTAGCTTAAGAAAATTTTCCCCATTTTTGATTCCACAGTTTCGAGAATGACGTTTTTGTGACGATTTCTCATTCTCAATATGACGATTTTTTCCACACAAATTTACGATTTTTAAACATATTGGGTTGGCAGCACTGGTTGCTGTATTTCGTATTAAATAAAATTCATCTTTTTGAAGGCAAAAATCGTCACACCTGGCAACACTGATGGCAGTGTGTAATTTCTCTTTACTTTAACGCTAATATAAATGTTTATGAAACCTTCTGTTGAACAAGTTTGGTATGTATATATAATTTTAATACATATGAGTTACCTTATGTGTGCTACTTTATAAATTCACCCGATGTGGTGTATACGTTAAAATTCAACATAGTCTATGCGCATGTATTGTTATGGTGTGTAGACAAATTGCTGCAGTGTAGCGTAACCTTCTGTAGCCGTGATCGTCTAGTGGTTAGGACCCTACGTTGTGGCCGTAGTAACCCAGGTTCGAATCCTGGTCACGGCAATGTCTCAGCACATTGTCACGGAGAAGGATTTTATTTTTTTTTTACTTTATTTTTTTTATTTAAAATAATATATTTATTTTAAAATTGTAGAAACATTGTTAATGTTAAGTGTTTTTTTTTAATATTTATATCCAAGAGACTTTCATGCAAATGCACGTTTAAAGCAAAATCGATTTTGACGAAACACTTTTCCGAAACAAAAAATTTGCAACATGGCATCGATTTGTTTTGGCACAATTTTGCATATTTTCTCATAAATACATATTTATGCATGTTTTGTTATAAATGCATATTTTAATGCGTATTTTGGCATGTTTGGCTGCATATTTTCAATTTAATTGCATATTTTTCAAAATTCGACGATTTTTCTTATTTATGATAATGAATAAACCATGAATATTCAAATGACTTGCTGTTTTTTTTTTTTAGTTGGCGAAACTTAGGGTATAGATAATGACACAAATCGGGGCAAAATGAATTTGACATCAGCAATCCACAATTTTTTAGCCAAAATTTACGTTGATTTTAACAAAATATACTGCTATTTGCATTATACTGAATGTAAGGCAAAAGATTTTCATTTTGAATTGTCAGGTTTGAGATCATGATTAATTGTTACTATTACAAATAGAAAACGCTAGTTTTAATAAATGTAAGAGAAGATGAAAAAAATTTCTTTGTGGGGATCAGCGCTAGAGGGAGTGACGTACTTTCATCGCTCATCTACAGCCTCGTTCTAATCCACCACCCACAAGAAACTCAAGATTTGGATCAGGTATAGGTATAGGTATCAGAAAATCGGCGATGTCAATTGATTACCCGAACAACATGAGTTATTTTCGTCTTTTCTTACAAGTTTAGCCAACAGCTTTAAATCTTAAAGCTTTTATTTGGCAGGATTGCCAGTCCAACTGCTAATGTTAACATTACTGGGAACGAATTGGGAATCCGGCATGTATATTAATATTTAAACACAACATATATTAGTTGATTGTTTTCCTCTTTGATTTTACATTGCATGTTACCTGTATGTTTGGTTTGAGAAAGTTGTATGCATTGTTGATCTTTTAAAATTGCATTTTATTTTGAATTGTCAGGTTTGAGAAGTTTTTGCTAATTTTAGCAGAACATATTGCTATTTTTTCAAATTCAAAAATTTTTTCAAATTAGCTCAAATTTGACTAAACTCTATTGTAAAGTTAACAGTTTTATTTCTGTTGTTCTTATTTTATTAATATTTAGCAAAAAATACAATTTTTTCTGCAACGTCATTTTAAACGGATTTTTAATAGCTTTTTCTGCTATTTTTACACGTGTATTTCTATGAGTGTATCTAAAGAGAATCTTCACGACGGACTAAATTGATGAAGTGACTTCGACCTCTATCATAACAATTATTTTTTATTTGATATAAAGAAAAGGTAAAAAAAAAAGATTTACACATTTTGATATGGAAAAAATATTTTTTTTTTTCATTCCTAGCAGGCATTTTTTCGCAACACATTTCGTTTTGTGACAACTAATGCGCTGTATCAACTCCTACAAATTTTTTGGATTAAGTTAAATTTGCACAACCTCAACAAGTATCCTTTTAAAAATTTAAAATTTTATGAATTTAGAAGTTTTTAATATGATTTCTTTAAACGTTTGATAGCTTTAAACGTAAACAAGTAATAACAGGTGGCTAACTGTTGGTTGTGCTAGTTTTCCAGTACTGGCATAACGTTTGTTGGAATTAACTTGCCAGCGCTGTAAAAAAAGTTGGTATAAAAAAAGATTTTTCACAAACATAAAAAGTAAAATTTTAACATTTTTTTTAACAAAAAGTAGTAAATTTTTTAAAATCAATGCTTGAAAAGCATGTTTTACTAACGTTGGCAAAGCGTGCTAAATCACGTCTTTAATTTGTTTACGGTTGTAAATTTTATAAATCCAGTACTGACAAAGCACATTTTGCCAACGTTGGGAAAGCGATGTAAACAAGCTCTTTGACAGTGCTTTAATTTGAATTTCTGTCAATGGCACTAAAAATAAAGTGCTTTACCAGTGCTTGATTTTTCTGACCATTGGCAATTTCTGGCTGGGTATTTACAAATTTTTGTAAAAAAAAAGTTTTTGCAAAATCTTTTCAAGAATCTTGGAAAGCTAACATAATATTGCTATTGGCAGGTATTCAGAGCTTGATTTAGGAATTGGAATTATTTGGCATACTTCCATCCTGAGGGGAACTTCTAGTAGTTATGATAAAATAGTAAATTCAGCAAAAGTTTCGCTAACATTTAGTTGATTAAAAATTAAATAATAGTTGGTAAAAATTAATAAAATTTTTTTTTAAATATTAGTAGGCTGAAAAAAAATTCAAAAAATTTATAGAAAAATTACACATTTCCTGAAAATCCTTAAAAAAAAATGTGATTCTTTAAAACAAAATTGAATACAGAAATGTTCATACATTTATGACAAGCATTAATTGTATATCTGAAAATACGTAGAAATAATTATATATAACAAAAACAAAAATGTATTTCAACTACTTACATACATGGTTGTCTAAATGATGACAATTTGTACTGAAGCTAAATGCCGTAGATAGTTCTAGAAACAAAACAAAAAAGTAACAAAATATGACTTACACATAAACAACCGTTTTTTTTTGCAAATATGTAGATAAAGGAAATATAAAAAATTACGTAATATGTGTGTCTTTCTTTTTCGCTTTAGTTTGTCTACCTAAAGGTATATTTGTTTGCCATTTTTCCACATTCCATTAATTCCTACTATACAAGTTACACATCTTATTTTTATTAAATTTAAATATTTTATTTTGTCCTTAAATTAATTAATAATCAATTTCTTTGACAAGCCGGAATCAACACAATATTTGTTAGTTATAGTTTGTGTGGAGTGCACGGTTTAGAAGCTAGAGAGTGTTAAAGCTAACATTTCGTAAAATTGTGAAATGAACACAATCTTCAAAAGTCTTAAAAACATAATTATGTAAACTAGAAACCATTGATAGTAAACACAAAGAATGTATATATTGATCTTAAGGTAAGTTTTCGCTCCATTTCGCGATTTTCGCAAAACGAAAATCGCAATATCTTTTTAAGTAAAAGCACAACAAGTGTAATTTTTGCACTGTAGTTATATATTGATATGGCGAACAAATTATACCTCAACTTATTAATTTCTACACTCAAAAAAAAAAGTTTGTAAAGTCAGCAAAAAATTTTGCTGAGTCAGCAAAATTTTAGTCAGGAGGATGCTTGCAAAAAAGTTGCTAATGCCAGCAAAATCTTTTGCTGAAAATCAGCGAGCTAATTTTTAGCAACAAAATTTGTAGATTCAGCAAAAGTTTTGCTCACACTTAGTAGATTAGAAATACAAAAGCCTTGCTAAAAATTAATAAATTTTTTGCTGAATTTTAGTAGACTGAAAAAAACGCAAAAAAATTGTAGAAAAATTGTAATTTAGTTAATTTATTTGCTGAAAATCATAAAACATATTTTTGTGATTCTTTTAAAAATAATTTACTATACTAACGAAATATAAAAATTTTCATTTTTCCACATTGACGACATGAATTTATTTAATATCTGAAAATATATAGAAATAAATATATATAACATAACAAAAATTGTCTTTCAATTACTTACATCAATGATTGTCTAAATTATGCTATCGTTTAAATGATGCTATCGCAACTGCCGAAGATAATTATAGAAACGAAATGAAAAAATAAACAAAAACAAACGAAACGAAAAAAACAACCCTATTTGCAATAAGAAAAAGGAACCATAAAAAAATCTACCTAAGATGTGTGTCTTTGTCTTTCACTTTACTCTGTCTACATTTCTGTATATGTTTGTTTGCAATTTGACCACACATATAAACATTTAGTTTAAATAAATAAATATTTTATTTTGTCTTTTATTTAATTAATAGACAATTATTTTCACAAGCCGGTGACAACGCAAAATTTAAGTTATTTTAATCCTCAATTTTGATTTATGTATGAAAAACAGATACAAAAGTCGTGCATGGTTGATTTTTTTTATATGTCTTATTAGAGTTGTACTTTTTAGTATCATTTTCGTCTTCTCTACTACATCTTGACATGCCGCGACATCTACTTCATTCTGCGTATATCTTTCAATCTGGTTGCCGTCCACACTATTAATGTGTTTATCAGCACAATTTTTTTTTAGCAAAATTAATTAGTAAAACATTAGTATATTAGTAAAGCATTAGTATAAAACAGTTAAGTGCTGAATAAGTATAACAAAAATTTTAGCTGAAAACACGATTTTAGCAAAAAATTTTGCTAAAAAATAGTATACCTGATTTACAAGACGTTTTACTAACTTTTCTACTAACTTATTTTTTTGAGTGTATGGATTAGTTTTTGGTATTCGCTCAAAAACTATTTTGGCCATTATTGCCTAAATTAGGTAACGAAAAAAAATATGTAGAAAAACGTATTGCTTATTTTTCGTGCAGAACACGTTGTATAAATTTCATTGAAAAAAACTTAGGCCGGTTTGGGGGTTAAGGAAAAAATACAAATCGATTCGTTGATAAAATATCTAATTTATATATATTTCAATTAATAGCGACTTTCAAAAATTTTATATATATTAATTTCAATTCAAAAACCACAAATTAAAAACGTTTTAACATTACACACAGAGAAATAAAGTGCCAACAGAAATGAAAAGTGTATATTAATGGTAGCAACTTATAAATGCAGTTAGTACAACGATATTTACATTCGATTTCTGAATATTTTGGGCGTTTCAACTAAAATTCAGTTGTATTGACCGAACTTTGTTGTGAAAACTGATGTTAAGTTGTGCCAACCTTCTGAAACTCGTAATAACCGAATTGGAGTCGTCGAAACCGATTTTCAGTTGGCAAATAGCTAAATTTTTCTCTGTATGTATCGTGATATTGCACGCAGTAACTTCTTTTTCCAGTGTAGTTGATGTTAATTTTTGTCCTAAGGCTAATAGGTTACAAGAAACAGTGCCGTTTTTTCTGCATAATGAAACAATATTTTTTTAAGAAAGTCGTTGAAAATTTTAACTAATAATTTTGTTGCTTCAAAAGTTGAGAAGAAATTTCAGACTTGGCTATAACCAGAAACTTGTTATCACCAAAAAGAGTTTTAATTTCGTTGAAATACAAATTATTTGAAATACGAAATGCCTTTTCATAAAAATCATTGCTTATTTTTTATTAAATTTTTTGAATATTTTTTAAGGTGTTTTTTGAATGGGCTTTAAAAATCCCGAAAAAAAATATTTTTTCTTGATTTTTGACGAGCATTAAAAATAGTTGTAAATCAATTGTGCCCCATGAGGTGGGGCAGTTCATTCGTTATAGGTTGCTTTGAAAAACATTAAAAATATAGTTGATGGCATGGGAATAATGAGAAGTTTAGGCATTGCAACTAAAGTTAAGATGTGTTTATCTTAAGACTTAAAATACTTTTTCGTAAAAATTCATTGAGTTGTTAACGGGACCGCTTCAAGCAATGAAATGGCGAATGCTTCCCAGTTTACCCTATATTAAATGTAGTTGCTTTAAGCATTTATTATGATTGTAAAATATAACAATTACAAACAATTATCAATGTATATAATTTTGTTTATGTTTAATTATAAAATAAATAACTGATTTAATTAATATCCTTTATTATACAATTTCAAAATTAAAAATTGATTTTACTATTTGCCAAAATTTGTCTAAACTAAAACAATACACAATTTATTTAATGATGTTCTATGTTTGTATTATGAGTTTATGAACCACATAAATTTATCATTGTTTTATTTAACGACCCGAGTAGAAACGTTTACATATAATCATGCATTATTTTATATAAATATATATGTTCTTGCATGCTATTATATGTAAATACATATGTTTATATATGTTTATATATACAATTTTTTTCCTCTACATTTTTCAACACCATGCCACATATAATATTATCTTACTACATATCGACCACTATATAATCGTATATGACATAAACAATTGTATATGTTTAATATAAATATGTACGAATACATGTCTAATTAGATAAAGCACAAATCTAAATTATATATAATAATATATAGTGTTATACAAAATAAAAATGTATTTCGCTATCTTGACCAATTCATAGTTATATATCGTTACATACCAGAAAAGTTTAAGTGTTTGCGAATTTCGTCACGTACTCAAATGATATTGAGCTGTTTATGGCTAAAAACCAAACATTATAAAATTATATACAAAACTGATACAATCTAATACAATTCTATCGGGCCATAATTCGGATAAAATTATACTGGACATTGATCTCATTGCATCAGATTATATCTAAACCCATACAAACAGATACAGATATGGGACATTGATCTCATTGCATCAGATTAGATCTAAACCCATACACAGATAACAGATATGGATCCATATTTCGTATGAATTTTTTTAAGATTACATACATATAGCGTCAAATAGAAATTGATATAACTACATAAAGCTCCATATCACTTTTTTAAATCGGGGAGTTATTGTATGGAATTTACGACCCGATTAATAAAAATTGATATGGAGCTTTATGTAGTCATATCGATTCCTATGTTCTTATTAAATTTCATCCGAAATGTGGACCCATATAATTGTATATGTTTGTATGTTTGATGCAATTAGATAAATGTCAGTACAATTGACCTGATAGAATTGTATTAGATTGTATCAGTTTTGTATCTAATTGTATCAGTTTATATCTAAACTAAATAGATATATTTTCATAAAACCAGATATTATTATATCCGGATTTTGACCCGATACAATAATATATGATTCTATGCAAATTGATATGTGTAAATATAAATAGATCCATGTTTTAGTCGGGCGTTGTGGTGTAATGGTTAGCGCGTTGGACTGTTACACAAATGATACCGGGTTCGATTCCCGGTGACGACAACATCAATTTAGAAAAATAATATGTATGAGTTTTCTATCACTTATATATGTATCGCTGCGCCCACCTTCGGTGTTCCCATAGCACTTAACCCCACCGAAGTAAAATAATGAATCAGGGCTATGAAACAATAAATTAGCCAACTCTACATCAAGTGCCGACCAACAACTGTTCTAAGACTTATCATCTCGCGCAATTACAGTGTTGCCATGTTTGAAGCCCTTCATCTTTCACCACCTTTCATCTCTCCACTATCCCCTTTCCAAAGAAAGCAACACATTAATTAATAGGAAGAAGTTCCTGAGTGCTGCTTCTCTTTTTATTTTTGTACAATATTGGCCTCAAAAGTTTGCTAATGCTGAGCATATTTTTGAAAATATATTTGTAAAATATCCATAAAGTTCTACATCTTTCAATTTTAAATAAGTAATAAAATTAAAATGATATTTTTCCTAAAACTATGAATGGTGTAATTCTGTAAATTTCCTAGTGGCAGAAGTGTAAATATTCACCCTATATGGATCAAGTTACATAAAATAAATATTGTCATCAAGGTGAGATTTTATTTTTCCAATTTAAAAGATTTACAATCTTGTAGTCATAATTAAAATTAAATTTCATGGGTCTTTTTTGTCCCCAGTCAACTAAGGGTTAATGATTTTTTTAAATAACTATAAAGATAATTATAGTCTTAATAAATTTTCGAAAATTATGCAAACTTTAATGAAAACATTCAAATTTTGTTGAATTTTTCACAAAATAAGCTATTTTAATAATATGTTCTGGAAAGGAGGCGCTCCAAAAACAAACTCGAATTATCATATTTCCAATTTATTTATTTTCTTTAATAACAACTCTTATTTTATAAAAATAGCAATCGACAGCTTCAAGTTAGGCATACTAAAAAACTTTAGAAATAATTAAAAAAGGACGTTTTTGCATTTTTTTTTATTAAATTCGTGGGTCATTTTGGATTCCAGGCTCAAGTGGGTTAGGATATATGAATAATTTTGAGTATATTAAATAAATACATGAAATAAAAAGTTAAATATTTTGAAATTTCGAATTTTGGGAAATTTTATTAATAATACACTTTTTTCCAAAATTCACCATTTTCGGACGTCTCTCGGCACTAGTAAAAAAAACAAATTAAAACGTTTTCTTCCATTAGGAACCATTTGCAATACAAGTGGGGGGTGTAATGAACGAAAATCGTAAAATCGTTACATTAAGCGATATCCTAATACACATACATAAAAATATGTATTTACATATAATAGCATGCAGTAACATATATATTTGTACTGCATTATTATATCTAAACGTTTTTACTCGGGGAATAAATACACATTTTCATGGTTTTACATTTGAAACAATAATAAAAGTTTGTGTCGATATTTGAATGACACTTTTGGCTCTTTTATATTGTTGTGTTATTAATTACACATATTGTTTTAATTTTGTTACTATCGTTTTTAATGACACTTTTGTGGTAAGTTGTAATAATTAGGGCAACCAAAAATATGCTAGAGCTTGTTTTTATTTGTAAGGATAGAACTATTTGAACTAAATACAAGTTTTTATCATGAAATTATGAAAGTAAGTTATATTTTTAGGGCTTTTTTGTAGCTTATTTTTTGATATTTGCTTATTTTAGCTTATTTTATAAATATAGATACTTTTTGACATTTTTCTGTAAAAATTAGGCTTGTTTTAGCTTTTTTTTTTTTTATTGAGAACTTTTTCTGCTATTTTTTAGCAATTGGTATTTCGAAAACAAAAAATTTAATAGAAAGTTGAGAATTAAATATTGTAGGTTCTTGGTTTGTCAAAAAATATTTTGATAACCCAATTTGAACTTTGAAGCTTAAAAAACTCTGTTGCACCCTTGTTTGGCTAACGCACTTCCAAAGAACAAATTTTACATAAAATTTTAATTATAGTAACGATTTTAATAAAAAGAAATTTAACGCTTTATTTATATTATTTATATAAATGATTTATTTTGCAATATTTCGAGCTTTTTTTTAAGAGCTTAAATCATTGTTTTTAGGACTTTTTGGTTGCTCTCGTAATGATGATGATTGGGTCGGTCGGTAGGCAGGGTGCATTGCTAGATGGATGACGGATTCGTTGTCTGACTAAATTTTACATGCTGGTTGTCGCAACAAGCAAACATACCCAGCAAAAACATGGTAATGATTCATCATTATTTTATACGGTACTATGTAATGATTATTCATTATCTTCTGCATTACTTTAAATATTAAAAAAATGGGTTACCAATAAGAAACTTATAACGTATTATTCTAATACAAAAAATTATTGGTGAACAATAATAAGTCATTTGTCTTATTACTTCCAAGCTAAATTGCTTTTCACAATTTGTTAAATAAGTTTTGGGACTTTAGCACATTTAATTACTATAAATGCAATTAATGTTTATCCCGATGAAAATAAATTTAAATAACGATACAACATTTTTCTTGAAATCAATTTTTAGACTCATTATAATTCGTCTTTTTGTAAGCTAAAGTGCTAGGTGTTTGGTTTATTATATCATGAACGAATTAAAATAGAAAAAAACGCAATTATATTTAAAACTAACCTCATCATAATCCATGCAAAAACAAACGAAAAAAAATTTCAAATCTACAAAATATTTTGTAAAATGAACAAATTTTCGTGTATTTTACTAAAGTTTTTGTTATATTGACAATTTTTTCGTATTTTTATGCATGGATTGTTATCAGTGTATCAAATTTTATATGCATTGGTGGCTTAGGGTATAGAGCAGTCGCCTGTTCCCGGCTCGACCATGTTTAAAAAAAAAAAAAAAAATTTTAATTTGTAATTTTTTTCAAAATCTATGTGTAGACCCATAATTTTATTCCTTCTGGTAATGGCTTATTACTCATATCCATGTATGCATATAGGTAACCCATTATAATGCATATTTATTTCAAAATTCTCATATTTACGTAAAGATGCCAGTAACGCATTACTCATTACTTTTGGAACATTTCATATAAAAAAGTTAGAATTATAACTAATAAAGGGTAATACGTTCAAACCTTCGAATTTCGCTTACTAGACTGATTATTGGGTAAGGTGTGTTTTTGCTGGGTACTTCAATGTGGGCTATAAATGCAGTTCAATTAGGGTTTTCAAATTCCAGACATATTTCAATTTCCGGGAATCTGGAATTTCTTTTTCAAACATTCCCGGGATTTTCGGGATTTCCAAAATAAACATATGGAAAAAAGCAAAATATATTTAAATGTATCGATCACTGTTACTTCAGAAATATTTTATTTTATTTAAAATAACTCTGAATATATTTATTTTCAAAACTTTTTAAAAATTCTTTTTTATATAGTGGAAAAAATATTTTACCTCGATGTTTTTTATATATTTAAGAAGATGCGGAAAGACTAATTTGATTATTGAATTTGAACATAATTTGACATATTTTTTTCTTGTTGCCGGATTTTTAGTTTGGCACACATTGTTGTTTTAGTGTTTTTTTGCTATTCCAGGGAATCCTGACCCTAATTCCCGTTAATCGTAATGTGAAAAATCGGCAAAATTGATAGAAATTTCGTTCTGGGTTAAAAGGGTTTCCGTTTTTATATCATACACTGATTGAGGGATTTTCACTCCGTTTGGAACATGTCAAAATATATGTCTGCAATACCTCATAAAGTGCAAATATAGGATTTTGATAATTTCTCTTTTGCACTCAATATTGTTTGGATCTTTCTATCACCTTTCTTCCAAAATCCTATTTGGAGCAGAGAGAACTCCCGTATTGTGAAAAAATCTTCAAAGTTATAAACATAATTGCGACTCACAAGGAAACTACATTGTGCTGTAACCCGCAGAATGAAACTTAGGTATGTTAACGGGGACAAAAAAGTATGAAACGAAAATATTTTTAGGTGCGCAATCTCAATTTTCTGAATAAACCATGGTTCTTAAATCGAAATCGAGTCTGCGATTTTTCACGGCATAATGTGTTTGTAAGATAAAAAACAATTAAACAAAAAATGGATTGCAATTGATAAAAGATAAACCTGTATCGCCGGCAGCCGGATTGTTTAAGAGGAAATTTTCTCAGCTTTCTATAGCTGTGCTCATATTGAAAAATTCGGTACGTAAGTTGGTGGTTTTTGTTAATTTAATAATAAATTATTTTATAAAAGTGGCATATATTTAAAAAAAAAATTAAAAACTTACATACCACTTTCATTGAAAAATGCATTGTAATTGTATCGCCGACAGCGGGCTTGTTTAAAAGTAAGTTTCCTTAGCTTTTATTATCTGTACTCATATTAAAACAATTCTGTTTTTTATATAAGCACAGATGTAGAAAGCTAAAAAAAATCCTTTTAAAAAAGCCCGGTGCCGGCGATACAGGTTTATCTTCCATTAATTGCAATATATTTTCCCCTAAACATTGCATGTATTATTTTAATGCTTTTTTATCTAACATACACTCACAATATATTTTCCGTTACCGATTGTAGTTTATTTAAAAAGTAATCCGTAAAGTTTGTTTTTAACTGAATAAACTATTAAAATACAAAGAAACATATTTTTCAACTTTTTTGCCTCTTATTTAAAAAACAAACTATGAATTAATACGGATTTTCTGTAGCAGTTAATATTTTCGTTTAAAATCTACATGTTTAAAAAAAATCTACTTGTTTAAAAAAAAAATCACACAAAAATCACAGTAATCTTTTTTTTTAAAAGTTCTCTCAAACGTTTTTCATATGCATGAACTGGGGATGGTAAATTAATTACTTATTTACATTTTCAGTCCAAAAAGTACCAAAGTGGCCCAGCTGGCGATTAAGTGCTTTGTTTCAGTAAATTTTGTTTTACTTTTTTATTTTACTGAGGGTATTCAGCGTGGTTATTTGCACACGATGCAAATTTGCACTTTCTCATCCTTGAGCAGTATTGACAGTGCATAATGTGCATATTAGAACAGAGATGGAGTTCCCTCACTGTTCCAAATTTATATGTTAAAGCACATCTATTAGATGACATCTAGGAGATGAAGAGATAGAGATAGAGTAAAAACTCTGAGTTTCTTTATTCATGTACAAATAACAAAGTTTAATATATATAAAATAAAACGAAAAGTTAGGATTATAATTTTCGCAGTATAGAACATGTGTTAGCTGATTATTTGAATACAAGAAAATTAATTAGCAATATGGTAAAAGTCTAGTGTTTTTTAGGTAAACAAGATAAAGCGCATCAATGTTTAATGTAAATTTAAAATTAAGCAATATTCTTGTGCAACTTTTGCTAGTTTGCAACAAATTACCCGTGTGTATGTCATATTGGAAGGTTAGAAAAAATCAAAAAGGTTTTGTGTCTGCACAAGATATGTGTTAAATATTTAATATTGAGTTGGCTACATTGAATGATAATAAAATTGTCAGTAATATGTGCAATAGTATTGCAAGAGTACCTTAACAATTAAATTAAATCAAAAAGTACAAAATTTTTACAAAAGTGGTTTTTACTTTAGTACTAAAACAAATATTTTATTTACCATCACTATAGTTTTTCTTTAGATTTTAATTTTCTTTTATTTGACATATGCTATAAACACATAGACGACTGCAGCTACACGACTACAGCCTGTCAAAAATAAAATACACACGTTTATATGACAACGATTATTTTGGCACCAACACAACTACACGGCTACCCGACTACTTTTGCCGCTGTAGTCAACTTAGGTTAATTTCTATTTTTGTTGGCTGCAAAACAAAAATAGTGTTGACAATAAAACAAAATATGTAACAAATTAGTGCTTAAAAATATTTTATTTTGTTAAACACAAAAAACGTCGCAACATCAAATGGTATAATTGCATTAATATTCAAGAGGGGTTATATAAATTTATTTTCACGTTATAATAATGTATTATAAATAAGTAATTGTATTTTTAAGTGAACTTTATATACGTGTCTACAACCAAGCATGTTGTTCTATTTTAATAAAGAAAAAAAAGATGTAATTGGCACTACTGAAACAAAAATGTATTTGTATCAGGGATGTTAAATGGAGTTTTCAATTTTGTACCAACATCCAAAAAAAATTGTACTTTTTGGACGTTGACGGTACCATTTTTTTTAAATTTATTAAAACAACAAAAAAAAAAAAAAAAATACATAAAAATTCTCTTGTACAGAAAAAAACAAAACCTTCCAATAACATACATTATATGTATGAATAAAATAAGGCATAAAAAAGTCTTATGAATATATGAGACCAAATCATGGAATTATTTGTTTAGTTAATAAACTATTTGGAATTTCTACATCATAGCAGCATAAATTTGTCGCTCTTAACCAATCCTTAGTCTGTATGAGACTTGATAATGTTGGCTAATGAAGTCTGTTTCTTTCCTTAGTTTTTATTATATTTTGAAAAGAAAAAACTCTTTCCACATTTGCAGACCAGTGTGGAATGGATAAAATTCCAGCAACGACTAGAAATGTCTGGAAACATATTGACATTCAGTTCATTTTGAAAATTAGCTACTACCGACCAAAAACTACAAACATTTTAATTTTTTAACGACTTCAGTTAAAAAAATTTTAGTTTTTACTCTGGCTCAAGTAATATTTTTACTAAGAAGACAAGAATGGAGCAAAATTAATGATTAATCGGTTTCTTGTTAAAGTTCTGCCTATTATGGAGGCTATAACTTTTCTAAAACATTGGGTTCTGATGAGATCTTTAACCAGATCGAAATACTAGTATTAACCTAGCTAATATGTTTGATTTGCTTTATTTTTGTAAATATACGGAGGTTGAGAGCTCGTTCTAAATTTAACATATATAAGATTGTTTGGAATTTTCTTTCATTTCTTTAACAATAATTTAATTTTCGTTTGAGTTTGAATTTTAACGTCTTTTTCAGACAATTGCAGTTAATACTATAATTAATATGCAATTTTATTTAATTTAATTGTGAAAGGCGTGGTAGAGAAGAAAGAGTGTATTTTCTAAAAATCATAACTACATTGCAAATATTCAATTTTTTCTGAATCAGACTGCGCAGTTTCTGGTATTGAACGTTCGTCAGTGACCCTGTTTTTTTTTTTGAATAATGTAATATTTGTTATGTTTTTATTTGTTCGATTGCGTCTATATGAAATTTTTCTGTGCAATCACTGACCGTGGTATAGATAAACTGATTTTTAATGCCACATGCACTCGCACTACACATTAGACAGAGCGCTTTAGCCCTCTGAGCTATAGTTAGGTCGAGTTTTGTTGTGATTAAAACTAGTTTTATTCAATACACGGTGTTTTTGTTCTTGCATACATAATCTCAGAAGTACAACTCCAACAACTCCAACAACACAACAGTTCTATTTTTAGAAACTCACCTCACTCTAATGTCCACTGTTTTCCCATATGTTATAAGTGATGCCATATCTATATATCAATTTTCACTTCTTCAGAATTTTAATAAATTCAAAATAAAAGTGAAGTTGGCTTCAACAAGTGTCAATATATGTAAGAGCTGCCAGATAAATTTTGTAAAAAATCGTAAATTTTTAATCGATATTAAAAAAAAAAAATTGCCAACTTTATTCTTCAAAATCCTTAAAATGATGATAAATCGTAAAATCTGGCGGATATAGTCGCATATATTTTAAGAGCTCATTACATAAAACGAATAAATGCAATGAAAAAGGACACAATAACAATTTGTTTGCTATACTAAAAATTCAAAAAGGGGAAAAATTAAAAATTTTTAAATTGTACCAAATGAGTCGCGGTAGTACCACGGTACTTTAGAAGGTCAAAATGTACCAAAAAAAGTACAATTGTACCAACTTTAACATCCCTGATTTGTATAAAAATATATTTTTAAATTGAATCGTGATCAGCTGTTTACTATGCTGCTGTCGTTTCCAAAATAATAAGTAGCTGACCACACGGCGACGATTGCAGTCAACGGCATTTGCAGTCGTGTAGCTCTGCAGTCTGCTGTGGTCTATGTGTTTATAGCAATACACATAGTTTTTAAAGCTATTTGCATATTATAGTAAAAGATGAACTCAAAGGTCATCCTTTTTCGTTATGCTGCCATATAAATGTTAGGCGCCATTCGCTCAATTAATTATTATTCAGTTAATCTTATTATTTAGTTTTAAAAATAAATCCTAACATATATTATTATTAAGTATATAATACATTATGTAAATAATACATTTTTATTTATTTTAAATTAAATTTGGTGATAGCTAAAATAAACGACAATCGTTTATTTTTACGTTTTTGGGGGTAAAATTTTGATGGTTAAAATAAAGGAAAATCGTTTATTTTTAAGTTTTGGGAGTTAAATTTTTAATTGTCAAAATAATGGAAAATCTTTTATTTTTATGGATTTTCGGTAATTTTTTGATAGTCAAAAAAAACGAACGTCGTTTATTTTAACGGATTAAGCAATTATTTTTTAATAGTTAAAATAAACGAAAGTACTTTGTTTTTATCGATATTTTTAGTTAATTTTTTAACAATAAAAAATAATTGGAAATTACTATTGTTTTAAACGAAAAATCAGTAGTACTGTTTTTAACAACATTTTCTATAGTTTTAATGTACAAATTCGTTTGTTTCTAACTATAAAATATTGTGAGTGTACGAGTTTTGTCGTAAAATATCGGAGGCTGGATTTCAATTTTTGAACCATGGTTTCTTCGGAAAATGTTCTTAGAATTTTTCGCAGATTACGTTGTTGCTCTACTCTTTCTCAAGTTTTTCAGTTCCAAACAAATTGACCGACCATAATGTACATATATACAAATTGGGTAACAAACGAAAGTTACTAATAGGAATCGTGATCGCTAAAAGGCCCTCTAGTAGAAATATTGGCAACCAAAGTTGAAACTTTTAAAGCATATAACTCCTAAATGGTTGACGATATTTAAAAAGTTAAAATTTTGTTTAATTTTGTAAAAAAATCTTTATATGAAAATATATGAAAATTTATTTGTTTTAAGTTAAACTATTTTTAAAATTGTTATAGGTTCAGTATTATTATAATAAAAACCATCCATTATTTATGTTTTGAGTAAAAAGCGGATTAAATTTTGGAATATTTTAGACTTTGTGTATTTGAAAATTTCATCGTTCGATCGGTCAGATTTGCAAAACTTATATACAATCCATAAACTAATTTCTTGCAGAAAAATATATTTTCATACTCTTTCATCGACATAACAATCAAAATATAAAATATTAGACTTTTTTATATTTTAAAAAAAATTTTTGAAAAAAGTTCAAAATATATTTTTTCAGATAATTACTTGGCAACTCTAGATAACAGTTTCCCACAATTTTTGTATTCGATTAAAGTCAAGATATTGAGTAATTTTAAGGTTTTTAAAAGTACTGGGTCGTAAAAGTAACACTGTGTCAAAGATGAGTTAACTGTCCGATACACAGAAAACTCAAAACGGGTTTCAATTAAAAAATTTATTGAATCAATTAAAATTTTAATTGATTTTGCACCTATCACGACTATCAATTAAACCTTTTATTAAAATTAAGAAGGAAAAAAAAGTTATAAATAACATCTACAAAAAAAAAAGTTTTTTAATGCTGAGTCTGTTTGTGTGTGTGACTGTTTTGTTTGTTAACTTCAAGTGTATTTGGTATTTTATACTGAAAATTTTCTATTTATGTATACAGTGTATGAAAAAATAATATGATAAAAAAATATGTATTTATATATTTAAAAGTCAATAAAAATATTTATTGATTCAATTAAATATTTGTTTAGAAATAAATTAAGTTCAAATCAAATCTTTAATTAGATATTTAAGGTTGATAATTTTTTCTGTGATAACTTTCAAATATTTTTTTTATTAAAAACAATTTGTTTTAAGTGACATTAAATATATATATATATATATATATATATATATATATATATTAGAGTTATTCAAAAATAATTTTTTGCTTCTGATCTTTGGATATTATCACTTTTTTAAAGGTTTTTGCATCAATAACAATTATGGCGTACTTTTTTTTTCTAAATTCCATCTCCTTACCCGGCCTCTAGGCGACTGAAAACGCGGATTTTGAGTGACGTTTTTAAAATAACCAAAACTGTTGAAAATTTATAAAATTGCACTTGACTATTCGAGTCTACAGGAAAAATCAAGAAGATAGGATTTTTCTTTACGCTTTTCTAATGTACCATGCAGCTATTAGGGTGTCCAAAAAGTCATTTTTTTTAAAAAATATTTTTAGATTTTTTTTTAAACGCTCAATGAATATTTGGCTACCTCTGAGGAAGATGGTACAAAAATTTTTTTTTATCACAACCCGTTAAAAAGTTATTAAGCCCCAAATCATTATTCTTAAATGAAGACACAATAATTTATAGTTTTGTAATTCTTATACAAATTTGATTATTTATTTAAAACAACAATAAATATTAATTCAAATAATTTTTTTCCACCGCAGATAAAGCGAAACCATTTAAATTGTTTTTATTTTTCACTAAACACGAATCATTCAGCCTTGAAATTTTACCAACAAGTTGTTCCGTGTAAATACTTGTTGATTGTATATTTTCAGCTATTTTAATTGCATTCTTAAAACTTTTTTGGGCTGGCCATTCATCCGCCTTAAAAAGCATAAATGAAATATTAATTCCAAAATTAACAAGAGTTTTTAAACTCTGGAGAGTAATATAATGAAACGTTGATTTCCAAAAAACTGAATCAATATATGTTAACTTGTTAGTTGCATCTTCGATATTACTGACCACTTCTTCGCATTCTACGACATCAATAAAATCTTTCTCATATAGTATTTGATCAGTACCATTAATCAACTTTACAATATCTTCCGTGCTTTCTTCCACTGTAACTGTATTGAATATTTTGTTATTATATTCTTCTAAATCGTTTGAAAAAAGACTAACACTTGAATCAATTGTTGAAAGCTGTGTAAACTGATCTTGATTATTATTGCCTAACAGCTTTATACGCAAATTTTATTTTTCTTCTACAGAAATTCTTTCATCAAAAATTGCAAATATAGAATTTTCTTCACTTACATAATCCATGTGTCTTAATTGAGTTGATTTTGCGCTATTGGCAATCAAGGAAAAATATTTTCCTTCAATTTTGGAGAACTCTTCGAGTTCCATCAAAAAATCCAAATCATTTTTTGGAGCATATATCGTTGACTCGCAAGTAAACCAATACTTTAAATATATTGTTATAAAATATAAAAGCATAGATTCAAATTGTTCCACTAAGGCTTTCGGTATATTGAAATGATCTTTAAAAAGCATAATTTTAAAAATATAAATAACTTTCGAGAGCCATCTGGCATGATGATCTGCTCCACATGATTTTATTTTGTAGCCGGGGTTCGCATTTAAATGTACAAGGGCCAATTCCGCTACTTCTAAGTGATCTGCTCTTCGATGATTAATGTTGGTTTGTGTTACATAAAAATCTACTAAAGTTTGTAGATTTTTCTCAAGAATTGGCTTAGCTGTTTTCGAGTGGATCGCAGGTGTAATCTCCAAATCACGATTTTGGTTGAACCATTTTCGAAATTGACCAAATATAGGAATACCGGCACCAACACTTTTCATCACCACTTCTTTAAATGGATTAGCTACACATAGCTCCTTCTGGTGAAGTCGGCATGGTCGGCGATTTAATTGTTTCTTGATTGACTTTTCAAACAACACTGCTGCACCACCTTTAATACCAGAATTTGCTGCTGTAGTGTCATAAGATAGACCCACAATATTATTTGTAATATTTAAATTATCACATTGTGCCTTTAGTTCAAACGCAATAGATTTTGCTGAACCATCTTCTATAAAATTGCACGAAATCAATTTTTGTAGCCCATTTGGGGCAGATACGCTTATCACCAATCTCTCCACCATATCTTTACTATTATCTTCCATTCGTTTACCATCCCAATGCAAAATTAAAAAGTCGGGAAATTGGAATTCTTGAAGTCTTTTTAGTGAATCATGACGATTTTTATTTCGGTTTCTTAAAATAGTGGGAAATGATATCTTACCTTCTACGTGATTTAGATGTTTAAGCTCTAAGAAAAGGCGAGCCATAGAATTTGATGATATTCCCAGATTGTCCAACAGACCACAAATTTTTGGACTTATAAAGACAAACTTTGAAACTCTTGAATTTGCTTCATTAAGCAACCAATTTGGATCCATACATTCGTTATCAGAATCAACTCCATACATTCGTTATCAGAATCTTCTTCCATTTTCTTGTCAGCACATACTTTAATAATTGGATTTTTCACTGATCGCTCAAATTTCTGGGTACAAGGAAAAAAATTAAGGAGCTGGTCACGGAATCTGATAACTTTTTGTTTTTGAACTAATCTTTTTGGTTGAAAATTTTTTTAGCACTGAGAAAGTCTTCATTAAGTTTTAATATTTTACTACGAAGGTAATACCGCTGTTTAGGAAAGATATTAAACTTTTCAACATCGGCCTCAATTTCAGCAACAACAGTTGAAGCTATTCCAAAGCAATCTTGACTGCGATTTAGATTACGGACAGTACGAAACCGGCATAAAACATCTAAATTAGTACACGACCGCACGTCTAAGTATAAAATGGGTAAATATATCAATATGTAATACATATTATGTAATACTATTATAATAATATTATGTAATTTAGAATATAATAGAAATACCTGGAATTCTTCTGATTCGTTTTTCAGTTAATATTAGCAAATCACTCATTTTAGATAACAATTGGGAAATTAAAAATGTTTGTGATTAAAAATTATATGCAATGAAAATTTAAATAAAAGTAAAGGAAATGGCTACTATTGCACGAGTTTTTTTTAATTAAAAATAAAAACAATAAATAAAATTTAAAAATTGCAAAACTAAAAATTATGTTTATTCAGTTAAAAATAAAGATTTATGGTTGAATATCTTTTTAACGGATTGTGATAAAAAAAACTGTTTGCACCATCTTCCTCAGAGCGAGCCAAACGTTCATTGTGCGTTTAAAAAAAAAAATTAAAAAATATTTTTTAAAAAAAAATTACTTTTTTGGACACCCTAATAGCTGTATGGTACAATAGAAAAGCGTAAAGAAAAATCTTATCTACTTGATTTTTCCTGTAGAATCGAATAGTCAAGTGCAATTTTTTAAATTTTCAACAGTTTTGGTTATTTTAAAAACGTCACTCAAAATCCGCGTTTTCAGGCGCCTAGAGGCCGGGTAAGGAGATGGAATTTTCCAAAAATAAAAACGCCATTATTTTTATTGATGCAAAAACCTTTAAAAAAGTGATGATATCCCAAAATCAAATTTTTTGGAATAACTCTAATATATATATATATATTTTTTTTTTGTGGCCCTTTGTTTCTCTTAAGGAACCATAGGACATTATATATATATATATTAAAGAATTATAGTTGGATTTATCTTAAAAAAATATGTTTATTAACGCTTATTCAATTTAATCAAGATTCATATTTTTTCGGCTTTTATTGGACTTTTCCCGAAGAGCTTTTTTATCTACACTCACAATATATTTTCCGTTACCGATTGTAGTTTATTTAAAAAGTAATCAGTAAAGTTTGTTTTTAACTGAATAAACTATTAAAATACAAAGAAACATATTTTTCAACTTTTTTGCCTGTTATTTAAAAAACAAACTATGAATTAATACGGATTTTCTGTAGCAGTTAATATTTTCGTTTAAAATCTACATGTTTAAAAAAAATCTACTTGTTTAAAAAAAAAAATCAGACAAAAATCACAGTAATCTTTTTTTTGAAAGTTCTCTCAAACGTTTTTCATATGCATGAACTGGGGATGGTAAATTAATTACTTATTTACATTTTCAGTCCAAAAAGTACCAAAGTGGCCCAGCTGGCGATTAAGTGCTTTGTTTCAGTAAATTTTGTTTTACTTTTTATTTTACTGAGGGTATTTAGCGTGGTTATTTGCACACGATGCAAATTTGCACTTTCTCATCCTTGAGCAGTATTGACGGTGCATAATGTGCATATTAGAACAGAGATGGAGTTCCCTCACTGTTCCAAATTTATATGTTAAAGCACATCTATTAGATGACATCTAGGAGATGAAGAGATAGAGATAGAGTAAAAACTCTGAGTTTCTTTATTCATGTACAAATAACAAAGTTTAATATATATAAAATAAAACGAAAAGTTAGGATTATAATTTTCGCAGTATAGAACATGTGTTAGCTGATTATTTGAATACAAGAAAATTAATTAGCAATATGGTAAAAGTCTAGTGTTTTTTAGGTAAACAAGATAAAGCACATCAATGTTTAATGTAAATTTAAAATTAAGCAATATTCTTGTGCAACTTTTGCTAGTTTGCAACAAATTACCCGTGTGTATGTCATATTGGAAGGTTAGAAAAAATCAAAAAGGTTTTGTGTCTGCACAAGATATGTGTTAAATATTTAATATTTAGTTGGCTACATTGAATGATAATAAAATTGTCAGTAATATGTGCAATAGTATTGCAAGAGTACCTTAACAATTAAATTAAATCAAAAGGTACCAAAATGTTTACAAAAGTGCTTTTTACTTTAGTACTAAACCAAATATTTTATTTACCATCACTATAGTTTTTCTTTAGATTTTAATTGTCTTTTATTTTACAAACACATAGTTTTTTAAGTTATTTGCATATTATAGTAAAAGATGAACTCAAAGGTCATCCTTTTTCGTTATGCTGCCATATAAATGTTAGGCGCAATTCGCTCAATTAATTATTATTCAATTAATCTTATTATTTAGTTTTAAAAATAAATCCTAACATATATTATTATTAAGTATATAATACATTATGTAAATAATACATTTTTATTTATTTTAAATTAAATTTGGTGATAGCTAAAATAAACGACAATCGTTTATTTTTACGTTTTTGGGGGTAAAATTTTGATGGTTAAAATAAAGGAAAATCGTTTATTTTTAAGTTTTGGGAGTTAAATTTTTAATTGTCAAAATAATGGAAAATCTTTTATTTTTATGGATTTTCGGTAATTTTTTGATAGTAAAAAAAAACGAACGTCGTTTATTTTAACGGATTAAGCAATTATTTTTTAATAGTTAAAATAAACGAAAGTACTTTGTTTTTATCGATATTTTTAGTTAATTTTTTAACAATTAAAAATAATTGGAAATTACTATTGTTTTAAACGAAAAATCAGTAGTCCTGTTTTTAACAACTTTTTCTATAGTTTTAATGTACAAATTCGTTTGTTTCTAACTATAAAATATTGTGAGTGTATATATAAATTACTCGTATATAAATTACTCGTATTCATGTTTCCATATAAAAATGTATTAATTTTGACCCCACAGTTTAACCGTTAAACGTGAGATTGGACCGCGGAAAAATATTCGGGTTCATTATTTTTTTTTTCTCTATCACATATCCGAGTTTCATTAAGATAGGAGAGAACCCATTGTGAGTCTCCTTTTTCAACGAAAACCGGAATGATTTATGTATATCTGATGTTGCGGAAGTAACTACCCCACAGCAAGATAGGTTATTAGGCAAAAATCGATATCAACATTTTTGGTCACATCGTTATTCTTAATTGAGAAATAACCCACCGAATGTTTACTATATGTATCCGAGTTACGTGAATGTATGTCACTAAACCATCTAAATACCGTTTACGCCCCGCCTCGTTCACATAATCACGCAAGTGTGTTATACATATATGTTAGAAAAGTGTTGTATAAAGCAAATGTTTAATGTTGAATTTGTGAACATATTTAAAAAAAGTTACCACATGTCTTACCACAAGTGTTGTGTTATACACAAATAAAAGTAAACAAAGATTAAAATCAATAAATGGCTGTTTAAACGTCTATTTTCGTTTATATTTTTTTGACAGACAGAGAATTTTTTCACACTTTTCATTATACTTGTGTGAAGTGAAGTACAAACACATGTGTGATAATGTAAACAGGGCTTTAGAGAATATTGGATTAAAAAGGTACGATGCAGAAAACATTCATGCAGACGAATCGATGCTTTACTTTCAAGTTGGCAGTAGGGTTTACTAAAAAGAAGCAAACGTAATTTTGACTCGAAAAGTAATTGATTTTGGCAGTACCTAACAAGCGGTTTCGTTTTCGGAATTTCAGAAGAACACGTGCATTGCAAAACCGATGACAATAAAACTGGATAATAACATCAAAAGAAAAATAAATTACGATTAGTGGTCTTTGCCAGTGGCATGTTTTTGCAATTTCAGTTAGACATTTTGAATTTCAGTTAGACATTTTGAATTTCAGTTAGACATTTTGAATCGACTAGAAGACTATGATTTCATTGGTTTAAATTTAATTACCATTAATTTTTTTGTTAAATACTTATGATTAAGTCTTAGTCTGAAAATAGTTTCTAACATTTAAATTAAATTGCGAATATATGTTAATATACACTCGTAGTACTTAGTCTACTTTGTTGTAAAATATATTTATATGCTTCTTAACCCTCAATCCGGCCTAAGCTTTTTTGCAATGAAATTGACAACACGTGTTCTGCATGAAAAATACACAATTTGTTCTACTAGCAAATGTTATTTCGTTGCCTACTTGAGGCGATAAGGACAAAATAAGTTTAGAGCGAATCTTAAAAACTAATGCATAAAAATGAATAAGTTTAGGCATACCAAGTATTACAAAGACATAACTACAGTTTTAAACTTATATTTTTTGTGCTTTTACTTATAAAGATATGGCGATTTTCTTTTTTCATTTTTCGAAAAACGCGATATTGAGCGAAAAATATATATAATTAAAACTTACAGGTTTTGCTACTACTAATAAATTTAATCTTTCTGCCAAATTTCATTAACATCCGTAAATTCGTTTTCAGGTTAAGAGATATCCTATTGGAATCTAATACATAATTGGAACAAAATAAGAGCTTTTTAAAAATCTTAAGCTTCAATTTTACTTTGTGTTTACTATCAATGGATTCTAGTTAAAATAAATACGTTTTTAAAATTTTTGAAAATTGTGTTAATTTCACAATATTAATTTTGAACTTTTACGAAATTTTACCTTTAACACTTTTTCGCTACCAAACCGTGAACTGCACAATAAAATTGATTCACAAAATATTTTGTAAACTTGGTTTTCTATCAAAATAGCGTAATTTCTTATTACAAAATACAATAAACTCAAAAAAAAGTAAATAAAGTCAGCGAAAAATGTTGCTGAGTCAGCAAAATTTTAGTCAGGAGAGTGCTTTCAAAAAAATTGCTAATGTCAGCAAAATCTGTTGCTGTAAATCGGCGAGCTGATTTTAAGCAACAAAATTAGTAGATTCAGCAAAGGTTTTGCTAACACTTAGTTGATTAAAAATTATAAAATCATTGCTAAAAGTTAACAAAACTTTTGCTGAAATCTAAAGATTTTGCTAACATTAACAATTTTTTTTGAAAACACCCTCCTGACTAACTAAGACTTCGAAAAAATGTTTCTTTTAAAAATACAATAAGTTACAAAATATAAAAAATTAGTCCGTCTACCTGTCTGTATATTTGTTTGCAATTTGACCACATTACATTATTAATCTCTATAAACATTTATGGTGCTTTCTTTTCGGGAAAAACTTGTTGCCTTCTTAATGTGCAACATTTTTAAAATTTTGCCCTCGCCCCATTAAATTGAAGCATTTTGTACAATCAGAAGAGAACACAATTTCATCACATATTACATTTATTTAAACAAATCTGTTTTTTAGTGTTGTTAAGGTTCGGGTTCGAGTCCCAGCAAACTTTAAAAAAAATTTAATGTTTTTTTTTGATAATTAATTTTTGTTTTTTAATTATTTAAAAAGTTTGAATTTAGCTCCATACATTTTTTCAATTAAATTTTTTTTATAATTTTGTTTGTAAGCGAATTTTAGATTAAAAAAAATATCAAATACTTACAAATAGAAAAAATTAAAAAAAATAGCAACAACAAATTAAAAAAAATAAATTTAATTTAACAACAAAAAAATAATAATGTGATACCAATATGGGTTCGAACTCAGGATCTTCTGTATCAGAAGCCAGCACACTACCACTCTGCTAACAAGGTGAGAGTTTTCTCGCCAAAATTTTTTCTTTTTGAAACATTTTCAGAAAGAAACACGGCCCCCTCTCAGAGTGTTTACGTTATTTTAGAAAAGATCACAAAAAGGTAATTTGAGGGCAAAGTGCAAAAAAATGTGACATTTTTGCCAGAAAAGAAAACGCCATTAGTCTTTATTAAATTTAAATATTTTATTTTGTCTTTAACTTAACTAATAGACAATTACTTTGACAAGCCGGTGACAACACAAAATTTAAGTTTTTCAATCCACAATTTCGTTTTATGAATGAAAACCAGATACACAAATCTTCTATGGTTGATTTTTTTATATGTATTACAAGAGTTGTACTTTTTAGTATTATTTTACTCGTCTATACTACATCTTGACATGCCGCAACATCTACTTCATTTTGCTTATATCTTTCAATCTTGTTGTCGTACACACTATTAATGTGCTTATCAGAACAATTTTTTTTAGAAATATAAATTAGTAAAACATTAGTAAAATATTAGTAAAATATTAGTACAACATTAGTTAAAAACAATTAAGTGCTTAACAGGCGCGGATCCAGGAAACAGGTTTGGGGAGGGAAGTTAGAGTATTTTTAATTAACTTTTTAATCTTTTTCACAATTTTGTATTGACAAATTTTGTTTTGGAGGAGGTAATGTTCCGTTTTCCCTCCCCCATGAACCGCGCCTGATGCTGAATAAGTATAACTAAAATTTTAAGCAAAAACATAATTTTAGAAAAAAATTTGTTCAAAAATATTATACTCGTACTTGTTTTCAAGACGTTTTATTAACTTTTCTACTAATTTATTTTTTGAACGTAGCACTTATGGGCAATTTAAAATAAACCGGTGGAGGCGGGCTTGCCGGTTAGAGGGTTAAGTTTAATTTTTAATTTTATTCATTTAATTCTGCCAGTTGTATGTTTTTTTCCCCAGATTTATTTCAATTTCAACTCTGTTGTTGTATTCTTCATTTTGGCTTATACAATAAAGTATAGATAAGAGTGCAACCGACACCAGTCCCTCACAAGGGATGTATCCCGAGGCGAACTCTCAGATTTTAACAAACTTTGGATATGTTGTAAAGGAGCAAAAAAAAAAAAAAGAGACACGTATTTTTTTTAGCTGCCAAATCTCACGTTTAATGGTTAAAAATTAATTAGTTTTTGTATTAAAACTTGTCTTTATTTTATAAAAACTAGATTTATTTGTACTCAGGGTTGAAGTACTCAAGAAAACCAAAAATTTTGATACCCATATAGTTGGCAGAGTTGCCACATTTTTGAATTATTTGAAATATAGGGCAAAAACGACCTTCGGGAAAATTCGCATACAAACCGAACGATTTCGAATATCGGAAAAAGCTTAGATACCTCCTCGATTAAATTCAAAATTATTTTTAGCTTAATACTAATCCTAAACAAAGCACCAGATTTATTGTTACTCAAACCACATTTTCTTGAATAACAAAAAAAATCTTTGGGCATAATTTTTACACCTGTGAATGTGTCTTCAAAAAATCTTTCATTTGATACCAATTTTGTCTATAGTTACTTTTAATAGAACGAAATAAACCGAAAAAAACGTAAAATGGGGTATTTTTTGACCCCACTTAGTGACGCCTAAACATGAGATTGGGGAGCAAAAAACACGGGTCCCTTAAATTTCTATTTTCTACAACATATCCGAAGCTCATTAAGATCTGCGGGTCCGGCTCGGGATACCTTCCTTGTCAGTGAGTGGATGGATACATAAATTGCTTTGGGAATGAACAATTTAATTGTGTCACGTAACTTTTCGCACTTTTGTGCGGTAAGCAATCTTTTTATATATGTATGTATGTCTGCCTGTCAGTTTGGCAATAAGTTCTCCAACAGAAACTAGTACTTGAAAGGAATAAAAAACCTCCCGTGATAAAACACAGTCAAAATGAATAGCAATTTGAATAATAATAAAGAAAGTAGTTAAAAAACAGAAAACTAAATTAAAAATTGTTGAATTGTGGGTTTGACTTAAGTGTGAAAATGTCTGTTTAACGTTTGTTTGTTTGTTTGCTGCAACAAAAATAACAACAACAATTGTACCACAGTATGCAAACATATACATTATCAGAGTAAACCATTTTTTTTATATATTTTAGCATGTAAAAACGTGGCATAATTAAAAATTATGCGCAACTTTTAAAAAATTCTCTAAGCTGAAGTTTAGAGTTGTTGGTATGAACTCTAAACCTTACCGAAAAAGGAGACCCGAGAAAAGGATGAAAGAGGTCTTATGTGCTTTTTACTCCTGGGGGAAAACTTCTTCCAGGAATTGGGTTCTACAGTTCACTCCTTTGCACACAGTACTATGCACTCAAAAAACTAAGATAGTAAAACGTCTTGTAAATCAAATTTTTTGCTAAACTCATGTTTTTAGCTAAAAGTTTAGTTACTTATTCAGCACTTAACTGTTTTGAACTTATGTTTTACTTATTTATTTTGTTAAAGCACATTAATAGTGTGGACGACAACCAGATTGAAAAATATATGCTTAATGAAGTCGATGCAGCGGCATATTTCGATGTAGTAGAGAATTGGAAAATAATATATTGGAAATTATTTTTAAAATTATCACAAACAAATATTTAGGATTTGCAGCAAATGGACTTCTTAAAGTATAATTTTTCTACAAATTGTTGGTGTTTTTTTTCAGTCTACTAATATTCACCAAAAATGTTGGTAACTTTTAGCAAGGATTTTTTGTTTTTTTAATCAACTAAGTGTTACTAAATCTACTAATTTTGTTGGTAAAAATCAGAGACTGCGTTATCAACTTAAAACGCACTAATTATACATAAAAATACCTAAGCTTTAGAATGTCAAAGGAAGAGGAATAAACCGAATTGCAAAACACACTACAGTGGCAATTTGAAGTTGTTTAATTTTCAGATTTAGTATCATTTTGTGCACTTTATAGTTTCGAAAAAAAGTGGGAGTAATTAAATTTTAATTTTCTCGATTTTCTAAAAAACTCTTATGCGAATAATGAGTATAATAGTCTGATTAGTTACTCATAAGTGGTTACTTTAAGATAAGGAATAACCTAGAAGTAACGAAATAAGTGGTTACCTAGAAGTACTTTTTTAATTTTTAAACTTTTTTTAAAAATAAACTTTGCCTCGGAAAATTTATTTATAAAAAATTTCAAAACTAATTAATAAATATAATATTAGAAAAAAAATACGAAATCGGTACTTATGTAACTACACCCATAGAAATAAACCTGTATAATAGCATAAAAGTCTACTAAAAATTATTTTAAAATTACCTAGCAGAAAAACTTCCAAAATTTAGCAAATTTTTTATATTAATAAAATAAGAACAGTAAAAATAAATCTGTTAACATTCAAAAATTTTAGTTACATTCGATGTTTAAAATAGCATTTTGCTGTGTAAAATTAGCAAAAACTTTTGCTAAATATTTGTAGACTCAAAATAGCAAACTAAAACTGTAATATTAACAACATTTTTGCTATATTTACCACAGATTTAGTAGAATGCAAATTATAGTTTATTTTGCTCAAATCAACAGAAATTATTGATTTCGTAAGCGCATAATTTTTATTATATCAAACTTAACATAATTTTTATTATATCAAACTTATTAAAAATAAACTTTTCGTCTACTAATATTTAGTAAACGTGATTTCGGCACACTATTGTGTTACTTTCAATTGAATAAAATTTAGCTCACATATAACTAAATATTTGTAAATTCAACAGATTTATTTTTGCTATTCTATTGCTAATATAATAAAAAAACATGCTAATTTAAGCAGATCACTACCTTGTTTTTGCTGGGTTGAGTCAAAGAGTATATACAAATATGAGTTAATATTCTGTTTTATTTCTATAAAAGAGATAATAAATTACACAGAAGTATTAACTTTTAAAAACTAATGGGGTTTTGACCACCAATTCTCTCTATATTTCACCCACATATTATTTTTTAATGTGTGTGTTACCGATTTTCCATAAAACGACTTTAAAGTTTAGCGTACACAAATGAATTTTTTTGTATATAATGTTTTTAAAATACAATCAATCTGAATGCTTTCAAAGAGTGTATACAAATAGAAAGACTATACTTCCCACGCTTTTAAGCAAGAAAATACCGAACTCGGGCAAGTAAACATTTTTTTTACAATAGAAAATTATTGCATTGTTGCTTAAAATACTCACACTTTTATTTTGCTTCTATTTTATTATTTTCTATTAAAAATGAGTATATTTTAATTTTATCTTATTGATTTCATCTTAAATATTTTAAATAATTAACAATTTCATTAAATTTTTTTTTAAAAACATGTTACAAATTAATTTAAACTTTTAAATTTCAAAAACAACTTGAATCATTTTCATTTTCCTTTCAGCAATATGTTTTCATTTCCGCGGTGCGAGCTTACGAACAAATAAAAAGAGAGCAGATTGAGCGACACTGAGTAGTATGGAAACCCACTGGTTGAGTATAATATCGAAATGACTTGCCTTAAATTTGAGTATAATATAATATAAATATCCACAAAAACCACTTCCTCTTAAATCCTTCCTGAAACTAATTTTGATATTAATTCGCTTGTTTACTTAAGAAGATTCCTTGACAAGCAATATGTAGATGATTTTACAAAATCACTTGCAACAAACCTAAAAAGATTAAACAAAAAATTATAATAAATTTATTCATTCACTGTAATTCTACAAACTTTAAAATCAACCCCTGTATATAACACAAGTGATGATATTTAATAGTAGAAGTAGTTGTATATGATCATAATACAACTACAAACATGTGTGAGACAATTAACACCCACATTCATTCATTCATTCATTCATTCATTCATTCATTCATCTACCACCACACACATTCATATATATCTACCACTTGTCAGCAATGTATGTAATTTACTCTTATTCTTATAAAATCATCACCAACACAACATTCATTTCCATTCTACATTACCTCCCATTCTAAAGGTGGTTCCCACTCATTTCACATGCAATGCAATTGTGTGTATGTGTTATACGCTTTTTCAAATATAAAATTCAGTTTGCATATTTCAAGGCGCTAAGTTAAGCATCTCTGTGACTCTCTCTCTCTACATTTTATATCATTCATTCATTTTTATTTGCATTTCAGTACTACATTTTTTTTTATTATTATTATTTTCTACATGCATTTGTACGGATATGTTTGTCTATTATGTATATGAATGTAATGTTTTTTTTTTACATTACATTTTTTGTCATTGTCGTCATCATCATGGGAACACTAAATGCAATTTGTTGTATTGCAAATGATACTGAAAATTATCGTGACATTTATTTAAAAGTAGAATTAGTTTCTTGTGTTGCTCATGATGGTTTTGGAGGTGGTGGTGGTGGGGGAAATGTTGTGTGAATGTAATAAACTTGGATCATCATAAATTCGCTGAAGGATTGTAAATTTAATTTTGAAATGCATAAATAAGACATAGATTATTTATAACATCTTAAATTATTCTTAAAAAAAAGTTAGTTTAAAAATTGTGTATACATCAAGTTTTTCAGTTCGCTGTTCAGTATGTTGCGGCAGTTATCACCAAATCCAAAAAAAAAACGAAATTTTTAAGTCCCCATATAAGTGAAGTAATATGGAGACCACTAATTCTGATCTGCCACCAATACAGGTGAGCGCCGAGTGTTTAACGTACTTACAAGGGAGGTATCCCGACGCGGACCCTCACATCGCAATGAAACTTTGGTATCTTGTAGAGGGAGAAAAACTAATAACACCTATTTATTTTTTAGCTGTCCAATCCAATAATTGGGAGTTAAAAAGTGGGGTAAAAAGTGAAAACAATTTTCGTTTCACAAATTGTGCTGATAAGCACAGATTGAAAGATATGCGGAGAATGAAGTAGACGACACGTCATGTCAAGATGTAGTAGAGGCAAGGAAAATGATAATAAAAAGAACAACTCTTGTAAGACGTATAAAAGAACAACCATGGAAGATTTTTGTATCTGTTTTTCGTACTTAATAAAACAAAAGGATGTGTATCGTAAATATATAAAATTAAAAAATCTGAAATTTTGTGTTGTCAAAGCAATTGTTCATTAATTAAATTAAAGACAAAGAAAATCTATAAATTTTATAAAGATTAATTGTGTATTTGTAAACTAAATGATTATAGTGACTATTAATGTAGTGTCGTCAAATTGCTAACAAAAATACATGTTCAGGTAGACAGACTTATTGCAAAAAAGCGTTGTATCTTTCATTTTTTGTTATTTCGTTTTGCTTTGTTTCTAGAGAGATGCCATCACTTAGACAACCATTGATGTAAGTAGTTGGAAGATAATTTGTGTATGTTATATATAATTATTTCTATATATTTTCAGATATTAAATGAATTCTTGTCGTCAATGTGGGATTATGAACATTTTTAAATGTTGTAGCGTATTGTAAGACTTTCACCAAATAAATTAACTAAACTATAATTTTTCTACAAATTTTTGCTGAATCTACTAACTTTGTTGTTAAAACTCAGATCGCTAATGTTTAGCAAAAGGTTTCGCTGGCATTAGCAATTTCTTTGCAAGCATCCTCCTGATTAAAATGTTAACGACTTGTTTAGCTTTTTTACTAACTTTTTTATCTCCGTTAGTAGAATCCGGGACTTTATGTTCAACATATATTTCGTCTACAACACTATATTTGACCCTAAAAGATCCGGAAATTCATAGTTGAATAATGACTTCAGACCTTTCCAGATCTCTAACATGTTTATTCAACAATTGCATCTTTGGAATAAATGTGTTCGTAAAATTAACTAAATGTTTAGTCTGGGTTCTACAGCAGAGTTAATAGCTTTTTATCTTAGCTTTCACAAGAGATCCATGTAACGTGGTTTAATCAAGAATGCCCATGAGCAAAATATATTGCCTTTAAAATAAGTTGGTGCCTTAACAAACAAACAACAGTAAAATCTTTGTAATCCTGGAGAAATTTCGTTTATTAACAAGATGAGCAACGCGGTGCACAGTGTCAAATTTGCCCAATTTTGAACGACAAAATAGTTCATCTTATGAGTTTCATCAAAATTTTTCATTGTATATCAATCAGAAGGTATCTAAAGACGCAACATAGCCACACTTTATCAAAATTAGAGTAAGTATATGATTAGTACCAGTAACATTTTTGCAAGAAGGATCTTTGCAGAAAAATTGCTAATGTCAGCAAAAAGTTTGAAAAAGCACAAATGTTGCTAACTTTACAGACTTTTTTTCTGAGTGTACCTCAATAGAATATATTCAAAAGAATAAGTTTACTGTGTATAATTTGCTGTTTAACCTGGCTTTACTCATTATAGCTTAAAAATTAACATAAATTTATAAAAATATATACTTATTTTAAATAAAAATTGTTTACAATTTATGTATATGCTGTTTTTGTTTGTTTTAATTTTCGTGTTTAGCATATTTTAATATTAAGCCTACTAAATTAAAACTACTCGTCCAAGTTTATGCTGGTAGCATCCATCCTGGAATTATGCACAAGCCGTACAAACAATCGTACATCCTTTGCCGAGCATGTTGAATTAAATAGCAGCTGTTTTGTTTGGTCGGTCATGCAAAACAACTGTTAATAACATCATGTTTTGGGTTGTGTTGCATTTTATTATTATTTTTTTAGTTAGTAAGTGCAATTTTTTAATTGTGTCACGTAAATCTTTAGTTTAGTTTTATTTTCCATTTTTTTTTTTTGGTTATATTTTTTTTTTGTATGCACTCATAACGTTGAAACGCATTCAATGAGTTCGTGAATAGTTTTTCTATACAATACAAACTGTGCATACTTATAGTGCATGCATATAAAATATTGTTCGATTAAAATAAGTATATACTTTTTGAGTGCAGTCCATGACTAGTAAGGATTAAGAAAGGAGCCAGATTCATCCTTGCCTTATTATAGAGATCCTTATTATGAAGGGTGTTTTTTATTGATGTATATAACTTTGAAATGGAATAAAACAAAAATGATTTTTTTTAAATTGACATGAGATTTACTTTATTCGAAAGAAAATCTTCTGGCATTATAATTTAAATACGATTTATGGCATATGACCGATACGTCTTGCTCGGACTTAGTCTAATCTGGAGGTCCAATTTTCGATGACTTTTTCCAACATTTGTGGCCGTATATTGGCAATAACGCGGCGAATGTTGTCCTCCAAGTGTTCAATCGTTTCGGGCTTATCGGCGTAGACTAGCGACTTCACATATCCCCACAGAAAATAGTCCAGCAGCGTTAAATCGCACAATCTTGGAGGCCAATTCACGGATCTCAAACGTGAAACTATGCGGTTACCAAACGTTTTCTTCAATAAATCAATTGTGGCACGAGCTGTGTGACATGTTGCGCCGTCTTGTTGAAACCACAGCTCTTGCACATCATGGTTGTTCAATTAATGAACGAAAAAGTCAGTAATCATGGCTCTATAGCGGTCACCATTGACGGATAGAATGGTTGGGGTCTTCCTCTACGCAATGTCTTCTTCTGTACGCACTGTACGACGTCTCTGTGGATGCATATTATCATTTAGAGTAAACGTGGTGCGAAAACGTTCCGTAGTTAATCGAATTAATTTCTCTGATGGACGATTATATTGACCGTAAAATGGACGTAGAGCGTGATACGTATTTGGAACAGAACCATGATTTTCAAAATAAATTTTCACAATTTGGAAGCGTTGTTCAGGTGTCAGATAAAACTATGGCGACTCTGTACCAACAACTTCAATGGTAAAATTGGGGTTTACTGAGTTTCGTTATGGTCGCACAAGCACTAGTGCCGCTGAAAGTGCTGAACGGCAAAATGAGGTCAATACAACCGAAAATGTTGGAAAAGTTCACGATATGGTGTTGGCAGAACGGAGAGTGAAAGTGTGTGAGATTTTTGATGCCAAAGGCATTTCTTATGGCACTGTGGTTCCGATTTTAAATGACCCCAACCTCAACTGGTTTAGAAAGCTGCCCGCATGATGGGTGCCGCGTTTGCTCTCAATTGACCATAAACGCAACCGTGTAACAACTTCAAAGGATTGTTTAGAGTTACTTAACCGCTCTTCGAATCAAAACACATGAGAAGAAGCAGCAGTCAAAACAATGGGCTTCTCCTGGTGAACAAACGGCGAATATTATGCCAACTTATTGGATTAATTCAACGAAGATTTTAAAAAAGCGATCCCCTTTAGGCCAAGAAAGAAGTTCTTTTTCATCAAGATAATGCACTGGTGCATGCGTACCTCATCATCCCTATTCTTCCAAACCTAAAGAAATGGATCCGTGGAAAGAGCTTTAACTCCAACGATGAGTTAAAATAAAATTGTTTCAAAGACTTAGCTTTTTTATTTTTTCATAAAATTTCATTAATTTTCATACATTTAATGAAAATTTTCTTACGAACTATAAAATTGTTTTAAAGATTTTTTATTTTTTACTTTCATAATTACATTAATTTTTATACATTTTAAACTTTATTTTACGCTTTAGTTCTCAATTATTTTATAAGTGCTTCATTATTCAATGTAGCCTTTTACTAATTTCTATTAAATTATTTCATAAATTATATGAAATGGCTTAATTATAATGCATTTTTCAAGATATGTATGAAGTGTTTATAAAAAGAGAATCTTTCTAAAGAGAGCATTAAGGTAAACCAATAACTCCAGTTGTACCATTTTAAAATATTTGGTAAGATCTTATAGCAAAATTAACTTCCACGTCAGCTCAAGCAGCTTGGGACTGGCCCCCAAAGACTAACGAGAGATGCAAAAGTACCTATCTACCAGTAGTAGATAAGGACAGTAGGAATCCCATTAACCCAAATATACACAGAAAAAATTATGGGCCAAAAATATCTAATTAATCGATTGTTTGAATATCAATGGCATTTTAAACAATTTTTTTAATTGATTCAATTAAAAAATTTATTGAATTTTCTAATGTATCCATACAGTGTTGACAACATGTAAACAAAATTTTTAAAAATTTGGCAAACTATTTTTTTTTTTATTTTATTTAGATTAAATAATCAAACAAAGGTTTAATTATATCAATATATTATTTAATTTGTAAATAAAAAGCAAAAAAAAATCGCAAATGATTAACTTTTAATAAGTTGAATAGTTTACCGATTTCAAATACACGCAAAATCGTAGTTATTTCACTAGAGTTTGCAACACTCTTTTAGTTTCGTGTTTTATCTGTGGTAATAAAAGTGCACATGTGGCTTTAAATAAACCTTATCGAAAAGGACAATTAAACTATTTTTGTAAATAACTAAATTTTCAATAAGTATAAGTGTCATTAAACTATCATTTAAAAGTTGTGTGTGATTTTTTTATGAAAGCAATTTAATTTCAAGAAAAAGTTCAAGACAAGACAAGCAAAACAAAAATTTTGTCTTTACTTTTATTTGTTTTCTTATAATACATTTTTATATTAAAAAACTTTAATTTTATTATAAATAAAATGTCAATTTAATTTACAAACCTACATTTCTTTTTTATTTAATAGGGGGCATATAACAAAATAAAAAAATACGAGTTTTTAATTAAAACTACCATTGTTTTCTTCTCAAGTTTCAATTAAAATTTTAATAAATTTAACTAAACTTTTTAATTGAGGTTGTAAAGAAAAACAATAACTCTTTTAATTGATATTATTATTATTGAAAGAGTTTTAATAAACTGTCTGCAAATTTTTTTAGTTAATACTATCATTTCAGTGGTAGGTTCAAAAACAATTAAAATATTAATTGATTCAATAAAATTTTTTATTGAACCCCGTTTTTAGTTTTTTCTGTGTAGGGAGGTCTCATGTGCTTTAAGTGACAAGATACAGGCATCTCAATGGGGTACATATTCGAATATATAATAATATAATATAGCCACACCAAACCGAACTTTATAACGGTGAGGTCTGCCGTCTATCGGCACGCCGTATAAGCACCGGTGCTTACAAAAACCAAAGCATCGCTCCACCAGAATCCACATATAAATGTGAACTATGTATTTAACTTTTTGTGTCGTTTTGTGGCTAAAAATACTATAAAATGTCAAAACAACAAAAACTTTCGTAAAATAAACAAATTTTCGTTTATTTTACTAAATTTTTTTGTTATTTTAACAATTTTTTATGGGGTATTTATCAAGAGTTAACTCCTCTCTCAAACATCCAACCAAGAGTTAACTAACCTCACAAACATGACCAAATATTGTTTAGACTGTTTTTCGGGATCGATGTCCCGTTCAGGCCTGAAAGTTTATTTTTCGGTCAGAGATGATATCTAGTGGTAAACATTGGAGTTCGGTTACTGGTAAACCAAGAGACTATCAGGTCAACTACTGTTAGCTGACTTCAGGAGTTTACGAATTCCATATGTTGTAATATGTATTTACAAATTTTAAATAAACAATATACTATTACTCTATATTAGTCAGACCCACGCTTGCATGGAAAAATAAAAGTATATTCCGAATCTTTCTCCACAAGCTTGTTTTTGTTCCTTTTATTAAAATATACTTGAATAACAAAAATTGGCTCAATCGGACGATATTTAGAGGTTACTATGAAATACGACTTTTGGGTTTCGTCTCTTATATTACGTGCAATTACTACACAGAAAAAACTAAAAACGGGTTTCAATTAAAAAATTTATTCAATCAATTAATCTTTTAATTGATTTTGCACCTATCACGGCAATGATACTATCAATTAAATCTTTTATTAAAATTAAGAAGGAAAAAAAGTTATAAATAACTTCTACAAAAAAAAAAATATGATACTCACAAAAAAAGTGTGTGATCTATACGTTGGTATGTAGGGTTTTTACAATGCTGAGTCTGTTTGTATGTGTGCTTGTTTTATTTGTTAACTTCAAATGTATTTGGTATTTTATACTGAAAATTTTCTATTTATGCATACAGTGTATGAAAAAATAATATGATAATTGCGTCTAAAATAAAATATGTATTTATATATTTAAAAGTTAATTAAAATATTAATTGATTCAATTAAATATTGAATTTACAGTTTAAGTGCTAACGTGTTATCGTTGTAAAATAACTATATTTTTAATAATTTTATACAGTTTTAACTTCAATATACATGCTATATTTCAGCGATAACTTTCTTAAGAATATATATATTTTTTTTAATAAAAAATATTGATAATTGCTAAATAATCTAGCTTTTTGTTAATAAAATATCGTATTGTTAACTTAACGTACGGCTATAAAGTATTAGTTTACGTTGGAAACATTGTGTTTCTTCACAAAAACATAATGTATTGTGGAGTGCAGTTTTTTAATAAAACCGGTTTTGATGTTTAAGTATCGGTTATTCCAATACCGGTACGAATGAAATTCCGATACGAATGAAATAACGATAGCAATACCGAAGCAAATGAAAAATCGATACCAATACCGTTATTCGTTTGGGTTTCCAACCTGGATCCATTATTAAAGAGCCCATATCTTGGAAAACGATTAATAAAAGTTATAAAATTCCAATTATTTTTTTAATAGATTTCAATTTTATTTTATCCATTACCAGTTTATATGAAGATTGTTCTTTCAAAACGTGTTCTGATGATGGGAACCTAGAAAATTCCCGAAATAGATCTATCAACACATTCCTGAAAGTGGTCAATTAATAGATTTGAAAACAAAAACTCTATAGATTATTTGTTAGGAAAATATCGTAATAAAGAAATATACAGTATGGCCTCGAACTTGAATAATTTTCATTGCCCTGTTTTTGTTTATAAACAAAACAAAAAAATAAAAAGTAAGAAAAAAAACAAAAAACAAAAAACGTGTATTGAATATCCACCACAGGTGGACTTGCACATAACAAACAAGTTTTCAATTTATTTTTGATCAATGGTGATAATCTTTAACTTCGAATTCATATATTAATTAGTTCTCATGTAGTGAGAAAACTAGTTTATATGAATGTGTATGTTTTGCATGGGATTGTTACTTCTTTCAACACGTGTTCTGATGATGGGAACCTAGAAAACTCCCGAAATAGATCTATCAACACATTCCTGAAAGTGGTCAATTAATAAATTTGAAAACAAAAACTCTATAGATTATTTGTTAGCACAATATCGATATAGAGTATGACCTAGAACTTGTATAATTTTCATTTTCATTGCCATTTTTTATACAAATTTTCCCAAAATTAGTCAATTTTGGAAAAAGTTTCATTACATTATTCATTTTATTCATTTAATTGTTAATATTTATTCGAATTATTCGTAATTGGAAAATCATATTTTTTTGTTCGTTTAAATTTTATGTTTGTTCGTTCGATTAATCAAATAATTTTTATTCGAGTGACACCCTAGTATTTATAATATTTGATCTATGATCTTAACTAGCTCTAAGTTCATGAAAATTCAAATAGACCCATCCCTCTCTATAAATATATAATTTATTCTGAAGGCAGAATTAAGAGGAATAATAATAAATAAAACTGAAGTTAGTTTAAGTGTACTTATTGCCGCTGAGTTTAAATTCCGAATCGGAAGTCTAAAGCTTTCCACCGTCTCGTTTTTCCGAGTTATAGACCATTCTTTCTATAACCTTCTTACCCGGGCAATTTTTTTTAATTTAATTAGGTGTTTGGAGTTAATATTCGTGTTTAGGAGGCTAAAGTACTTAAAAAAAAAGTTTTATTTTAAGTCTGTGCAAAAAGCTTTCTATATCCATATAAAATTTGAATTTGTGTTAAATTTCGGTCTAACCCTATAAAATCGTTAATATATAGCGAACTCTAAATATTTACCAATTTGGTTGAAAGTTGGACTGAGAACTATTAGAATATTGACAGCCTTGCGGAGTACTAAAATTCGGCAGTCTTTTTTTGGGACTCCCTACTCTACATATTTACACTTGCATTGTTGATGGCATATTTATGTGTGCTCACTTACTACTCATTCATTCAATATTTTTTCATCTTGTGCTTAGCTTATTCCTTTTAAACTATTGCTTAATTGGTCAAAATTTTTGAACACTGTTTTGAAATCTCCAATTTCAAAAATTTTTTTAAAGAAATTTCTGAAAATCAGCGTTTGGACTTCATTGTTTTATTAATGAACATTTTATTTCGTACTTTGGCTAGGGCAACGATTTTATTTCAGCGGAATTCGAGAAAACAGCGATTTTCGCCACTTGTTAAGCTTTTAGGAAATTTTTTTATATTTTTTTTAATTCCCTAAGCTTTTGGCTGTAATTTGAAAAAACAAGATCATGTTCCTAAATCCTTCAAATAAGGGAAAAATGGTTAGATGTTAAATTGTCTCTGTTAAAGGTAAAATTTTAGAAAATTTAATTTTCTGTAAACATATATAAAATATATTTCTGGATGGATATTGATGATACTACTCTAAATTTGTTTGGAAGGTCTGAAAATTATATTTTTATGTGAAAATGTAAAATAATGTGACCGTATGATAAAACATATAGACCCCAACAGCACTTAAGTGTTAATGTTCTAACATGAAATCAAGAATACCTATTATTTTTAGACCTTACAAAATAATATTAAGTAAATTCATCTAGATCTGCAGGGAAATGTCTGTTTTATTATTATGTAAAACAAAGTGTCCTCAAATTTGACTTTTGATATTAAGCAGGGGCCATTTAATGTATCTCTTTTAACCTACATTTAGAGGATTCTTTTGTCAAATTACGTCCAAAAACTTGTGGTAATTAAAAAAAAAGAAGAATAAGTGACAAAAACCATTGTTTTCTCGAAATTCGCTGCTCTAGCCAAATTAAAAAATTAATTCAAACAATTTTTGCAAGTTTTTATCCCTGATATTTTATTAATAAAACCCTGAAGTACAATCTTCGATTTTCTGAAATTTCTTTAAAAAAAATTTAAAATTTTGAAATTGGATATTTGAAAACAGGGTTAAAAAATGTTGACCTTTTTAGCAAAAGTTTAAAATTAGTTAGCAAAACACAACATGAAAACAAAAATGTTTTTGTAGTAAAGAATTTTAATAAATTTCGAATTTTGGGTTTCATTTTCTTTATTAAGTGGTCTGCAACATATCAGTTGCCGGGGAAATTGCAATAACTCGGCTCTTTTTAACAGATTTAAATGTGCATTGCTTTATTGCAAAGATAATTCACTCAAAATTACGATTCTTTAATGCTTTTAATTCAAATTCGTTTTAAAATATCACAATTTCTGAGAAAATATAAAAAAGTCATGTTTTAGCATGTAATCGCTTTTTAATCTTTATGGCCGCATAGTGGGACATATCAAAAAATGTTTGGAAATAATTCGGGGCATTTCTTACTTAGTGGTTTGATTGCAATGAAATTGCAATAAGTGATCTACTATCGAGCTTAAGCCCCCCGGGGCGACAATATGAAATTTTTGGATTTAAAATTTTGAGTGCTTGCCATTTTTTGTTTCTAATCCAAGTTGTAGTCTGCTAGTAGAGGCTAACAAAAAACATGTTTACATGTGTGGGCTTTCTCTAAAAGATCCCGTGATATTCCCAGTTGAATATATGAAATTCCAAATTTGGTCCAGTTTTTTGCGAATAGCGGGACGAAATCGGGGCCTATCATTTTTTTTAAATAGACGCAATGTAACTAAATAAATTCTTGATTAAAAAAAAAAATAATGTAATATCTTGTTGCACTCAAAAATTATATTCGTTTAAATTAGAAATTAAAACAAATAAAATTTTTGTGACTTTTCCCAAAAAGTACCAACAGTCTTTTACCATCAGATAAATATTTTCTTTCTGAACATATAAAGTATGCATACTAGTCTGAAAGGCATTTTTATACAAATGAGAGTTGTGTTATAAAAATTATTAATTTATATAAACTTTTCTCATCAGCAGCTTCAAAAGTTCCCACATTTTTAATGCTAATTTCAATTTTAACCCACTGTTAAAAATTGTGCACGCCTCCAATTAGGTAACGGAAACGGTTGTAAATACTCCAACAAATACCTAATTTACTGGGTAAGTCTCTTTCAATAACCACTTTAAATGTACACATGAAAGCAAAAATTGTAAAATATCTCATTTTTGGAAATTTTATTTTTGGGAATTGTGGGATGGCTTCCAGCAAATTATAAATTCGAACATAAATTTCACATTACTGACTTAAAAGTCTATTTAAGGCCAAAAAAATCATTGAGTTATGATTATTAATAAATATTTTATTGAATAGTGAAAATTTATATTTAAAAAAAAAAACTGAAATTTTTACCTTCCCAATAGCATCACCCAGTTTTTTGTTCTACCAAGAGTGCTAAATGTGATTATTTTTACAAATATTGTAAATTAAAATTCATTTTCTTTCCAATGATACCAAACACTTGTATGATATGTTTATAACTTCTTAACAGGAAATCTTCAAATTGTGATATATCCCACTGTGGGCCGATGCGGCAAGTCTTCCCTATTTTCGATTTTAGGATTTTTTGTTAGACGCATTTTTACACCCAAATAAATATTTCCAAGGGGTACCTCGGTCAATAACTAAAAAAAATATATATATTTTGGATCCCCTAATGCACACAATAAACAAAAAATTAAATTATATTTTTCCTATAGCATAAAAGTAGGCGTTTGTAGTTGTAAATACTCTTGCATACATATAGGCCGACGACACCATCATGTTGTTAGTGTTGTTGGTATAATAAAGTTGTTGTTGTTTGTAAATATTTGTTGCTGTTTTTTTTTTTAATTTTATTTTTTCTTTCAACGATAGCTGTAAAATTGTATGTTGTACATGCATATTGTTGATGATGTTGCTGTTGTTGTTTTAATGTTGTTAGCAATTTAATTTTTAAAAAGCATACAAATGTTTTTGAAATGCATTTATATGGAAGCAAGCAAGCGATCATTTCATTGCTATTCTATAGGCCAACCATCCATGCCATCATCCTCTTCTCAAAGAAACAAAAATTAATTTAGCAACAAAGTGCAGAACATAAATTTTCAACAAATGGAAAAACTAGAAAAATATTAACAAAAAAAAAAATAATAATAAATAGGAAAATAAAAACGAATAATATACATACTCTAATTTTCCATACCATAAATATCTAAAATTTATGCAATGTATGTTTTTTGTAGTTAATGTTTTGAATTTGTTTTAAGCCTTTAAATAGATTCTAGATTAATGTTAATTCGTTATGATATTATTTTCTTAAACACAGGGATTCTCGAATAGTTAATTGTTAAAATGGCAAAAGTTTACTAAATTATAAAATTTTTAGTAATAACCCAAGTAGAAACGTTCCTATAATATAATCATATCATATTTAAGATAAAAACATATAGTTTTATATAGCATAATATGGATACATGTGATGGCGCCTATGATCATATATAACTTTATCTTGGATTTGATTTTTAGAAAATTTTTGATATCGATTGATATAATCCTATATGTGGCATATATAATTAGCATTATTTCATATATAATTTTAATACGGATTAGTACAATGTCACGTATAATAATATATGGTATCATATTCACACATAGTTTTACATCGAATGTAAAGCGTTAAATGGCAATTTCTAATGGAAAATGGCAAATTAAATTTTGGTTTGCAATTAAAAATTTAGAAAATTTTTAATGTAATAAAGTTAAACAAAATTAAAAAAAAAATATTTTAATTTGTAATTTTGGTTTTTAAAATTTCAGCTGATAATATATTAATCTGAAAATCTAAACTTACAAACATAATTTAAATTTTGCATGTAAACTTTCAGAAACTATAGATTAAATTGTGAATAAATATTTTAAATTGAGAAAATTTTAAAATGGGCTAACGCTATTATAATTATTTCGGTAACGGTATTTAGGGATCACGGTATTTTAGTTATTTCGGTAACGGTATTTTAAAGATATTGCTATTTAAGTTATATCGGTAACGATATTTTAAGGATAACGATATTTCAATTACTTCGATAACGGTATTTTAGCGGTATTGTCTGCCAGCCCTGCTAAATATTAACTTGATTTTTTTTTCAAATATTGATAACGTTTGTTATTGTGGTTAAATGAGATAACTAATAACTTTAGCTACACACAGAAAAAAGAGCATCATGTTATGATAGTTTAAGAGCATCATGCTATGGTTGAAACATGTAACAATCATAATATGATTTCCATAATCATATTATGATTATAGATGATGATAAAATCGATCCCAGTGATGCTTATGATTGTTAGGATTATAATATGATAATTTTTTGTCGGCAATCATATTCAATCATATTTTTCCGCAGCAGAAAAAATTACTTCAACTGAATTAGAACCCATTTAACAGACTTGCGTACTATCTTTTTTTTATGAGTTTTGTAGTAAGTTTACAAACATTTCTTATAGTGTCATTAAGAAAAACAAATTTTGTTTAAGTTTTCTTAGTGTTTACATATCACATGTTTAGAACGGCTGCTATTTAGATTTAAAAAGCAACCCAGCTAGTAGAAAATATGAAAGAAAAGGCGTTAAAAGAAAGTTAAACTTTTAATTACATTTTCTTCTCGTTATAAGCTTAGAGACCATTTATCGCCAACAAAAACTTTAAAAAAGTTATAATTGAAATGTAATTTTCAGTTACTGTTGCCGCTTTTTCATTTTCTTTTGTTATTCACTACAGTTGTGTTGCTTCATCACAAATAGTTGGTGTTTGCATATTTTGTTTCTAATTACATAAACAAATTAACACAACTTTGTTGAAATTAAATTGACCTAAAGATTTTTGAATTGACAGCTTAAAACCGACAAGAATTTGTGGCTGTATTATGTAGTTATATATCTAACGAAAATTTACAATTTAACGGAAATTCTTGCCGAAATTTTCTTACTAAGAAAAATATTAAATAAATAATCGAAATATAACGTCTAATGTAAAAAAAAAAATTTGATTAATTGGAAAAAATATATAAAACAACTTGAGTTTTATTAAATATCAATTATAAATCTCAAACCATGTTTTTTATTACGAAAACACATGTTGAAACACACTTTAACCCTTAAATGCATGAGGTCAGCACACGGTATGGAGACCAAGGTACCCTTGTGTAAAGTCACTCGCTGAACTCAAATTGGGCATTCATTTTCCTGGGAAATGAACCGTTTTCCCGCAAAAGACGAATGTGTAGCATATAATTGACACTATGCCTTCTATACATATAACTAACACAATATATCACATTTGATCCAAATTCATTATAATTAGCTAAAACTAAGTCCAATTTACTTTTTTTCACTTTTGAAATTCACTTTTGAAATTTTGTACAAAAAGTGCATATTCCCACTTTGGCAGCTTACTGACAATTAAAACCAATTGTAAGTGAGCTAAAGCGGCATTTTTATGAAGAGTAATATTGCTTTGTACAATGTAATTAATTAGCGGGATTGTCTTAGGAGTAAATGCATGTTCCATTTATGGTACATTATGCATTTATGGGTTAAGCTAATATACAAATTTTGAATTTTTAAAAAAAAAATTTTAAGAATTTTTCAATTTGTTTTCAAATGTTTTTCAAATATTAAACTTAGGGTGGAATATTTTTATTTGAAAATTACTGGAAATATACGATTGATATCAAGTTAAAATTCTAAAATTTCTCTAAGGCTTGAATCGATGTTTATTGGGATAGACCAGATTTTACAAACAAAAATCTGAGTTTTTAAATTTTTATCAGGAAAAAAGAAATATTCTGTTTAAATAAAGTAATTTTCTAAATAATTTTATTTTTATTTTGATCTATACCCAGCAAAATATTTTAGAACAGATTACCTTTGCACCTGTTCTTGAACAACTTCTTTTACCACCGGTTACATGGAACCGGTTCTGGAACAGGTTCCTGAGAGTCGAAGTGTAAGGTGTCACTGTCCCAGAACTAGTTATATAACTGGTTCTAGAACCGGTTCTAAAGCAACCTGTTCTAGTTTGGAGGTACAGAAGCTATTGCAAATAGGACAAACTCCATATAAAAAGAACCAGTTGCAGAACAGAAATTAGAACCTGTTCTAATACAGTATAAGCTGTTCTGCAACCAGTAATTTGGATTTTACTATTTTACTGGGTAGTTTTTAAAAAATTTTCCTTTCAAAAAGAAAAAAAAAAAATAAAAAAAATATTTTTTTAAGCTTAAATAAATTTTTATCTTCAAACAAAAAAGAAAAATAAAATAAAAAGCTTTTATATAAAGTAAAACAAAAAATAAATTTTGTAAAAATCACTGTTTTTAAAAAACGGTATTTAAAAACACGTAAACATTTTTTGAAATCAGAGATGGAAAGTTTTCGCTCATGCTTATTTTAAATAATTAATAAGCCCGAAATTTCAGAAATTATATGGATATTAATTTTCAGTCTGATTTGTAACCAAGTAAAGTATAACGAAAGGGAATGAAACAAGTGCAATTTTAACGCTAACCAAAAAGAACGAAATGGAACGGGAAACGAGTGGAACCAGAACACTTTACACATTTGTATTATCGGTACGTGTTACGTGAGTCAAGTTTTGCAATATTTTTGTCCGTTTTTCGATATATCGCTTAGTTTTTGAGATACTAGTCATTTTATAAAATGACTTTTTTTAATGGCCAGTATCTCCAAACCTAAACGAGATAGGGCAAAAAGGACAACATTTTTGCTCCTCACGAGTATTAATTAATTAATTAACCCTTAAACGTGAGATTTGGCAGCTAGAAAAAATACGTGTCTTTTTGTTTGCTCCTTTACAACATATCCAAAGTTCATTAAAATTTGCGAGATCGGAACCTCTCTTGTTAGTTATGCCAGATCAAAGGACATTAAATGTCCTTTATCGGGATTTTTATCAATGTCATTAAAAATTATTAAAAAAAAATAATATCACAAACAATATGCTAACTAATATTTTTCTCAAATATAACTGAAATTTGCACATTTAACAGTATTATATTTGCTCTTTTTGCTTTTTACTAATAGTTAACAAAATAATCTGTTAATTTCTGCAGTGTTTTCTGCAACGCAACTTATATTTTTAAACTTTTCCTTCAATTTTAACTGGTTTATTTCTAAGAGTGTAACACTTATAAACTAAAGTTCAATAAACAAATTTGATATAAATTTTAAAGATTTATAAGCTTAATTAAGTAAAATGTTTTTGTGAAATAAAATACTATAGAATATAGTAAAAGAAAAACATAAATAAATATAAATTTTTCTTAACAATTGATTCATTGTTTTATGCAAGCCCATAAACAAATTGGTCCGATAACATATGAAAAATCAACAACATACTATCCATGTATGTATGTATGTAATACATACATGCATATAACTAGGGCAAGGATTTGCATGCAACTAAAACAGGAAAATAGACGCTTATAAAATTTAGTTAAAAACGAAAAATATTCACTAAAAATATAAAAAAATATACACTTAAAAGAACATTTATTGCAAAAATCAAAGCTTTTAAACATAAAAAATAAAAAAAGTTTTTGAATTTGGCATCTATTATTTCAATAGGGACATGAAATGATTTTTTTTTCGCCAAAGATTTGGGGCCTCGGTATCATTTTCGCAAAAAAGTGATACTTTTCTCAGGCTCATATCTTGGAAACCGTTCAGAATTTCGATTTACTCTCTATGGCAAAGTTGTAGCTCTTGTCATAAAGAACAAAAATTGCGAACATATAAAATCAAAAAAAAACTTCACCTTCTAGATCAAAATCGCAAAAAGCTTAAAAAAAATCGATTTTTTTTTTACCTTTTTCCCGTGTTCAGGTCCATAGGTAGCAAACCATTCTCAATAAACAAATTTCTAGAACATATAAACTTCCTAGAGATGATTCTTAACGCTGTTTAGGTAGCGCTCAATAGTGAAAAATTTTTTAATTTCATTTTTTTTTTCCTTTTTTGAACGGTTTGCTACCTATGGACCTGAACACGGGAAAAAAGGTAAAAAAAATCGAATTTTTTTAAGTTTTTTGCGATTTTGATCTGGAAGGTGAAGTTTTTTTGAGTTTATATATTTGCAATTTTTGTTCTTTATGACAAGAGCTACAACTTTGCCATAGAGAGTAAATCGAAATTCTGAACAGTTTGCAAGATATGAGCCTGAGAAAATTACCACTTTTTTGCGAAAATGATACCGAGGCCCCAAATCTTTGGCGGCCCATAAACAGAAAAGGAGATGACTTTCGGAAAAATTGGAAGACACGGGTTTTTTTTTTTTTAGTCTTTTATTAACATTTCATAAACATTAACCTTACTGAAAAGTTTCAATGGACGAGTTCCAGTGACAATTTTCATTAAAGCCATAAAGAAATTCATGCCTGAAGTCAAGATAAGTCTCTTAGTGTAGCAAAGCTAGAATCTCGATATTTCATTTAGTAACCAGAACTAAACCAAACAAAGCATTTTTGGTTAATCGAATGGTTTATTGGTAAAACTGTACTGAGAAGTTTTACAAATTCGAAATAGTTTGGGAGATACTGAAATTTTCGTGAGGCGATGTTTTTGACTAAATAAGGCAAAACAAAACGCATTTTCAAACTGGTACGCAGGATTTCTCAAGTTCTACTGAACCGATTTTGAAGCTATAAGGCTTAATCAACACAGAATTAACGTGGCTATCGTCTAGGCATGTCATTCAAGTAAAAATTATACAATTAATCGAACGAACAAAACGAAAATTCGAACGAAGAATTAAAACATGATTTTCGAATAAGGAATAATTCGAATTAATGTTTCGATTAATCGAAGAAAACAAATAATAAAAAAATACTTCCTTTAATAAATTTTTTTTCAAAATCGACGAATTATAAGAAAATTTATATAAAAAATGGTATTGGACAAAATAAAATCAAAACTCTATTGAACAAATAACTGAAATTTTAAAACGGTTATTAATCGATATGGAAGGACTCTTTAACCATGGGTAAAAATATATATAATTTGACTTGGTAGCAAACACTATAAAGGAATTCTAAGATAAAGTGCTATCGTTTAAATATAGCATGACTTGAAGTTTTACAAAACTATAAAAAAATATTGCTGTTTTACAACGATAGCACGTTAGCACTTAAATTGGGAATTCAATTTATGTATTTCTGCGGTAACTAAAATAATATATTAACAGTTCGATATTTTAAAACTATCGCCGATATATATATATCTACACTTAGAATACTATGCAGGTAAAGACCACTGCAATTGTAGTTGAAAACAAATGAAATTTCACTTAAAGAAAGGATGACTTACATTTCATTAAAATCAACAAACATTGTTATTTGTTTTTTAATGTTCAAAAAATTACTAACAATTGTAGTAAAAATTAACCACATGGCACATTAGGTCAAATGACAGCTTTTTCTGTGCCAAATTGATAAAAATCAAAGTGCTGTTTTACTATTGTTGTTGTTGTTTTTTAATTGGAAATGCTTCAAAACAAAGACGTGTGATGTTTTTTTGCGTTAAAAAAAACGCACCGTTACACAAATACGTCAAAGTCAATCAATGCAATTTTTTCTACAAACGTGTTAGAGTGTTCAATAGTTCAAGCTCAACTTTAAGTTTGTATTTCTCGATTTGTGTTTTTTATAATTTATTAGTTGAAATGGAAAATAAAGAGACATGTAAGTACTATTGTTTTTAATTATAACTGCTTTATATTTATGTCGATATACTTGAAAAGAACTCATTAGACAACATTACCTTAAAAGAGTTCAGTTTTTTTTTAATTTTTACATTCCGTAAGCGTTTAAAAATGTTGACCCCATCTGACCTTTTTTAAATTGAAAAGGTGTATTAAATATAATGTAATGAGTTAATTCTGGTTTGTGACAAATTGCGATTATTTGCGCTTTATGAGTTATGCACTTTTTTGTAGGTAACCTCTGTATCAGAAAAAAACGATCTATTTGAAATATGGCGAAAAGAATGCAATAAGAAAGACAAATCTGATGCAGTTTTCAAACACGTTGTTGAGAAAATCAAACTTAATACTATTTCGGATGAAATGGATAAAAATATAAAGTAAATAATAAATTTTTTTGCGTAAAATTGGCTCACAAGTGGGAAAAACGTCACAGAAAGATAAATGTCTTTAAGGATCAAAATCATACGTAGTACGTGGTTTTGGTTCCACAAATGACGGAAACACTGCTCGTCGAGCATTTACTGAGTATGATATTTTTTTGAAATAGCTGATGTTGACAAAGATATAATATTTCGATTCAAAATCATTTTGATTTGCTTATCCTGCCAGTTCAAAATCGATTCAAATAAATTTGAAATATATTGCTTTGAAACAGCAAAACGTTTTCAGAAGCCCATAAAGTGTTCATACACTCAACACAAATAATAGAAAACAGAGGTTTTCTTGAAGAAGAAGCTTCTTGGAGAAGAAGCTTCTGAATTGCGACACAAAATATACAAAGCCGATCGGTTGCATCACGCTCGCAAAAACAGCCGCACCAATAACCTGTTCGATGTATTTAATAGGGCTGTCGGTACTTCAGATCCATTAATTTCCACAACATTTTTAACCAGACGCTTACAAAAGCGTAAACGTTCATCACTTCCATCTGAAGTTATTGAGCTATTATGTTGCAGCGAATCCATAGAAGAATTTCAGCTTAGCAACCAAGACGAAGAAATTGATGAAATTGATGATATTGATGAAAGTGAAGAAGCCCTTTTTGATTTAAATTTACAATATGATTTAGATTTAAGCAGTTTCTAAATGTTATAATATAATAAAAAAAAGAAATCAATTCAATGTATTATGTTTGCTTTAATGGTTGAAAAGGTGTTAATTATTGGTCGTTAATGGGTTAAATTTCATTTCAATCAAATAGGATTAAACATACTTATGAAATTGTTACAGGCTTTGGTTTGAATACCATGTGTTTGTAGTAGTTATTAATTTCGCACAGAAAAATGTCCATTTGACCTATAGTGCATGGTAGTAAAAAATAAACAAACATTTATTTTTTTTATTTTTTTAAATAACAAAAAACAACTGTAAAAAATTAATGTCAAATCATAAAACAGTCATTCGATGTTAGTTGTTTTTTTAAATGAACTACAAGGTTAGTAAATATTTTAATTTGTTCTACAAATGACTGACATTTACATTAAAAATAAAGAAACTGTATTACAACCCAAACAACTACATATTTTTAAAGCAGAAGTTCCCTGAGTGTACCTTTTTAACGATTTTCAAAACTGTTTTTTTTTTTTTCATCACGAGATAACAATCCCAAAGGGAGTGTGATTGAGAAATCTTTTGGAGTTACAATAGTCTAAAATGATTGCATTTGAGAATTTGTATTGTTGTAGTATTCAAATTGATGCCAAAATTCATAAAATGTTGCGATAATATGGTAAAATACGTTAATTATTTATTAATGTATTTTAAAATTATATCTATTCGTTCGATTAGTCGAACAATTTTTAAAAATTAAACATTTGATCGTTCGATCAAAAATGGTTTGGTCGTTTATTCGAACAAAATAATTGACTGCTCTACATGCATGCTCAATTATTTGTAATCATCTTTATACTTTTTGTTTTTTACGTTGGACTACAAAAAAATTGTCAAATATCGATTTTTCATTATCATAAATAATTTTTGAGCATGGGACGATATAGGCATTCATACTAACTAATTCCCCGTTGTCACTTTTGCTTTCAGATAACCGTGAGTCGCGAAAAGCTGCTTACCGGAAACTTTTCAAACAGCCCACTTATTGACAAATATAGTGTATTTTTATTGAAGAATTTTGCAACCAAAAATCAGAATTTAAAAATCTTTTGCCGTTTATTTTCCCACAAGTTAAAAAAAAAAAAACATCTAAAGTTCAGCCGTCCAAACAACAAGATCCCCTTAAATCAAAATATAAAAATATAAAAATATATACAAATTTTATTATTTTTTTGCCAAATTAAAAAAAAGCACTTAAAATAAGTAGAAAATATTCATATATATGCAATAATAAAAACAAAATATTCATTAAAAGTCAAAATATGCCAAGCTATTCAACTAAAAATCGACGACATTTTGTTCTTAATTTGATGATTCGAATATATATTTAGTCTATATCAGTTTCAGATTATCGAGAAAAAACATGCATTTGCATGAAATTCCTTGCCCTACATATAACTAATATTTACACAGTATATCCCGCTCCTATGTAATAATTTAAACCGTAGAGTGCAACTTATTGACAGCAATAATTCTTTTATTCCTTTAGTTTTATTTTCCGAGTAACCCTTAGGATCTAATATTATATTTTGTTGTTGGCAACAAACTAAAACCCTTAGAAATCTAAAAAAAAAAGTGGTTTAAGCAACAGGACAATAGTATGTAGTCGGTATATCTAGTTTTAAATATATCTACACTCAGGGAAAAAAGTTTCATTATATTGCTGAAACTGTATCATAAATCGTTTGTCATTAATAATTCGTCATATTTATGAAGTTTTCTTAGATATGATGAAGAATTTCATTAAAATTTATGACAAATGTTTCATAAATCTTCATCGAAAGTTTCATGAACCGTTTGAAATAGTTTTTATTTTTCTATAATTTGAAATTCAGAATTTCCATCGAAATTTTAAATCAATTTTTGTGAATATGACTTTAATTTTTCTAAATATAAGTTCAATTAATGTTTTTGAATTCCAAAGGATATTTCTTAATTTAAATTTAGTTTTTCTGAATTTTAATCAAAATAAGTATTAATTGATATTTTCTGAACATTTCATAAATATGAAGAAATTTGTCATCAATTTGTATATATATTTATATTGGACAAAATCAATGAAGCTATTTATCATAAATATGATAAAGCTTTTTCTCTGAGTGTATGTTAATGAAAAACAATACCTTGGCTAACCCTATAAGAGGAGCGGATCAAAAAAAAAAAAGAGAAAACAAAAAGAAAAAGCAGAAAGGAAAGAATGGAAAGAATGGAAAGGAAAAGCAAAAAGGAAAGAAAAAAGAAAAGAAAAGAAAAGAAAAGAAAAGAAAAGAAAGAAAAGAAAAGAAAAGAAAAGAAAAGAAAAGAAAGAAAAGAAAAGAAAAGAAAAGAAAAGAAAAGAAAAGAAAAGAAAAGAAAAGAAAGAAAGAAAAGAAAAGAAAAGAAAGAAAAGAAAGAAAAGAAAAGAAAAGAAAAGAAAAGAAAAGAAAAGAAAAGAAAAGAAAAGAAAAGAAAAGAAAAAGAAAAGAAAGAAAAGAAAAGAAAAGAAAAGGAAAAAGAACATGATTTAAAAATTTAAACGCTTTTGGTACAACCTGATATACGCAAAAAAAATTTCGCGAATAGTTACTCCCGTATTCATAAAAATATTAAACAGTATTTCAAATATATTATAGTTAAAACACAAATTTAAAACTTCAAATTCATAAACGAATATTAACACAAGGTTTAAAATAAGTATTTTAAACTTTTATGAATACAGTTTTAAGGCTTAAAATGTGTGTTAACTGAAATGTATTTGAAATCTGAATTAAGATATTTTATGGAGCCCTGCCGAAGGCCGGTCACGTAGAAAAACTTTACTTACCGAAGCAGCTAAACTACCTGTCACATAGGAGAAACCTAACCACATCAAATTACTGTATTATGATTTTAGTTTCATTTTATACAGTAATTTTTTTTATTTAAAAAATAAAACATATAAATATTTGTTTATTTCTACTGCATATGTGGTTCATTTTTACTACAATTGTGGTTAATTTTTTGAATATTAAAAAACAAATAAAAATGTTAGTTAAATTTACTGAAAGGTAAGTCGCCCTTTCTTCAAATGAAATGTCATTTGTTTTTAACAACATACGCAGTGTTCTTAACCTACATAGTATTGTAAGTGTACCACCTCCACGCGGTTATCCCTAGGTAATGCCAACTTTAGCAACTAAGAAGTCATAATTTCATGTAAAATTCATTATTTGAACAGTAAATTTTTCAAAAATAACCAAACAAAAAAAAAACACTAAAAAAACTTGCTCGCCATGTCAGTACTTAAAATATACTTAAAATAGCTCTAGAGCTCATAAAAATAATATAATTTTCGAAATCTTGAGGAAATTTAATTTTATTTGAGTACCCACACTTATATGTTTCTACCTATACCATACCCGGCCCCAAAAACCGAAGTAGAAACAAATTTTCTTTTTAATTCCAGATGGGCCAATATATCTTTTTTTTTTTGGAACGCCCCATAAAGTGCAGTTTTGCCCTACTTTTTAACTTTTAAACCTGATGTTGGGCACTTAAAAAAAATTCGTGTTTCATTTTATTTTTGTTCCTTTCCAACATTTTCAAAGTTTATTAAACTCTGCGATTTTTTGCCAGGATACTTCCCTTGTTAGTCTCTCTTTAAATGAAAAAATTTTACTTTCAATACAAAATTATGAGTTTTCTTTACCAAGCTATCTCATCTTCGAAATATTGTTCAGCAAAATCGAAAAAAGTTTGACATTTAGTTAATTTTTTTTTTTATTTATTTTATTTAATTTCAAAAAAATATTTTTACATTTTTAAATTTTTTTTATAAAATTTCTGTGCCAGAAAATGTTTACTATTCCTAAGCAAAACTATTTTTTTAAATTTCTTTCATACACCCAAAGTTAAATATGTATTTCAAAGCTTCAGGGTTGCCACAGTTTTTAAAATAAAAAAAAACGTTATGATGATATTCGTTCACTGCCAAACATGCTTACCATATTTTATCAAAATCGGAGACTTTTGAATAATAAGACATTGAAATAAAATTGAAAAGCTTTATTACTTGTAAGTGCTGAATAAAAACTAATTTTTTTAATGCTTAACAGCATATGGGAAGTACCTTACCTCCAATGACATGCTGGGGCTAAAATAATGTGGGTTTCAAGCTAATGATAAAAAGAGGTTTTGCTGGGAAGTCTTTTGATTAATTTTTTTTTATATGCTCAAAAAGTCTATATATCACGATAAAAGTGCAACGCGGATTAACATTGTTCAATTTGGACCAAATTTTGAGCATAGAAAATTTGTAAAAATTGCCACTAAATTCCGTCTCGCGATCCATGAAGTTTTCCAAAAAGTTAAATTGTGGCTCCCTAATGTGAATAAACATTAATACAACAAATGTGTCAGTATGGAAGTGTATTTTTGAAACAACTTTCCAATTTGTAATAAATGTCAAAGTTTTAAAATTTTATACGAACATTATAGTTAATGGTACATGTAGGTACATACAAAATCTCACACCTAAAAACCATTTTAATATCTAAAATAAAAATTGAAGTGTGGGAGGATATCAAGGACTGCATATGAATATAAATCTGGGTAAATAAATATTCATGCCTGTAAAGTTTTATCGACATTCCGTTACCGACCCTCGTAATACGGTGTGTTTTTTATTAATTATATTATATTAGTGTTTTTAGGATCTAGGTGTGAATTCGCCATACCATTGGCGGCCGTATAACAAGGATATAGTATAAATTTACTTGAAGCATCTATGGGTGTATTATAAAATAATATGGATTGACACAAGTGAGTATTTTTTTTGTTCATTTTTATGCGATATGAAATCATAGCGTAGTGATTTTTTATTAACCATTAGATTGGGCCAACTATTTAAAATTTTTGTTATCTGATTTCGCCCACAAGGTATGTATCCCGACCCGAACTCTCAGATTTAAATCAACTTTGGCTATGTTATAAAGGAGCAACACAAGAGACACGTATTTCTTTTTTAGCTGCCAAATCTCACGTTTAAGGGTTGAAAAGTAGGGTTAAAAATTCGTTTGGTTTTGTATGTAAACTTGTCTTTAATTTACGAAAACTTGGTTTTTTTGTTTTGCAGGGTTAAAGTACTCAAGTATACAAAAATGTTGATACCCATACAAAGAGTTGCCACATTTTTGAATTATGTGAAATATAGCGGAAAATGGCTCTTTTTACCGATACCTAATTTATCTATAGTAACATCAAATAGAAAGAAATAAAACGAAAAAAGCGTAAAATGGGGTAATTTTTGATCCCACTTCGTTCCAATGACATACAGGATTCCAAAAGGGTACCTTTAAAGGACATCGTCTTAACTTGAAAACGTATGGAAGGACTTTTATGATATTTCGCAGAAAAATTATATTAAGTAGTATCGGCAAATCATTCTAGTTTAATCAAATTTAATATATGTTGAAGGTGCGTTTTCGCTCAATTTAGCGTTTATTGAAAATGCAAGTTTATATATATTGATATATATAAATTTATACAATAAAATGTTTCAATGCAAAAATTTATATAGTCATATAAACATATATGTTAAAGCACAAATATTTGTATCTAATTGTATATAGCTTTGTGTTGTTTCAAAAAATTTTATATGGGGGTATGTATAGCAATATATTATATTATATTGTCTTATATGTAATTGTTCTTAATATACCTAATTATATATCACTATATATACAATATAAAGTTATATATGCGTTCGCATATAATCAACAGAAATGTACATATAATTATATAAAACTTCATGGAACTAACATTAAAAATATTTTTTTATAAGTTTTTATAAAGTTTTTATTGTTTCATACAAAATTATATAGAAATATATGAGGGGCAATGATTTGAATTTTGTTTTATTGAATTCAGATGTGATTATATATGGTCCGTTACAAACCTACATTCAATTATATGTGGTGACATATGAACAATATTTTCTAAGTGATTTTAAATATAATTATATAATTCCGTAGTTGAGATATCTGAGTTAGTTAGCTTAAAAAATTTTGATTATTGTTCACAAGAACGACTCTAGCTCTTGAGCAAAATAATTATATATGTTCTATTAAAGGAATTTAATAAAAAAGTTAAGATTCTCTAGCAATATACCTTATTTTAATAATAAAAAATCTAAGAACAGCGAAATTTTCTGCAAAACAACGCTGTTCGGAGTTAAATTCTTAAAATTGTTGACTCCACAGTTACAACTTCGTAAAAAAAACTTTAGACATAATATTAGTCACATATATTAGTTTATGAAATTAGATATAATTTGATATAATTGTTGAGAAAAACTAGGAAATGTTTGTATCAATTATATATAATATACAGAAATGTGTATGGGGACAAAATTCGGATAAAATTGTATATAATATACATCAAATTGTACAAAATTGTATTTATGAATTATATTTAATTTGATACAATTGTATCGAATTCGATATAATTTTTTTAGATATAATTATACGTTCTCATTTAGATCAAATTTGATATCATCGCATATCTAATTTATGTATAATTTAATATAATTTAATGATGACCCACATCAATTTTTTTTACTTGGAAAACGAAAATCGATATATGTTCTTAAGAAAAAGGGCAATTTTTGGACTGTAGTTATAACATGGCAAGAGGGATAATTTGTGCTTACACTTATTCACTTATTCACAAGAATGTGAAAATTTGAATAATCGGCCCACTCTAATATGTAGTTAGTTTTTGTTTATAAACAACAAGATTTATGAATGCAATTTGTTTAAAATGAAGTTATTTTCAATGGTCGGAAAAAGTGAGTAATTACATTACACTAAAATGTATGCAAAAAATAAATATAAATTACAAAAATAATTATTTGCACTGATTGATTTGTTAAAGTTTTGTTGAAAACACAAACATTATAATAGTACATCGCTTTTTTGTTTATAAATTTACCCAGCGAAATTATTCTATACAAATGAGTTTTGTTTTACGTGCAACAATTCTTATACAAATTGAAAGATTACCAATAAAGCCAAAAAAAAAGTACTCGGGTATTCTTGACAAATAAATTAAATAATGGTTAAAATGGCAAAAAAAAAAAAAAAAAAACCATTTTCCTCTAAAAACTTTAACATCAAATCGCTGCAAACTCTAATCGGGAAAAGGGATTTCTATATTTTTATGTTTTCTCTAAGATGTATTTATCACAGTCAAGTTAAGATATTGTGATTTTGTTACGATTCAATAATTTAAATATTTAAAAAACTAAACAGACCCTTTTGAGAATGATGCTAAGTTTATGGTTTTTTTTTTTTTTTTTGTTGAGTGGAAACACGTTAATGATATCCTAGGTAATTTAGATTTTTTATTAAAATATATAATGTTTTTTCAAATTGTTAATTAGATTTAAATTCATAGTTTTTTTTTCAAAATAGGTCCATTTTTTCAAAATCCAAATTTTCAAATTAAAATTGGAGGCAGAAGATGTTGTCCGATCGAAAACAAATTTTACATCTGAGTTTATATAAGGAGTAGACAACGTTTGCAGGGTGTTAAATTTCGATCAGATAAATTTTTTGAAAAACGATCCAGTCTAATGTAGAACACATTTGTATGGCAATGTGTGTGTGGGGCTAACGCAAAAGGAGAAATGTTTATTAAAACAAACGAACTAATAACTAAAAACTATTTGAAATTAATTAGAAATTTGTTAAAGTTTATTTGGAATAAAATTATACACAATTTAAAATTTACTGAAAGTAACTACAAAGAAGTAATTCATATCGACTAAAACTTTGTAAAATACTAGAACCAGTTATTTTCGAATGGACTCAAAACTTTGTTGGGTAATTTTAAATTTATTTTATGAAATTAATAAAAAAAAGTGCTGATTTTTATCATATTTTATTGAAATCATAAATTTATATGGAATTATAAACTAAGGGAATGTTCACTAATGTCTCCCTACACCTTATTTTTGGACTAACATTATTACATTTTTTGTAATTTTTGCACAAATTGTGTAAATAACGCTTTAGAACTTTTAAAATTTCACCAAAAAAAATTAAAAAATACAAATAATGCAGTTTAGAATATTGATAAATTCTTAATAATTTTGTAAACTAAATTTCTAATTTGCTTGAACTGTTCCATAGTTATACTAACACGTATCCAACGCTATCTTCTAAAAACCTGAACTGATTTTAAGAGGGTTTCGAAAAAATGTGTTAACAGTGGTACTTTTAATTACCCTGTTAAAAATCGATATATATATTGAATAGTTACGGGTTAGGGGAATACAAAGATGGCCTCTTATGTACTCTTTTCAAGGGAAAACGTATATAAAATAAAAAATATGGCGGGTTTTTTAAACGTTATAAAATATTTAGTATTTTTTTTTAGGTTAGGTTTAATTATAAGTCTAGGGTTTTAAATTGTTCATAACCTAACTTGGTATATGGGGTTTAATATTTAACAGTTTTATTTAATTCACTAATTTCACAATTTTCATATTAATCTTATTTTTCAATTTATAATTCAGTTTTAACTTTAGACTTAAGTTTTAACTTGATTTATAAGTTTTGGGTTTAAAGATAAATCTTCACTTTTAAATTTAATTTGATGAACTTTAACCAGTTGATTTTAAACTTTAAAAACGGGATGTTGTCTGGACGACGAGTAGAAAAATTCTGATGATGTTTTGATGATAAGTCAATTGATTTCAGTTTTTTGACATGTTGGTCAAACGTCATTAGATGGGAAGGGTTAGTGTTGGCACCTTTGGCACAATTGGTTGGTACCTTTTGTTCACTAAGTGAACATATATATATATATATATATACATGCGTCATACATGTCCACATGCATCCATACTTGATTCATATGTATTCATAAACCAATCAAATAAAGGGTGATTTTTTAAGAGCTTCCGGATTTGAATTTAAAAAAAAACACATAAAATTTAGAGAAATGTGTGAAATCTTTATTTGAGTCGATAGAACGATCTATATAATTCAATGTTTAAAGATGATTTTATGTAAATGCTGAGGGCGGCTATGTCTCAAAATTTCTGCCTTGTGGAGTAACAGAGGCCCAATTGCTGCAAACGGCGCCGAATCGATAATTCACGGTCATCAACAACACTGGCGGATACAGCTGCGATATTTTCCTCTGTCCGCACTCAACATGTTTGTGGTTTAATGTCCAATAATGTAAATTTGGTGTGAAATTTAGTCACAAGATTCCGAATAGCCGCCTCAGAAGGTCGACCAAACTGACCATAAATTGGAAGAAGTGCACTATGCAATTTCTTAACCGAGCATGAATTTTGATAAGAAAATTCAATAATCTGCAATCGTTTGTAAGTCGATTCGTAACATGTTACACGAAAACAGCTGAGCTGCCAAAAACAGTGTTGCCAAAAATAAAGTTACTAAAAAATCACTCTTTATGTTCATATGAGGAATCATATATGTTCATCTGTGTGCATTAACAAAAATTGAGGTAATATTTATATATATGATCACATATTAACCCTTATGAACATATATGAAACCTAATGGTGGTATATGGACATGTGTGACCTTGAATCACACACTTATGAGCATGAATGAGTTAATAGATTAGACTAGAGTGGCACTATGCACCGCGACCAGAAGTTGGTATTTTGTGCTGCCAACGAATACACCCTATAGGTTCAGGCTCACTACGCAGCCAACTATCCTACAAGGTAAACAATTCCAAAATAACGCACAGTCCTGTCGGAGAGCTTAGGACATTTGCAGAGAACATGCTCTGAGGTCTCGGGTTCCAATTCACAAAACCTGCACGTATCCGTAGATGATCGTCCCATCTTGTACAATTGATACCTAAGGCCACAGTGTCCCGTGAGGTAACCCGTCACGGTCCTTAGTTCACCCCTCGTCATAGACAAGAGTTTCTGCGACCTCTCCCCAGACGGATGTCGCTGCCCAGGCGATCTGGCAAAATAGGCCCCAAACTCCGACTCCCTCCATCTTCTGAGCCTCTCTCTGACATACCCATTGGGTACGCCACAGAAGGGTTCAGGGACAATGAATTGTCGACGAGCTCCGCAGTTGGCCAAACAGTCAACCCGTTCGTTGCTAAGTCCGAGACGATTTAGAGAGTCGAATGAGTTCATAAATGTTCATAAATTGATGCATACATGTCGATTTTTTACCGGGTAACTCAATTTCATGCTTTTAAACAATTTTAATTAAATTTTAAAGTTAACTTGTGTTGTTTAATGTATTATCTGCATAAGTTTTGTATAATTAACACAAAATTCTTTATATTCTTTGGTTATACCCATTTAAAGCTTTGTACCCATTGTATAAAAAGTAGTGGCCTACCGAAGACTTCGGCCAGAAAAAGTTTTTTGTTTCTATAAGGTATTTAAAGTCATAATTGACAAATCGAAAAATGTTTACTGCGCTTACTTGACGCTATTTTAAGTGTCAAAATTAAAAGGCCTTACTTAAGCAATGAATTCACTAATCGACCTTGAGTGAATAGTAAAAAAATCTAGTGAGTGTGAGTAAGTGTGAGTAAAAATTCCCTATTAGTTTAAATATTTGCGGAAACCAAAAACGTCATTCTGAACATACATAACGTACAATAATTTTTTATATCTACCTGATTAAAAATGTTATAGAAAATAAATTTTTACTAGAACAAGAACACCAATAAATTTTTTTGCATGATTTTTTTAATTGCTACATAAAAGTAATAAAAAATATGCTTCCTAAAATATGGATTTCTCAAAGTGATAAGAAATTATTAAGGAACAAGACACAATAGTTAGAAATTCTGAATATGCAAAGTCCTAAATTACTCCACATCCCAAACTAATCCACGTCCCAATTTACCCCACCTTCCCCTATATAAATTTGAAGAGCTCTATTTTCTAAAGTTGTTATTGGATTTTTCTGATTCAAAAAGCTTTCTTTTCATATGGTTGTCTTTTTGTCCTCAGTTATGCAATAATGTTGAAAATATTCAGAAGCATTTTTAAAATTATTCTCCCCTTTCAAAGTTTTTTGTAACATGCATCAATCAAAATTTTAACACTTTTTATATAAAATTAAATTTCGCTTTTTTTTGACGCAAATGCCATCTTATTTTCTCGAATTTTCGAAAAAACACTTATCTATTATTTAAATTTTCAAAATTTGTTTTACAATAAACAATGCATTTTTTATAAACAACAGGTGATCTCTTCAGGTTTATTTGTCCAAAAAACGGGTCTGCAGCAAAAATATATTTTTCAGACAGATAAACTTAAATAAAGGGTGGACAAATTTACCATTTTCAAATGCTGATTGTTCAAAAGCTATAATCGCTCCCCACCAAAAATAATTGGATCCTGTGTTAAATTTCATCAATGAATTTAACATAGAATTGTCATAGGGAGAAAGCATTCCGATTTGAATCTTTAGATGTTCATTACCACGAATAACTTTTTAAAGGCTGTTTATACAAATAAATTTCCTTGGAATTTGTTCTTAAATCTCATTATTAAATTGCTTAAAAACAAATTCCAAGGAAAATTATATGCCTAACTAGCTTTCGAAAAGTTAATTAGGAAAAAGAACATCCAAATAATCCAATTGGAATGCTTCCACCCTATGACAACCCTATATTAAATTAATCGATGAAAATGTTTAATAAGAAACAATTTGCTTTTTTTCTGAATACATAGAAAAACTAAAATCGAGTTTAAATTAAAATATTTCTTTTTATGAATTTATAAAAAATTTATAAATCGATATAAATAAAAACAATTTACATCATCTTTCACTCAACGTTTCATTGGTTGTTTTTTCCAACTTCATCAGGAGTGTATGTTTATTAAATTCTGGCAAATAGATTACAAAATGTTAAATAATTAATTTAAATTTTATTAAATAAAGTTTTTTATTTCTAATATTATATTTGTTGATTCAATGAGAAATTTAATTAAATTCGGCCCTAGTAAAGAAATTGTAGTATCAATTAAAATAATTTGTAACTATTTAATTGATTTTATTTTCAATTAATGCTTTAATCATATCTATTAAAAATTTAATTGAATATTGATTTTAATTTCAAAAAAAATTTTAGCAGATACAATTAAGAATTTAATTTGCATTTGAAAAAAATAGCCAAAAATTCAGGAGAAAATAGCTAAAATTAAAAAATAATCCCCGAAATTAAAAAAAAACAACAAAATTGTAAAAAAAATTGCCAAAACTTAAAACAACTTTAAAATTGCGAATAAATTATTAAAATTAAAAAAAAAATAGTAAAAATAGAAAAATATTTTTTTTTTGCAAAATTAAAAAAAAAAAAACTTGGAAATGAATAATCGCCAGAGTTAAAAAAAAATCCTTTAAATTGGCAAAATTTAAAACAATTCAAAAAAAATTAAAAAAAAATATGACAAAATTTGAGAATAAAATTAAAAAATTGAAAAAAAAACTTTCAAAATTTAAAAAAAAATTGTTATAATTTAAAAAAACGATCAAATTGGAAAAAATCGCCAAAATTGAAAAAATCTGAAAAAAACAAGGCCAACAATAATTTGTTGCTAGTTTTTAAATGTTGACTTTTTTAATTGTTCAGAACAGGGACCGTAAAAATTATTTCTTTTTTCATAAAAGTCAGATGATAAAAGTTATTTTTTTCTTTTTATTTTTTCGAGCAAAAATAAAAGTTATTTTTTGATTTTTATTTTTTCGAGCAAAAATAAAAGTTATTATTTGATTTTTATTTTTTCGAGCAAAAGTTAAAATTATTTTTTGATTTTTATTTTTTCGAGCAAAAATAAAAGTTATATTTTGATTTTGATTTTTTCGAGCAAAAATAAAAGTTATTTTTGATTTTTATTTTTTTGAGCAAAAATAAAAGTTATATTTTGATTTTGATTTTTTCGAGCAAAAATAAAAGTTATTTTTGATTTTTATTTTTTTGAGCAAAAATAAAAGTTATTTTTTGGTTTTTCTTTTTTCGAGCAAAAATAAAAGTTATTTTTGATTTTTATTTTTTTGAGCAAAAATAAAAGTTAGTTTTTGGTTTTTATTTTTTCGAGCAAAAATAAAAGTTATTTTTTGATTTTTATTTTTTCGAGCAAAAATAAAAGTTATTTTTTGATTTTTATTTTTCGAGCAAAAATAAAAGTTATTTTTTGGTTTTTATTTTTTCGAGCAAAAATAAAAGTTATTTTTTGATTTTTATTTTTTCGAGCAAAAATAAAAGTTATTTTTTGATTTTTATTTTTTCGAGCAAGTATAAAAGTCATTTTTTGGTTTTAATTTTTTTTTTACCAAAAATAAAAGTTATTAGCTTTGTTATTATGATTTTTCAGTGATGATAGATATACAGCAAATATTTTGCAATGTTATTTTTTGTGATAACTGTATTAATATATATTATTATACATTTTTTAAGTATCTAACTACAAGACAAACATCTCTCTTTGTACGAGCAGTGCGCCAATTTTTGGAAACTAAAATCGTCATTTTTAAAACAAGAATTCTTCAACAAAATCGTCATATTTAGTTTTACTGAAAATATTACAAAAGGCAACCATAAAATTTATATATTATATATATATAATATAACGCGTTATTTGTTATTTATTCGTTATAAAAACAAAAATTTATAACTTATGGAATTTCAACTCAAGAAATTGAAATAAATATCAAAAATAACTTTTATTTTTGCTCGAAAAAATAAAAATCAAAAAGTAACTTTTATTTTTGCTCGAAAAAATAAAAATCAAAATATAACTTTTATTTTTGCCCGGAAAAATAAAAATCAAAAAATAACTTTTATTTTTTGCTAGAAAAGAAAAAAATAACTTTTATTTTTGCTCGAAAAAATAAAAATCAAAAAATAGTTTTTTATTTTTGCTCAAAAAAATAAAAATCAAAAAAAAACTTTTATTTTTGCTAAAAAAAATAAAAATCAAATTTTTAAAAAGCAATGCATTTTATTATAGACTAGTTCATCAGGATCAAAATGGTATACTTGAAACAGTTTTCCGACATTTACTTCTAATTGCTTTTTTTGTTTAAAAATTTGAAAATAACTGTTATTTTCGGTCCCTGGTTCAGAAACTTGTAATCTTTGCGAAGTTTTTAGTTTATTAGATTTTTTAAATTTTGGCGATTTTTTTCAACTGGTGATTTTTTAAAAATTTTTAATTTTTTTCTTTGTTGTTATTTGATTAACAAAATGTTGTTTTAACAATTAAAAACTTATATATAAAAATTTTTTGTTTATAAGTTTTTAATTTTTAAAACAAAATGTTCTCAATCAAATTATAATAATTGTTCCCTGAAGAAGTGAAGAAGTGTGGATACGAAATATTGGAAATAAATAATTATAATTTATAAATAAAGGATCTTACGGCTTAAGCTACGAGATTCATTGATTGCTCATTTTAAAGCTACTTAAATCGTCTCTTTACAAGAACACACTACTTAAATTATTTCCTTACTTCTCCTCTGTAAAAACTGGTTTCTTAAAATGTTTAACAAAATATATATTAATTATAAATTACTTCCCTATGCCGTGTTCAAATCTCTATGCGGAGATTTTTATTTTTATCAACAAATTATTTTTTTATGCAAAGCTTTTTTTGTACAATATAATAAATTATAGCGGTAATCACTCTTGATAGAAAAGTAAAGAAGAATCGAAGAAAACGAGAAAAGAAGAAAACTTTTGACAGATACAACAACAAAATGTATGGGATTTGTTTTTTCTCGTTTTCTTCGATTCTCCTTTTCTTGATAGGAAATTTCTTTGACTCAAACCTTGAGTAAGTTGTAGTAGAAAACAAGAAAAACTTTTTTTGACAGAAGAACAACTGATTTTAAGCGTCACAAGATAATTTCATATTTTTTAAATAAATTGTGAATTATATATATGTTTATATATTAATAAAATTTACCTCCAAGTTGAAAATGCTGCATAAAATCTAATTGTGTTATTGCATTTTCCACTATAAATTTAATTATTTGAATTTTTTCTGATGTTTTTGGCATTTTGCTTATTTAGCTTTTAATTACATTTGGTGAAAAACGTGTTCAGCCTAGAACAAATGTAAACAAAGATCAGCTGACAGTGTTGAAAACAAACTTGCTAAAAAAGACGCTCACTCTTTAATGAAAAAGAAATCAATAATGTTTCCTCCAAGAAAAAGTTTTCTATCAAGAGTGATTACCGCTTATAATTAATTTTGTATAATAAATTATAATTAACAATTTTTTTTTTGAAAATTTAAAAAAACAGTTTTTTTAAATACCGCGGATTTTGAAAAAATGCATTTTAAATTCAAAAAATTATTTGTTTGCTTATTTAATTAAAAGCACGAAAACAGTGGCTTTAAAATGTGGTATCAATAAATCAATTTAAACGTTAGAAAGAAATGGACCATTCAGTAAGACTACTTTTGTTAAATTTGAGATTTTTTTCATACCAAAATCCCTTCCATTCCAAATTTGAGGGGATACAGGCGAAAATTGGATATTTTTTTGATGGTTTTACATGAATTGATTCCGTAGTAGACCTTAGAACTACACTTTAGAACTCCTAATGTTTGAGACTACGATTACAGCCCAATGCTTTTTGAATTAGAGAAACCCGATACCAAATTTTCGAAAAGTTGCAGTATTTGGGATTTTTTAATTTTCTTAAAAATTCAAACCGTGAAACAATCGCGAAATAATATTCAAAATCATTTATATAAAATTAGATTTTTTTGTGTATAGTTAGAATTAAATTAAAAATAGAATTAAATACATATTTAATTTAATTAACAAACTATTATAGATTTTGAAACCTCATAGCGCAATTTATTCAGATTTTTGAAAATGGATTTTGTGTAAAATAAATAAATTTCATGATGAAATTCCGTAAATTAATTGTTTTTTTTATTTTATAATAAAAAGAATTAATAAAAAAAAAACTTGGCCCATGGGGGGATCGAACCCGCGACCTTCGCGTTATTAGCACGACGCTCTAACCAACTGAGCTAATGGGCCATATGGGAATTGGGTGACAAACGAAAGCCATGTATACATAAGCAATACATGTATATATGAAGAAATCTTTTTTGTTTATTTCGTGGTGGTGAATAAAATATTTCCACCATAGTGTTTTATATAGTAGGAATGGTCAGGAGTTGCCAAGTTTTAATTTATATGTTGCTATTTGAGTTTGTTTCTGTGGGCTTTGAAGGAAAGTTGTTATTATTACTATTATATAGCGACGGACGTAACATTTGTAACTTTTATAGAACAAATTTACTTTTTGTTTTATATATTTGTATTTTAAACATTTAAATATTTGTCTACTGGCTCTGTTTATTTTTTTTATTTAAAATCCAAACAAAAAAACTTTCAGAACAATAACTTTTTTATTTTGATTTTGTTTTTAGTTTTTAAGCAAATTTTTTGTTTTTATGTTTTTATATCAAAATAATTGTTAAAAATAAAAGTAAATTCAGGCTTAACGTAAAATCGGGAAGTATAATGACTATGTATTTATCGGTAAGGTATTATTCGGCAGTTTAAACATTTTAAATAAACAAAGCAAACCTTTAGCCAATAATTTTTGTTACAAATTCAAAATCTGTCAATACCAATTATATTTCTGATTTTTATTTTAAAAATTAAAATAAAAGTTATAAAAAGATTATTTAGAAAAAAAAATCAATAAAAAACTGAAATTATAAGATTACAAAATAAAAATAAAAGTTTTGCGAAATTGTTCAACTTTTCAATTGTTAATGTTGTTTTAACATTATATCAATTGGAATATTACATTTTTGCAATCCATTTTTGGTGACTTTTATAAAAAATAACAGTTGTTTTTCGTCTGATTAGTTATTTTTGTTCTGATTACTTTAACATAGACACATCTTTAATTCGATAACTATGTAGGAAACAAAATAAACAAAAATCAAAAATATGTTCGCCTTATAGACGTTTTAAATTTTATTTAGGTGATTTTTTAAATTTTGGCGATTATTTTATAAAGCAATTTTTTTTAATTTTTTATGATTTTTTCAAATTTTGGCGATTCTTTCTTATTTGGAGTTTTTTTTTAAATTCTGATAATTTTTTTTTTAATATTTGGCAACTTTTCTTTACCAATTTTGATTTTTTTTAATTTTGGGATTTTTTTTAATTCCGGTAATTTTGAGTTTTTTTAACGATTTTTTTTAATTTTTTTAAATTTATTTTAATATTTCCAATTTTTATTTTATTTTTGTAATTTTTTTTATAATTTTCAGGTTTTGTTTAAATTTAGGCGATCTTTTCAAGTATAAGTGATTTTTTATTTTTGAAATTTTTTTTCAATTTGATCGATTTTTTTAAATTAAAAAAAAAGTGTTTTCCCATTTTTAGCGATAACAGTTCTTTTTGGTCTTACTACTGATTAGTTATTTTTGTTATGATTACTTTAACATAAACACAATCTTTAATTCGATAACTATGTAGGAAAAGTGTGTTAATTTAGATTAATTTGTAACTAGTTTTTTTTTATTGTAACTTCTTCCAAGATGGTACGATTTTTAATAATTTTAATATATAAATTAATTAAAAATCGTACCATCTTGGAAGAAGTTACAAAAATCAAAAATAGCATGTATCTACATTCTGTTCCAAATATTGCTTTAAAAGCACAAAATGCTTTAAGGTGCTAAACTTTTTTATTGCAGAGATTTCAATTGACTTAATATCTGTGTTGACTTTTGACAAAAAAAATATTTTTTTTAATAAAATGTTTAATTCTAAGTTTCCACTGAACGTGTTTTAGACGTTTTGTGACACATAACTTGTGTTCTACATGTTTTCCAATACATTTTTTCACCAAAACACGCCTGTTTTGCTGAAACAAGTGGAAACGCAGTATAAGACTTTTTCAAAAAAGTATTTGTGTTAAGGCTTTATTACTCGAGCTGATACGTAAACGAACTGTAACTCCATGTAATGTGTAAAAATAGTACCTTCAATACATTAAATATATTGTCTCTTTTGAAAAAGAGATTTTTTCTTCGGGTTTCCGTTTAAATAATGAGTTAGATAAAACAAACCAACAACACTATCTAATACGTTTTTTATGTATGTTAAGGAAGCCGATATTTCTTCAAACCCCTACTATGTACCTTCAAAATAATCTTACCCTCATAACTGGTAATATACCTTTGTTTGGAAAACATGTTCGTTTCCCATGCCTCTAATATAACATGTTTGCTTGCAAGTATAATTATGTTTGCCTGTTAACACATTTATGCTTGGAAAAATTGAAAACCGTCTACCGGCAGACATATATATCGCACACATAGTTCAAAAGTGACTCAACTCAAAATGTTAAGTTTTAGGGGTTATATGCTTCAACTATGCACAATACACTTGTTTATCTATAAAAAAAATATCAGTGTATTTTGTTGTTGTTAACTGTTGCTAAAACACAGTTATGTCTTTCTTTATTTTTCAATTGTTATAAAGTTGCAAATATTTTTTTTCGATTTCTGAATAATGAAAAATTTTGAGTTGAGTCACTTTTGAACTTGGTGTGCGATATGTTTGGCTACAAATATATATATGTTTATTATAAGCATGTCCCAAACACATCTAAAAAATTGCAAATATACATACATAAATATTTGTCTGTAAACATATTCTAGTGTCTTTTTTTTGCGTGTGAAATACCTGTTCCCTTAAAATACCGCTATCAAAATATTCCAGTACCCCTAAGCAACCGTTAACAAAATAACCGAAATACATTTAATTAAAAAAAAAAAAAAAAAAATAATAATGGCCCATGAGGGGATCGAACCCGCGACCTTCGCGTTATTAGCACGACGCTCTAACCAACTGAGCTAATGGGCCATATATCTATGTCAATATTTCATTAACCCAACGATCATTATTAGAACACTTAGGAAATAATTTAAAAATGTTGACGAGAGCATTCACAAGAACGAGATATAGCGATGATATTTAGTTATCTCGTTGACTTTTAAAAGTAATTATTTTAAATTTTCTATTTCTAAGATGTGTATCATAAAAAAAATATTTTTTAAGTTTTTCGTTTAAATTTATTTGTTTAATTCGAATTCAAAAATATAAAGAGTTCAGTGATCACATTCATTTTCCAATTTCAAAGAATTTATTTCTTTTTCAACAAAGTCGAGTAAACAGTGGCGGGTGCAGCATAAACTGATGGGGCAGCATATACAGCTGGAGCAGAATAGGCGGCTACTGGAGCAGAATAGGTAGCTACTGGAGCAGCCCTGTATAGATGAGGGGCAGCGACGGCAGAATAGGCAGTGTAAGCAGGAGCACTATAAGCTGTATAGGCTGGAGCTGCAGCTGAATAAGCGGTATATGCTGGAGCGGCGGCAGCATATGTTGTATATGCTGGAGCAGCGGCGTAAGTGGCAACATGAGCTGAAGCAGCGGCAATGGAAAGAACCAAGCAGATAAGGAACTGAAAAGAAAGTAATAGAAGACAATTAAAACATGCCAAAAATAAAATATTCTTTTTTTTTATAGTGTAGGATATTTATTAATTAAACAGTGTAAAGTAAAACTTACTTTCATATTGATTTTTTTTTTTTGGAAGACTGTTCTTTGCAATGGAGCTTAATGAACTGATATCGATTAAAATTTTACTGGCGCTTTTTATACTTGTATTCTGTCGGATGAAAAATATTGGTCATCTATTTAGTTTGTTTGAAGAATATTTTTATTTTACCCTTCTGTTTGTCAATAATTGGATTTTTTGGTTTATTAAACAATATAGAATGACATTTTTTTTTTAAATTTGTTTGTGGTACTAGTTATTTAGAGCCAAACATTTCTTGACAATTTAAAAACCAAAAATATAACAAGTTTAATGGATTAATTGTTTGTATGTACTCATTAGGATGTCCCTTAAAATAATGAATTGTCGATTTTCGTTCATTACACGCACAGTTTTATTCCAAATGCAAGAAATTGATTTTTTTTTTGGAAAACGTTAACCCGTCGGTCGAAATGACCCATTTTGGAAAAAAGAGTATTATTATTGTTAAAAATTCTCAAAATTCGATATTTCGAAAACAATATTTTTTTATTTCATTTAATATTCTCAAAATTATTTAGATATACAATTCGGACTACATGGGCCTTAAATCCAAAATGACCCACTAATTTCAAAAAAATGCAATAAAGTATTCTTTTAAATTTTAAAGATTTTTTGAAATGCCTAATTCGTAGATGTCGACTGCTTATTTTTTAATATAATAGTTGTTATTAAAGAAAAAAAAAAAATAATTGGAAAAATTATAATTTGAGTTAGGATTTGAAGCGACTAATTTCCAGGACATTTCATGAAAATTGCCTATTGTGTCAAAAACTGACCAAAAATTTTAATGTTTTTATTAAATTTTGCATAATTTTCGGAAAAATATCACTTAAATTTAATTAGACATTAGTTATCTTTACTTTTATCTAAAACATCTTTAACCCTTAGTGGCCTGGGAAAAAAAGACCAATTAAACTTAATTTTAATTATGAGCGTAAGATTGTAAAGCCTTTTAATCGATAAAAAAAATCTCCTCTAAATAAAAATAATTATTTTATGCAACTTGATTCATATAGGGTTAATTTTTACACTTCTGGCCAAAAATACATACTAGGAAAATTACTGAATAACAACTTTCATAATTTTAAGAAAAATATCACTTACATTTTATTAGACTTAATTATCGTTACTTTTATTCAAAAAAATATTTAACCCTTACTGTCCGCGGGACAAAAAAGGCCCATGAAACTTAATTTGAATTATGTCCACAAGAAAAGAATATGAAACATTTATATGGATCAATAAAAAAATGTTCCACTATATAAAAAATATTATTTTGTGTATTTTGTACCATATAGGGCTAATGTTTTCACTTTTCACCATAAAAGACAATCTAGGAAACTTACATTTTTTAGATTTTTAAAAAATTTGGAAACGTAGAGGGTACAAAACTAACAAACAAGCTACGCTCTTCTTAATACCAATATTATTTTAAGGATCAAACCACCTTTTTGCTCTTATAACTAAGATTGGGACTACAAAAAATTGCACTTGCTCGTTAGTTTTATTTGAAATATGTTATTCTTTAAATTGACTGAGTTTTTTTTTGGTGAAAATTTAAAACATTATATTGCACAAAATAATAATTGTTAACATGTGGAATTATTTTTATCCATTTAAAGGTTTTATATTATGGGCATAATTAAAATTAAGCATCACTGGTCTTTTTTGTTCCCCGGCCACTTAGGGTTAAATATTTTTTTTAATAAAAGTAATGATAATAATAGTCTTATAAAATTTAAGTTATATTTTCCCTAAAATATGAAAAGTGTTATTCTGTAAATTTTCAAGTGGGTCTTTTTTGCCAAAACTCTAAAAATTAACCCTATATGGACGAAGTTACATAAAATAAATATTTTTATTAAGTGCATATTTTTTTTTTTTTATCAATTTAAAGGCTTCACAATCTTGTAGTCATAATACAAATTAAGTTCCATGGGTCTTTTTAGTCCCCAGGCCACTAAGAGTTAAACATTTTTTAGATAAAAGTGAAGATAATTAATGTCTAATCAAATTTAAGTGATATTTTTCCAAAAATTATGCAAACCTTAATAAAAACAATAAAATTTTGTTAAATTTTTGACAAAATAAGTTATTTTTATAAAATGTCCTGGAAAGAAGGTGTCCCAAACACAAAATATGGTTATCATTTTTGAAATTTATTTTTTGTTCTTTAATAACAACTATTATACTATAAAAATAGCAACCGACATCTAAAAATTAGACATTTAAAAAATCTTTAAAAGTAGTTTAACAAAAATACGTTTTTGCATTTTTACCATATTCGTGGGTCATTTTGGATTCCAGGCTAAAGTGGTTTAATGATATGCTATGAATTGAACATCTGAACAATTTTAAGTATATTAAATGAATAAATTAAATCAAAAATAATTATTTTTTTTTTGGAAACATCGAATGTTTGGAATTTAAAAAAAACCACTTTTTTTCCAAAATGGGCCATTTTCGGTCGACTTAACGTATTTCGAATAAAAATCTTTTTTTCCATTTGAAACCATTTCTAATAAAACTGAGGGGTGTAATGACAAACCTATTTTTAAGGGACACCCTAGTGCGCATACTCGTACATTATTATATATGTTACGTAGACCATATTGATACAAATATTGTATCCGGATATTGGCGTGTCTCTCCTACACATAAAATTTCGTTGTAATCCGATCAATTTATTTTTTTCTCGCTTTTTTAACAAGATTTGATAATGAAAATGTTCCATATAAATTTATTGTTGCTAATTATTAAATATATTTTTAGTAGTTATTATTGCAGAAAAAAAATTTAAATTTTTTTAAGGATTTGATTTGTCTGTTTTTTTTTTGCATTTTAATATGCGAAATCTGGCCATCAAGCGCTCAAACCGGCCCAAGCTTTTTCGTAATGAAATTTATAACATGTTTTCGGGCCGAAAAATAAACAATATGTTCTTCTTGCAAAAAAAATTATCAACCTAAAATATCTAATTAAAGATTTGACTTGAAATTAATTTGTTTCTAAACAAATATTTAATTGAATCAATTAATATTTTAAATACATATTTTATTTTAGATGCAATTATCATATTATTTTTTCATACACTGTATGCATAAATAGAAAATTTTCAGTATAAAATACAAAATTCATTTCAAGTTAACAAACAACACAAACCGACTCAGCATTGCAAAAAACACACATCCCAACGTATAGATCACACACTTTTTTTCTGAGTATCATATTTTTTTTTTGTAGAAGTTATTTATAACTTTTTTTCCTTCTTAATTTTAATAAAAGGTTTAATTGATAGTATCATTGCCGTGATAGGTGCAAAATCAATTAAAATATTAATTGATTAGTTTTTTCTGTGAACGAATAGTTGATTAAAATTTAATACGGGAGACAAATATATGTTAACCAAGGACTGTTATTCGCTACGTTACTGACAAGGAAGGTATCCTAAACCGAACTCACAGATTTTAATGAACTTTGGATATGTTGTAGAGAATAAAAAAAAATGGCACATTTTTTTAGCTGCCTAATCATACGCTTAAGGGTTAAAAAAAATCATTTGTTTTTGTATGAAAACTTGTGTTTAATTTACGAGTACTCAAGAGAACAAACATTTTGATATCCATATTGCCTATATAGTGGAGCCAGAGTTTCCACATTTTTGAATTATTTGAAATATTATTTTAAAAGCTCTTCGGGAAAAGTCGCATAAAAACCGAATGATATAAAATATCGGAAAAACCTCAGAAATAAATTAAATTGGCATAACTATGCACTATGTTTAGATTAATACAACTACAATTCCTTAATAAAACACCAGATTTAATGTTACGTAAAACACATTTTTTTAAATAACAAAAATACTTGGAAGTCCTTGTACATAGTTTGTACACCCTACATAGGAAATATTGGTATCAAAATTTTTATTTTCTCGAGTCGATTGACCAGTGGATCGCACAGCACATTACAGGGACAGTTCGTTTATCATTCGAACGTGTCGTATTTTTAATAATCTTAGTGCAGAGGTCTTCCCTGAGAATAACAATGTTCATAAATTCAAGTACAATGTCCATAAACACTGCTCCCTCTTTCCTCCTCCTTATAACCTATTTTCCTGATATCAACACTTATTGGGTATGCCCCGTCCCCAGAATGTTGGTAAAATGCAAAAAAAAATATTTTCATGAGGATCGGAGAGAACCCATCGGGATCCTCAACTTGTTAGGGTTTTTATATAGCACAAATACTAGATGTAGAGCCATATTAGGGAACAGTTTCTTTCAGAGTAAAAAATGTATATATTTTCTTATGTTTTTTCATCTTAAACTATATTATAATATGATATTATATATGCTGCCATGTATAGCCATATATTATTTTATGTTTTTATGTGGTAACATATCTAACGATATATTATTATATATTGACGTTTACAAAATATGATATTAAGCATAATAAGGCATCCCGATTAAAAAAATTATATAAAACGATGTATTATTTAATATTAAAATATATGATCATATAAAATAGCATATGTCTCAATATGTATTTATATATAATAATATTTTCAAAATGTTTTACCAAAAAAATTCAGACTATTCTGAATTTTATATATGATAATACATGGTTGATAAATTTGATTAAATTTTTATAAAATTACATATAATTCAATACATATTTATATGTAATACAAAAATGAAAAACGTCTGCTGTCATTTTAGACATACTCATATTGACCATTTTAATATTGACAACCATATTTTTTTTTTAATTTAATTTTTTTAATTAAAATTAACAATTTCGTTTAAAACGAAAATATGATGTCATAAAAAAATATAAATAAAATTAAAGTTATTTACAAATTTCTATCATACATTTTGTGTTTTGAGCCCGATTTATGGAGGTCAAATATATGTAACTTAATACCTTTTAATATAAATATATTTGGATTATTATGTACCTATTTGTATTTAATTATATCTAATTTTATCAAATATAATATATTTTGGCAAAAAACTCGTATAGAATTGGATAGTTTTTCATTTAATTGTATCTATTTAAATATAATAGAGTGATACAACTTAATAGAACCATTTTCGGATCAAATTATATCCTCTTACATTTGCTGAAAATATCTTATCATATATAATTTAATACCCGCTTTTTTACTCGTTCATTATTTTGTCAGTTATAGCTGCCATAAGTAAAATAGAACTTAAGACGTAATTATATATGTTACCAAATGATATAATATATAATTACCAGAATAATAAATTTATATACAACAATATATTCTTTAATATAAAAATATATGATCATATTAAAAAGCATGTGTATATGTATTTATACATAGTAATACTTTCAAAATATTTTACCAAAACAAAAAAAAAAAATCATGTATAAGCACATCCAATCATGTATTACAGTAACACTATTCTGTATTTTAAATATGATATTACATGGCTGATAAATTTGATTAAATTTGTATAAAAATAGGTATAACCCAATATGTAATTATATATAACACAAAAATTAAAAACGTCTTCTGTCATTGTAGACAGTGTCAGTTGTTACGTAACTATATATAATTAAATAATCGCAAAATATTTTACGAAAATAGTTAAAATTATTCGAAATAGATTTCCATTACAAATAACAAACCTTTTTTAATGCTGACAAATATTTTTTAATTAAATTAAAATTAACAATTTCGTTTAAAACGGAAATTTGATGTCCTAAAAAATATAAATTTAATTAAAGTTTTTTACAAATTTCAAGCATATATTTTGTGTTTTGATCCTGTTTTAACGTTTTTCTTTTTTTTTTGTCAAATATATTGTATGTAAATTAATATCTTCTAATTTAAATATATTTGGATTATTATGTATCTAATTGTATCTAATTATATCCAATTGTATCAAATATAATATATTTTGACGCAATTATATCGGGACAAAACTCGGATAGTATTGGATAATTTTTTATTAAATTGTATTTCATTGAATATAATTAAATCCAAAGTGATACAATTTCATAGAACCATTTTTCGGATCATATACATTAGGATATGTAAGATACCATATATGATACAACATTATCAATACAGTTTGATATATGATTATGTATGGTCCAACATCATAAATATTTTTTATTTGCATAAGTTATAATTATGTATTGTCATATATAACCCTATACATAAATTCATATGCATTAAATGCAAATTTTTTGTTTTTTTATTATTTATTTATTATATATTTCAAGAAGATTAAATCTCGTTCAACCAAAAATTACTTCTCTTTTTGGATCTAATTAGATCCAACTAGATCTCAATATATCAAATGGGATATTTTAGGCTCTTAAATTACATATTATTGGATCACCCAATTTTGATCTAATTAAATTCAGTAATATGTTTGCGGGATATAATTGGATATTACTGTATGCCACAATTTTGAGATTAACTTGGATCAGATTAAATTCCGATCTATATAAAATGAGATATGATTTTATATTCAACATATTATTATTTTGATCGGGTTACTAATTTTACGTCTTACATTTATAAAACAAACTCCTGTGTTGAGCATTAAATTACAACAACATCGAAATTATAATTAATAAAACAACAACACATTTTAATTTGATAAAACCACATAAAATGTAAAAAAATATTGTTTTTAACTACACACTACAAGAACAGAAATTTCTTTCTTTCGGTTAACCAATAAAAAAACCACAGCAACATAAAAAATTGATTTTAAATATTTATTGTTATTAATTAATTTATATTTGTTGTTGCTAAATCTGTGTTAGATGGGAATTAGTGTTATAAAGATAATGAATGGCCCTTGTGTGTGTGTGTAAATTTTGATTAACTGGTAGAAGAAATATATATTTTTATGTGAACATAAATATATAACAATAATGACATGACAACACACGATTTTATTTCCCATCCCTGCATGTGTTTCCGTGGTGTAGTGGTTATCACATCCGCCTAACACGCGGAAGGCCCCCGGTTCGATCCCGGGCGGAAACAGTTCTTTTTTGGCTTTTTTTTATTCAATCTATAAAAAAAGTTATTTACAGTGCCGAACAAAAGTATTCACACAGCAGCAAACTTTATTTTAAATCTTTTATATTTTTAAAATGAAAGCTATTAGCCGTATAAGGTGTTTAACAAAATTGTTTATTAACTTATTAATAATTTAAATACAACAAAAAACTAAAACTAAGAATGTTGTATTTAAAAAAAATTAAAAATTAAAAAAAAAGATGTTACAAAGAAATTGGTCCATTCTATGCCAAGAAGATTAAAAGAAGTCATAGCAAAGAAATGCTACTCCACAAAGTATTAAATCATGTGAAATTTTATTTTTTGTACAAACATTTGAAGCTGTGTGAATACTTTTGTCCGCCTAAAATAATACTTTGAATTACATATTTACTTTTTTCTTATAATATAACATACTAAGAATAAGTTTTCTGTTGTATTTTAATAATTTATAAGTTAATAAACAATTTTGTTGTGGGTTTCATTTTAAAAATATAAAAGATTAAAAATAAAGTTTGCTTCTGTGTGAATACTTTTGTCCGCCACTGTATGTGATGTTTAAAAATGGCACCAGTAGAATGAGTTTTAAAGTTTAAAATTTTTGTCGTTACAAAAAAAAAACAAATATTCCGCATTAGGAAAGCACAACAGAAGGCCTTTCCAATTACTTTCTTGTATGCAAGACGATTGATTAAGCGCTATTTTGGAAGCATTCAAATGTAGTTACTTAGAGTCTGTAGAATTTTTAGATCGTGTTAACCATTTTTGTAAAAAAACCATCAGCTCCTGAGAATTGCTTCTTTGGGAAACTCTTAAAATTTGAGGACTTTTTCCTTTAGAAATGCTCTCTATGTCTAAATTCTTTATCGTTAGAAGATCACCCAGATTCTGAGGACATTTTCGTATGTGAAATTTTTCAGGTAGCGAGAACTTATAGAAAAATCCTTAGTTTTAAGAATTTTTTTCTTTAGAAAACCTTCTGGCTTCTGCTTCCAAATGCTTTTCCAACGGAAAATCTTTCAGATTCATACGACTACTCCTTAATAAAATCTTATTCCAATCCTCATAGTAATGATATTTTGAAGACTTTTAAAATAACAAAAAGCCTTCAGATTCTGAGAGCTTAAAAATTAAACATAGGATCCTTATAGGAAAATGCCCTTTTTTAAACAAACTACTCGGAGTTTAATTAGTTTTGTATAGCCAAACAACCTCAGAATCGGAAAAGAACATTAAATTTCCAGATTTTTTAAAAAATAATCAAAAATTCTAAAATTTTGGATTGTTAACAAAGATTATTCATGTTTAAGATCATTTGTTTTTTGTTAAACAAAAAACAGTGCAATGTTAAAAATGTTTTATTTTTGATTTGAATTAGTTCAATTCTTCCAATTTTGTTTTTTTACTTCTCATCGGGTAAATAAATCAACACGGGTAAAGCGTTGATCTTTTTTCTTCAAAATTTGGGTAACTCTTCTAAAACTTCTTCATTGGTTCTCTGAAGATTTTCGGTGATACGAAATGAAACATGTAAGGACCCGCCAGTAGATAAAGTCTGCTTTATTATGTTTAATTAATAAATAAACATTGCACGGTTTTTTGTTTAACAAAAAACAAATGATCTTGAACTTGCATAATCTTGCTCACATCATAATTTTTGATAAAAGAACGAAAAATAAACTTTTGGTTTTAATTTTTTAAAATTTAAAAGTAGAACATTTTTGATTGTTTTTAAGAAAAGTGCCACATAAATCTACGTGGCTATTCTTTATAAATGTATTTAATTTTTTTTAGTTTTAATTTATAACGAGCTTCCAACCTCCGTATATTTACAAAAATTAAGCAAATCGAACATATTAGCTATGTTGATACTAGTATTTCGGTCTGGCTAAAGATCTCATCAGAACCCGAAGTTTTAGAAAAGTTAAAGCCTCCATTATAGGCAGAACTTTAACAAAAAACCTATTAATCATTAATTTTTATTTTTGTATTTATGTAAATAATACTTCTATTAATAAAATTTTTTAAAAAACGTTGGAAACAGTGTTAACATTTAATTGAATAAATTTAATAAAAATCATTGATAAAATTCGAGGGGTACAAATCTTATTCAGTTGGACCAACTATTTCACACTGTGCTGGTATATAAAGCATATCGGTAAATGTCGGTATCTACAACCGAATAAATGTCACAACAAATCTGTTCTGTGTGTATGGCAGTCAACAAATATTTTGTTTGAACAACACGTTTTATATGACAGTGGTGCGTCTTCAAAATACCTTTCATTTGATACCTAATTTACGTATAGTTTATTAGTTTTTATGATTTTTTGACCTCACTTTATATATCCTAAACTTCAGCTGGAGCAAAAACGATAAGTGTCTAATCATTAGTTGTCCTCTAAAATATATCCAAGTTGCATTTAAATCTTCGCGTTCAAAGCTGTGTAGTGTCCTAGTAAGTATTAAGTTTTTCTTCCAAAAATAACGATTCTGGCCCATAGTGAGTTTTAAGAAACAATGTCACATCTTCTTCCAGTTGAATGAATGGGTTGTTGCGAACACAAAATGAAAATGTAGCAAACATTTTGTTGTTGGTTTTTTAGGTATTTTCTTGTGTTTTTCGTTTTCACATCAAATCATCACGAAACAAGTGACTACAACTTTGGTATATGGCATACAACATGAACTCATTTAAAGTGAGGACAACTACAACGAACCCCAACTTTGTTATTTTGCTTCATTTCAGTTTTCGCTAATTGTTTGCAATTTTCATGCATTTTTACTTTTAGTGTTTTTTTTTTGTTTCAAAACACAACTTTTATGAAATTTTTTTTTAATTTTTTCCCTTAAGTGTCGTCAACATTTAAACATTTTTTTTGTGCCAAGCACATTCAAGGGACAACTCTTCTTTTTAAGTGTCATTTGGGGAAGAATACTTATGGCGATGCACACAAATTAAATTAATTCGGTGACAACTGAAGGAAAATTCAAGTTAGTAATAAAGGTCATGATGTGATATAATCAGTTCCAGAGAAATGCTGGAATTCTGATTCAGTGCTCGAAATTGTGTATAAATTGCCGACACGGGCGGAGTCAATTACATTTCACAATCATTCACTTGTGAAATTTTTCAATACTATTAATAATTGCAGACGTAAGCTCACACTTGTGGGATTAAACGCTTAATTAGAAAATTTGTAATAATTTTAATACCAAACATGGGGATTTTACTAATCATCAACATCTACGTATTAATTTACAGGACAATTACTCAATTATAATCAATTACATGTAATTAGACGTAAAAAAGTAATTTTCCTTTAATTAAATACACAAGTATTTTTATTATGTCTCATGTCTGGTATTGACAAAATTGAAAACTTTACAAGGAAGCGTTTAAGAAAACAAGTGTGCGCGTAGTTCTGAAATTATTAATTATATGACAAATTACACAAGTGAATGATTGTGAAATGTAATTGACGCTGCCCATGTCTGATAAATTGCTTTGATAGAAAACAGATTCATTTCTGCAACCGAATTTTGTTGCCAACTGAATGATTTGGTTGCAGCAACCGCATTAAGTGGCTGTAACAAGTTGTGTTTGTTCCAATAACAAAATGCACACATTCCTCTGTAGGAAATTTTCCGTTCACTTTAAATATATATCGGACATTCTTTGTAAACAAGAGACCCCCTACTGTCCAAATGTTGAAATTTATCTCTACTTTTGAAAGTCGAGTACTTTTAAAAGTCGAGTACTTTGAAAAGTCGAGTACTTTTAAAAGTCGAGTACTTTTAAAAGTCGAGTAATTTTAAAAGTCGATTACTTTCAAAAGTCGAGTGGCGTTATATGGAGGTAATGATGGTTCAGCCAATGTAAAGGTGCGTGTTGAGATGCTACTTTCAGAGGCGCTTACATATATGACAAGGAGTGGTGGAATCGGTTGGAAAATTGCCATACGGGGGTTTTGGGCTCGGTCTACTCAAATCTAGTATCAAATTAAAATTCAAAGTGGCAGATACGATATGGAGGACGATTTAAAAAAGTTTCGGAATTTGCTTCCAAACAGTCACTTAGTAGTTTTTGGGATCGATGATTACGAATATGACATTATATTTTCAAAATGGCGGATGATTTTTTTGAAATGTGAGCGGTTTTGTTGTATATTACACTGTGCAACAGCCCAAATCGTCGGGGGTTCAGCTTACCGGGAAAGGTTATATTGGCCAAAAAAAAAATAATTTTGCCCGGCGTTTCGCTGGGTAAGGTCAAGGAATTGAGATATATCGAGTTGAAATTAGTTAGTATCGTATAGGGGGCATTGTAATTTTTGTGTCATCTAAATGTCCGAATATCGCAAAGTGATTCAGTAAATTTGTTAAGCTCAACACCGGCTGCAACATAGTCAATAAAGGAAAGCGGTATTTTTGGTTAAGTGTAAGTGTTAGTGAAATTTAAGAACAAATTTCAAGGAAACAGCTTTTAAAAACGTTATTCTTGATTATGAACATCCAAAGAATCAAATCGGAATGCTTGCTCCCTATGACAAGCCTATATTAAATTCATTGATGAAAATGAAATGGTTGTGTAATATTGTTCTATCGATATTACCATGGAAATTGTTCTGCTGAGATAAGTGAACTTATCCCCAGGGCCCGTATTTTCATTCGAAACACTCGCTTATCTAGCAGAGCTCATCCGTTTGTAGTCGATTGTCCAGTGAACCGCACAACGCATTACAGGGAAAATTCGTTCATCAGCCGTACTAGCCGTATGTGGAATAAACTCCCCGCGGAGGTCTTCCCTGTCACTTACAATGTAGCGAAATTCAAATCAAATATTCACAAACACTACTCCCTCTTTCCTCCTCCCCATAACCTAATTTCCTGATATCAACACAATGTATTGCATTATAGGGGGCATCCCCTGAGTGTTGGTCTAACGAAAAAAAAAAAAAAAATCGTTTTTACTCGGGTAATTAAAAAATCGTTTTTGCATATTTATCAAATTTGTGAGTCATTTTTGATTGCAGGCTTAAGTGGATTAATGATATCCGATGACCAACCCTGAATAATGTTGAGTATATTAAAATAGTAGTCAAAAGCCTTCCTTGTAACGGTGTCATGGATTTTCCTGAAATTATAACCTAGCCGATTCATGTATTTTATACGTACCCAGGCAGAAAAATACAATCAGCACAGTGTTTGCAAAGCGTCGGCGACGGTCGGTAAAACGTTGGATTAACAGTCTTGACAGTATTGTCCTGTTGCACGATTGATAACAGTGGTCAGTCGTTGGTACGATCGAACTTTCCACCGTTGGCATATATAAATTCCTGGGATTCCTAGTTGGAACATAGGGCCATATCGTTGGTAATTTAAAAAATTTGGTGCTTTTAATATAGCTAAAATTAAATTATTTTGAGAAATATGTATAATAAGATAAATTTAAAAAGGAGCAATACAATTTGGTCTTAATCTTATATACACATCATATTTAAATGTGTAAAATATAATAAAATATTAAAAAGAAATCGACCTGACTTTAGATCAAGTGGTTAAAGCGCATGTATAAAGTGTAGTGCGAAGTGCATGTGGCAAAGAAAGCAGGTTCAAGCCACGGTCAGGATTGCATTTAATAAATAAACATTTCATATAGATGCAATCAAACAATAAAACCATAACAAATAGTTACAGAATTGTCAAAAGGATTACTGATGAAGGTTGTGTTACCAGAAACTGCGCAGTCTAATTCAATAAAAATTTACAATGTAGTTATGATTTTTAGAAAAGTATACTTAATCTTCTCTACCACACCTATCTCGAAAATGTTTCTAATTGGCTGTAATATTGGTAAAAAACATATTGGCAAAGAATGTTAAGGGTGATACTGGCAAAACACTTGCTCTACAAGCAAAATTGTGTTTTCCTAGTACAAAATTAGTGTAACTTTGCTAATTTTTAACACGGTGGGTTTTAAAAAAATATCAGTTTCTTGCCAGTACCATTGTTTTGGTACGGTTAGCAAATTTCTACCTGGGTAGTTATGTCGTAATTTTTTTTTTTTTTTTTTTTTTTTTTTTAAAGATAAGCAACACTCAGGAAATTCTTCCTATTAATTAATGTGTTGCTTTCTTCGGAAAGGGGATAGTGGAGAGATGAAAGGTGGTGAAAGATGAAGGGCTTCAAACATGGCACAACACTGTAATTGCGCGTGATGATAAATCTTAGAACAGTTGTTGCTCGCCACCTGATGGAGAGTTGGCAAATTTATTGAAGCTTTTTGTTTCATAGCCCTGATTCATTATTTTACTTCGGTGGGGTTAAGTGCTATGGGAACACCGAAGGTGGGCGCAGTGATACATATAAGTGATAGAAAACTCATACATATTATTTTTCTAAATTGATGTTGTCGTCACCGGGAATCGAACCCGGGACCATCTGTGTAACAGTCCAACGCGCTAACCATTACACCACAACGCCCATGGGATTATGTTGTGTTTTTTGCCAGATATTAATATTTGGGATTATTTGATTCATTTGAAATATAATGCTTTAGCTAAAATTTTGTTGTATCAACCGAATTTTCGTCGCCATAAAATATAAAGTTGACAAAAAGGTCAACGAAGGAAAAATTATCAAGATTTAATTAATCGTATCTGTTTTTAAGAGTTTTACTATTTTGAACAGTTTTTGCTTTAAACATTGGAGTGACTTCCCTAAAATATAGTAAATGGTTATTTATATTTATTTTCTCCGAAGAACTTTTGCATTTTTAATTGTTAGCTAATGATAAAGTTGCTCTTGTAACAAAGATAAAATTTAATTTTTTTTATTTATTAAGAGAACAAAACTTTTTGATTTTTTTTTTTGTGCAAATATTTTATGAGTCTTAATAACAAAATTTACTATGTAGTGCAATAAAAAAGGCTTTTAAGCAAAATTGAACCATGTCGTTCATACAAATATTAACTAAATTTTAATAAATTTCCATTCATATTTCATTGGTAAATCTTGAATTTTTTCCATTTGTCAAGCAAACAAAAATCAAGGCTGACACTTCTTCATTGTTTGTAAGTCAGTTTAAGTAATAAACATGGAAGATATTTCCGACCTTTCATACACTGCGTTGCATAACTATAATTACAAATGAGTTTTGCTATTTTTTCTTATATTAAAAACATTTTTTTTAAAACTTATAATGGTTTTTAAGAGTGTGATAACAGATCTCTTATTGTGTAAAATTTAAGAGATTACTTAATTGATTTAAGAGAAAAATTGTGTAATAATATTTTGTTGGTATTTCATAACTATTAACTATAATTACATATAATGGTAAACAAAAGTGAAAATTTCATCCTATTTAAAAAGTGGCTAAAGTTTTCGGGAAATTAGTACAAAAATAAACCGTTAACATGTGGTTGTCACAAATTTTGCAAATAACCATGGTGCTGATGGTAAAAATAAAACAAGCAGCCCGAAAAAATCTTTCTGATGGGGATTGGTGAAAATAGTCAGCTGTGCCACCAACTCAATTTAGAGTAGGGTTGCCATTCGTACTGTTTTAAACAGTACATGTACTGTTTTTTGAAAAATGTACTGTTTTATTCACAACACCTAAAACAGTACGCAAAAGTACTGTTTTTGTACTGTTTTTTTTTGTATATTTTACATATTTTTATATAAACAAGTTTTTTTTGCGTGTACAAAGAAAATATATTTTTTTAATCATGTTTTTTTTCGTGTGTACAATAGTTTTTTATATAAATTTTTTGAATCTCCCTCTATTAATTATACTTCATTTCTTTGTACATATATAAGTTTGGTTTGTTTACTTTTCAAGCAATGGATGTTTGTAAACACAATTTTTTTTCATGACACTGCCCAATGCAAAAAGTAACGGCGTCCAAACTAATAATTTTAGCCAATTTGACGAAATTTAATCAATTTGATGAAATTAAGTCAATTTTACTTCTTTAGAGGATGTAAACTTGACGAAATTTTGTTGATTTGAATAAAAGTTGCTAAATCTTCAAAACAAAATTGACAAAATTTCGTTAAAGATCTACAAAAATTTTTTTGTTGATTTTACCGACGCTATTTGGTTCGGTGTATTAACTTATTTTAAGTAAATATGTGATGCATTGAAGTGAAAGTTATGTTAACAATAAATACTAAAATGTACTGTTTTTTTTTGAAAAGTACTGTTTTTTTTTCATCAATGTACTTTTTTCACTTTTCAAATATGGCAACCCTAATTTAGAGTCTCAATCAGATAATCGATGAATGCAAGGTAAATGTGTCCAAATCAACCATAAGTAGGCTCCTAAAGGATACCCAGAGAATTGTTCGTGAAAAGCGGGTGTCTGTTATAAGGTTATTACCCAGCCACAAAACTGCACGACTTGAATTCGCTAAGAAGAATTTACTAACCTACTGCAGAAAAGTAAATAAATAATCACTATTGTTGGTAGGACTGTTTATACATAAACTTCTTTTAACGGTATTTTTTTCTGATGACAAAAAGTTCAATCTTGATGGTCCAAATAGTTTTAACAGCTATTGGAGATAAATACGTTAGGAACCACGACATTTCTCAAAACGAAATTTCGAAGGCGGATCCTTAATGGCTTGGGCGCTTTTTGTTTCGACGGTATGGTTGATTTGGCATTTCCAAGCACCAGAGTGAATTTTTCTGGATACATTACATTGTTAGAAGAGAAATTGGTTCCATTTATTGAAAATAGACAATGCCTCAGTACATGTAAGAAGTCCGACGATGGAAATATAAGTGTATTGAAATGTCCCGCATATTCTCTGGATCAAAACCGTATTGAGAATATTTGGGGAGTATTACCCTGTCAAGTTTACGCAGAAACCCGTCAATATGAAACCTTTTTCATCTAAAAAAGCCGTTATTGTTGCGTGGAGATATATAACGGAAGAGCTTCGAATACATCTGGTAGACAGTACGTCGGAGGAGAAAGGAGGCAAACGCATTACAAAAACTATTATATTTTTGTAAATTTTAATATTTTAGGTTAAGTGTATTTATAGTTATGAAACACTAATGATTTTGTTTTCGTTTTTAAATAGTAAAATAAAAAATTAATGAAATGATTTTTTGTTAAAAATTATTAATTTTCCATTGCTTTTACATTAATGCCGCTTAAACTCTTCTACTTTTTTCTTAACTTGCGAAATTCAGTGAAATTGATATGTAATTATAGTTTTGCAACGCAGTGTACGAATACACTCATAAAAAATGTCCGTGCAAATAGTTTACATTTTGGTGACATACAATTTAGAATAACTAAATAATAGCTTTTGTCCGCGGTTGCAGTTCAATTAACTAAGAATTTAGCTAAATCAACAAATTGTTTAAGCTGAAACAACAGAAAACTTCTGCTTAAAAGATCTTTCCGGATCTGACCAGAGGCAGATCCATATTTATTACCGATAGCATAGTAACCACCTAGGTAGAAATTGCCCACCGTTCAAAAAAAAAATTATACTGGCAAACTACTGATGTTTTTGTGAAACCCACCGTGTTAAAAGTTATCAAAGTTACAATTAATATTGTACTAGAAAAACACTATTTTGTTTGCTAAGCATGTGTTATGCCAGGACCATCCGCAAAATTCGTTGTCAATGTTGTTTTTACCAATATTAAAACCAATTAGATGCATTATCTACTTTACTTTTCATTATATTTCACAGATGTAAATACGATGTAAAAGACTAATATCGAACTGTGTTGCTGCTTTTTAAAATGTGTTTTATTATAAGTACATATTTCTTAAAATTAATTAAGGTATTTTGAATGCACCAAACCAACGGTTGGACACTGTTATCAATCGGGTGAAATGATTGTTAATCCCACATTCTTTCAATGCATAACCATCGCCGACGCTTTGCCAACACTGTGCCGACTGGGCACCTATGCTGAAGACTGAGCAACTGTTTTTGGTCGATTTTGTTCTATATCGCTTAGTTTCCGAGTTATAGTCTCTTTTATGATTATAGAAAAAAAAAAATGTATGAGAAAACGACGCCATCTACAAGTGAGATTGAAAGCGGACACAAAAGACTTTTTTTGCTGGAAACAATTGTGGTTTAATTTAACTGGCAAATTTGAGAACTACTAAATATTAGGTTGAAAAATTAGTTCAATTACAGCTAAAATTTGTTAAAATGAGATAACTTATAACTTTAGCTAAATATTTGATTAAAACAATAACAACAGAAAAAATTAGTTCAACTGAGTTAAAACCCGTTTAACAGACTTTTGTACAATTTTTTTCTTATGAGTGTAATTTAGTTTGTATGCATTATATGAACACTTTTATTGTTTATTATCTTTTTGGAAAAATTCAAACAATTGTTTGTTTTACATGAGTTATGGCAGTTCACTGACATTTATAATAGCAAAAGCTTAGCTTTTGACCTATAAAAATGTTCTATAGAAATATAAAATCAACCGAAAAAAATCTAACAAAGAGCATTATAGTTCTAGTTTACAAAAATATTTTACCCCTATCCCAAAAAAAAACTGAAAAAATTTAGTTCTCATATAAATTTTATAAAACAACAAAATAAAGATAAAAAAAAAACTTCTAAAAGACAACATTGCTAATTCCAGTGTTGCTACAGAAGCTTAAAAACTGTGCAAACATACATTGAACATTCCATACTAGGAGCAGGATCTTCAACCAAACCCATTTAACTAATACTTCATACGAAAATGTTGTTGATATAGCAGCTTTTTAACATCCACATATAAATTAGGGTGGCTTCAATTTTATGCTGCGTAAACAGGCGAGAACCGAATATGTCAAAGTACTAACAAGGGAGATATCCCGAACCCGCAGATTTTAATGACCTTTTTATATGTTGTTGAGGAGCAAAAAATTGACATGGTTTTTTTCTAGTTGTTATCAATCGGTCTTATGTTTAAGGGTTTAAAAAGTGTGTTGAAAAAAATAATATGCTTTTTTATGAAAACATGTCCAAAATTTCCAAAAATAAAGTACACAAGAAAGTTACAAGGCCCGCGAATTAAGATTTATTAGCCTTTTGCCTTCAAAGCTCAGGTTTAACCATTCTAATGTCTTATTTCTAACTTGAGAAATCCTGCTGAATTTATTGAGAGCATACCATCTTGTTTATTATCTAGAATCCAATTCTCTTGTAGAAGATCGACAATATGGCTTTCGTTCTACGGGAGACCTGATCATTCTACAGAGGAATGATGTCTTTTAGGAGCCTTAGAGTCGGTCCATTCACAGATTTGGAGAGCAAAGTGGTTTTTTCAGATATCTCCAAGGCTTTGATCGTGTGTTGCAAAACTTTTTGCTTTTGGTGTCGGTGAGGACTTCTCTCGATTCATGCTCAGAGATCGTTCTATTTGAGTTGTTACGGATAAGGTCTCATTCGATGAGTTTTACTTAAATGCGAGTTTCTCTGCTTAACTTCTAATTATTTCTATTCTTTTGCATTGTCAAGGTTGGGGGGCAAAAGCAAGAGTGACTTAATTACATTTGAATGGGGTCGTGTGAAGATGATTAATTTCAATACAACTGAGACCTTATGTTGTTTGGTGGCCTATAGGACCGTGGAGTCATCAATGTATTCTGTTCTTGCTGTGCTAGGCATGATAATCCAACTTCTTAACTTTCTTAGTAGGAGAAACAACTACTTCACATAAGCACACGGAAAGAATTATCCTTCATAATATCAATGAAATAATTTCATATTATTTTTTTCGTAGATTCAAGTAAGAATTTCATTGTCTCCACGAAATTTTATTAATATTAAGAAATTTTTCATAAACTTTTTTTCATAAAACTTCATAATTTTATAAAAAAAAATTTTTCGATTTCATAAATTTTCTCTTCATAAATTTAGTGAAAATTTTCTTTAGAGCTATGAAATTATGTCAAGGACTTAATTTTTCTATTTTTTCATAAAATTTCATAATTTCATTAATTTTCATACTATTCAAACTTTAGTTTTAATTCTTAAGTGTTCAACATATTTTATAAACTATTTCGATGTAGCCTTTTATTAATTTTGCGGTTCATTGGCTTAGTTCCAATGTATTATTAAGACATTCATGAAAAGTTTTATTAATTCAAGAAAACTTCCTAATAATAAAAATTTTATGAAACTGTTTCATAAACTGTATAAAAACTTCATTGTCGCAATGATTCATTAATTTAATGAAAATTTTCATTAATTCTACAAATATTTCATAAACATGGACTTTAATGAAACCTGTTTCATAGATTATATGAAAAGTTTCTATGCACTAGTTCCAGCAACAATTTTCATCAAATCCATGAAGAAATTCATTACCGAAGTGAAGATAATTCTCTCAATGTCGAGAGACGTCTGCCTAGAACAACAAGGGTGGTGTTGGCACAATTACGATCCGGGTATTGTAGTCGCCTTAGCTTGGCCTATTGGCCAATGTCTTATTCCCAACGTATGCCCCTTATGTGGAAAAAGTCTGTATTACATACCACACCTCTTCAAGTGTTCAGCAAACCCGAACGCTTTAAATGCCACATCATTGCACACAGAAAATAAATTGAGTGGAACTCCATTGCAACCAACAAAATTTAATCATTATTCAATAATTGTAATTATAAGTACACTGAGAGAATTTTCTGCATGATATCAATGAATTTTTGCATTAGATCAATGAATTTTCACTGGAACTCTTCCATTGAAACTGTTCATTAAATCAATACAGTTTTTCTTAAAATTTTATGAAAAATTTCATATTATTTATTACAAATGTCATACTACTAATGAAAAAGATTCATTAAAATTATTATATTAAATTAAATTATAATAAAAAATGTTCTAAATTTTATTGCAATGCATAGATAACATATAAAAATCTAATATTTTCTGTGTAAGAATAGCTGTAATATGAATCGAAATTTTTATTTTCATACAAAATAAAGTTTATAAAGAAAAAACAGCATATTTTTGGATTTGTAATCCAGTTATTGAGCAAAAAAGGTGACAAATGGAGAAAAATCAGCATTTTGCGATTTTTAAGGCACCGGATGCACTTTTTTCGGGTAGGATTGTTCCTCATTTTTTTTTCTCCTATTCAATATCTACAACTTTGCTTCAGACACAAAAGAGATATTCCTTACGGTATACCGAGATATAATCGTGTTAAAATATAGAAAAAGTGCTAAAAATCCGCCTTGAGCCAAAAAAGTCGGTTGGCCATTAAATTATTACTGTAGCCAACTTGACAAAACGAATGATGCAGAAGTTCCTACTTTTTGGGGCTACTTTCAAGTGCAATTCTCCGAATTGAGTCCCAAAATCATGTGTTGTACTGTATAATTAAACCATGATTCTCAAGAGCCTTATCGGCTTTTCCAATACCACTTCATTTATCACAATTTTATGTAACCTGAAATTAATATCAGACAATCTTGAATTTTGATACTTTTTGGAACTTTACTTTTCGAGAGCATGTCAAAAACATAAGAATGTTACACAATATGTCCTTGTTTTCGCATAGGTTTTTCTAGTTGGTTCAAAAATTATGAAAGGTAAATAATGTAAAATTAAGTGCGACCTTAATGCGAGTACAACTCTATGCATGAATATGAATTTTTTAGGGATCCCATAAATATAAATATTGTAAACATTTATTGCAAGCAACAGCCAACACAAATTTTATTCAATTGGCAAATTTGCAAGTCGTTTTTTCTAGATTTTTTTTTTTAATATTATTGCAGGACCTTTATTTTATTTATGGTCATCTTTTTTGTTTTCGCCATAATTTTATTACTATTTTGACCAATTTATGTATTAGTTGTTATCAACTTATACGTATACATAATTTCTTATAATGTCTAGTTTAATGTGAGGGAGCCATATGTGGGGTTTTCATTAAAATGTGGGTCTTGGCATCCATATAAAAATAACGTTATAAGATCTGTTTAAGAGATGGGCACGTGATTGAAGTCTGACTCACACTGACTTTCGCTCGAGAAAAATTCCACGCACACACAATCACTTACGAAAATTTTTTTTACTCACTTACACTCACGTAAGTAAATTCAGATTTTACTCACACGTGATCACGCGTGATTCACGCAAAATTACGAAACAAAATTTTAACGGTAAAAATAAAATGTAAAAATTAAGGTAAATTGTGAATTTGTAACCTTGAAATTTAATTAGTATTTGAGGACCAGAAACTATTAAATCGGCGAAAATATTAAAGGAAATATTTGTTAAAAGCAAACACAAATTTTTTGATAAAATTCTATTGACGCACACTTACGAAAATTTTCTTCACACTCACACTCACTCACGATCACGCGAATATATTTAGGTTTTACTGTAGTGATTCACGTGAATCACTAAAAATTATGCTCACGTGCCCATCAAGTCTGTTTCATATTTATAACCCATGTATGAAGTTATACTTCGCAGCTCTATAAAATTAAAACTAATCAAGTTACCTTGCATTGTTTAATTAGTTATGAATTTGCAGTAGGTCAATTAATGTTTTTTTTAAAAGAATCCACCTATTTTAGCGACTTGTTTTATAATCACTCGCTGAAAAAAAAGAACACTTTGAAATATGTTTGCAGGTCATTATATATATTTTTACAATGATTCAAATTTTCGAAGCTAAACAAAGATCTATTTGCAATTCAAAAACTTTGACATAAAATGTTTGGGTCATGGAAACATACTTATAATAAAGATGTTTATATTTGCAGCCAAACATATATATATATTTGCCAGCAGACGTTTTTCATTAGTTCCAAACATATATATGTTACAGGAAAACATAAGTATATTTGCAAGCAAACATGTTATTTAGAAACATGGGAAACGGAAATGTTTTCCAGACAGAAGTATATTACCGGCATTTATTTTTACAGCAGGGCGTTTTTTCAGCGTGCAGTTCCAAAAGGAACTGTCCTTTCTGATTTGGAAAAAGAACAAATGTTGGCTTTTACAACCCACAAATAATTGATTTCCAAAGTTTCGTGATTAATTGGCTAATTACGGCTCAGTGCCCTAGTTTCTCCTTCTGTAAGCAAATCAACAGCTTGAAGACTTCTAAATGCACCCGGAAATATTGGGCAAAGTAAAATTAATATAATTCCACTACTTTTAAAGAGGCACAAAATCACACGTATAGAAATCGAAGTGCTAAACATGACCATAAGTGGGAACATGGTATGCCAACATTAAGATTTCCTTTAATATCATAAATTTATACTTTCTTTCACTCAAGGTAATATTTCGGACGAGAAAAAATGGAATTTGAAAGGACCTAACGGAAATACCCACTATTGTCGCGACCTATATAAAGAAATGCGATATTTCTCACGTCGCAATTTTGGTGTCATGTCATGATGTAGGGTGTGTTTTCTTCAAGAGTCACGCTGGAAATTCACTTAACTTCACATCATCAACAATTAATAGTTCTGCTTATACTGCAGTTTGGTGTCTTTTTATGAGACTATCCCAATGGATACTTGGATTTTCATGCAACAAAACTTATATGTGTTTCAACGAAAGAAACATTCAACTTCTTGACAAGCCTGAATGATCACCAGATCTGAATCCCATAGAAAATCTGTGTTCGTAAGGTTTACGCCACTAAACTCAACACTGTTGAAGAGCTAAAAAGCTTAACAAAGTGGTAAAATATGGACTTAAACGTATTACAAAACTGAATCAGTTCTATGCATAAAAGTTTATTTGAGCTAATACAAAAGAATGGTAGTCTACTAACTACTAAAAAGTTTAAAATGCGCTTTTTCTTTAAATAATCTTCACATCTCACATCAGATAAAATCCTTTTCGCGACATACACTGATAAGTGTCACTGAAACTCGTTCTTTGAATTTTTTCATTAAATTAATGCAGCTTTTCATAAAATTTTATGAAAGAATTAATTTTATTTATAAAATATTTCACACCACCAAAAAAGAGTTTCATTAAAAATAGTTTCTTTAAAACTCTGAAGCTTTTTCATAAAGTTAAAAAAATTTTCATTCATATTGAGAAGAAAACTTTAGTAGTTTAGTGAAAAAATTTCATTTAAAGTCGTCCTTAAAAAGGGTGATTCTTATAAAGGGTGATTTTTTAGCAACTTTCTTTTTGGCAACACTATTTTTAGCAGCACTGTTTTTGGCAGCTCAGCTGTTTTCGCGTAACATGTTACTGTTAAACATGTTCAGTTTGGTGTTGTGTAATTTAACCATTAATAGACTTACAAACAAACAACGCTTGCAGATTATTCAATTTTATTATCTAAATTCATGCTCGGCTAAGAAAGTGCATTGTGCACTTCTTCCAATTTATGGTCAGTTTGGGCGACCTTCTGAGACGGATATTCGGAATCTTGTGACTAAATTTCGCACATTATTACATATTAAACCACCCACACGCATACGTAGAGTGCGGAATAAGGAAAATATCGCAGATGTATCTACCGGTGTTGTTGATGACCGTGAATTACCGATTCGGCGTCGTTCGCAGTAACTTGGCCTCTATTACTCCACTACGGATGGATTTTTGTGTAAAACCTTTTAAAATACAGCTGGTGCAAGAATTGAAGCCACACGACCTACCACAACGATAACTTTTATAAATGGGCGCTGGCAAAGTTGGATGAATATCCACTTTTTTTTATCGGATAATTGTGCTCAGCGAAGAAGCTCATTTCTGGTTGAATGGATAAGTAAACAAGCAAAATTGCCGTATTTGGTGTGGAGAGCAGCCAGAATCATTGCAAGAACTGCCAATGCATAACGAAAAATGCACTGTTTGGTGTGGATTATGGGCCGGTGGTATCATTGGACCGTACTTTTTCAAAGGAGACAAAGGCAGGAACGTTACTGTGAATGGCCTGCGATGATTACAATTATTTTTTTTGCCCAAAATGGAAGAGCTGGACTTGGGTGACATGTGGTTTCAACAACAAGGTGCCACATACCACACAGCACGCGAAACAATGGCCCAATTTAGAGGCGAGTTCGGTGAACAGCTTATTTCACGTTTGGGACCGGTCAATTGGCCATGGTATTTAACGCCTAGATCGTGGGATTTACCGCCTTTAGACTATTTTTTGTGGGGCTATGTTAAGGCTCATGTCTATAGGGACAAGCCCGCAACGGTTGACGCACTGGAAGCCAATATTGAAGAATTTATTCGTGAGATACCGGCCGAAATGTTTTAGAGAGTATGGACCCAGCGTATGAACCATTTTTCATAAAGTTTAAGAAATTTTTTATTCGCTGTGTGAAGAAAGAAAACTTCATTAGTATAGTGAAAAAATTTCATTAAAACTCGTGCAAGAAATTCTCTCTGTGTGGGTTATAAATATGAAACAGACCTTACAAATTTATTTCTCTTAAGATACCAAAACCACGTTTTTCATCTCCAATTATCTGCACCTAATTCTTTTCCCGAAGAATACTTCGTTTCTTTTATAAAGGATCATATTTTAAATGCAATTGGTGTGATTATTGTCAAACAACAAAAGTTCGTGAGGAGGTCAATAAAGCAATTGACATCCCACAAATATTGTGCACTTACGGTAAACCAACAATCAGCATAAGTGACTGTGGTTACATTAATATGCATTTCACTACGAAAACAGCAGCAAATGCCAGGTAGAAGATGGTGAAAAATGCATCAAAACAATTCGGTGCTTAATTACGTTTATTGTTTTATTTTTATGCGAAAAAAGTATGACTCTATGCCAAGTTATACGAATGTATGGAAAACACATAATACAAATGCAAATATATACCTTGGAGAGCTACAATCTAGTTGGTACACTTAAAAAAAAAATGTGTTAAAAACAAATTTCTTGGCACATTCATTTTTTATAACTTTACTTTAAATTTTATATAGAATTTATATATAATTTGAAAGCTAATAACACATTTTTTTTTTACCATTGAAGATATAGAAAACCAAGTTCTTCGTTTTTTTGAGTATTTATATGTATTTGTAACACTTACATTTCCATGTGGTTGTAGCTGTAATGCCAAGTTTGCACATACAAACACAGAGTATGGATAATTCTTCGTTTGCAAATATGCATTATCAAAAATACACAGCCCGACGAAAGAAGTTCCGATATAATCATATGTAATTATAGATAGTTTCACATATAACTAATCATCACATCTCATCTGATCCGAAAAATTACATACATTCGCTGATCTCATGGTATCTAATATCATATAGTTTGATCCGAACTATATCAAATATTATGAAATTTTATATAATTTGATACAATTTTTTTTAATAAGTTTTTTAAAGCACAAATTTAAAGTGCGGTAATTTTATGTTGTTTTTTCATTTAATATTTAAAAAAATTAAATTACTCTTCTAGGTGAGTACAAGAAATTATCATCGAGTTCGTGATTTAACCTAAAAAGAATTTGTAGAAATTCTAAGAACATTGTCGCCTGATGATTTCTTTAGGCAATAATGAATTCCGGATAGGACCTAGCCTAAAACAAATTAATTTTTTCAATTTCTTAAATAAGTTTTGTGATTATAGCACATTTAATTACTATAAACGAAATTAATTTGTATCCCAATTTAAACAAATTTCAAGTGCGGTTTATTGATTACAAAGCTAGCTCTGCATCGAACTTCATTTCATCACACAATTTTATAATTCTTTGAATAAAACTATCAGGTTTATTAACAAATTTGTTGAAATGTCTAACAACAATGTTTTTGCTTATATTTAAAATAATACTCGTATATAGACCATATTATATTATCATAATATATTAAATTACATATATATAATATTGTAGTATAACGTATAATTTCATAAAATTGGATAAGGACAAAATTCAGACAAATCTGTATCAAATCACTTATAATTGTATCTAAATTAATCTATTGTGATACAATTAGATGTGATTTGATACAATTTAATGCGGCTATGTTTCGGATGAAATTTTATAGAACTAATAATGGGGTCATATCATATTAGATACAATTTTATGAAGTTCCATACCATTTTGTTTTAATCGGGTCATCACAAAACAAAAAAACCGTAGTTTTACATGTTTTTTGCAGTCAATTTTAAAACTCTTTTATTTTATAATTATATATAAAAGTGATAAATTTTTTCATTAAATTTTACTATATATGTTTTGCTATATATAATTATATATAAAAGTGATAAAATTATTTGTGATTAATTGTATTACTCGAGTAACTCGAATAATTTTATTTCATTAAATTTTCTTAAAAAATACATAAAAACACACAAAAAATACAAAATTAGGAGTTCCGAAAAGGATTTTATCATAATTAATTAATTTAAAACTAAAAATAAGTTCTAAAATAATATACAATTTTTTACTTTTTATCTTTCGTTTTCATAAAGATCGAATTTAATATGGCATATCAGTCCAAAATATAAAAAAAATATATATTACTTTTTCGACGTCATTAATAAACAAAAGAGTTTTTTTCGATTTTATTTTTTTTGCAAAATAGATAATTTTTAATGTATGTGAAGCAAGATCCGAAAGAAAGAAAAAACTGACGGCTAAATCCGACCTGTAGCACCAGAAGATGATGAATTCAGTTTAATTTTATCTTGCAAAAAAAACGACATTACAATCTAATAGTTTTGCGATTGTTGCGATTAAGATTTTTCTTAAGATTGTTAATCTTTTAAATTGCCTTTTAAGATATGCTTTGCTATAAATGTTTTTTTTTCTTAAATTTTTTTTACATTTTCTTTTAAGTGTATTTTTTACCTGTTTTGCAGATTTGCTATTTTTTGCCTTTTTCCAATCTTTTGTGAAATAAACACAACATATTTTGCCATTTTCTGTCTTCTCTGATCATAATGTCTGCAATTGTTCAAGGATATTAAAAAAAAAAATACATAAAAATGTGATATGTTAGGCATATGTCTAGGTGGGGAATGTTTTTTTTTTCAAAATAACCAGAGAAACATATTTTTATCAGTACAGCGTTGCCCATATCATGGTGCCACGTAAACAAGTTATATCCCTGCTAAAAAGTACTACATTTAAATTAACACGGTAACTGCCACATGACTATATATTTTATAAAAAACTTTTTAAAAAATACGAACAATTTAATTTTTTTTTATAAAATATTAACTGACATAGAATAATTTTGTTTTTACTCGAATAACTCGATTAATCGAACAAAATTGTTCGAGTTATTCGTTACTCGAAATTGGTAATTTTTATTTACTGGAACTATTGTTACACTAAAATGCATCGATTAATCGAGTAACGGTTAACCGATTGAATACCCTATTAAATACAAAATTAATACAATCTTATAGAATTCTATCGGGCCATAATTCGAATAAAATTAAACTGGACATTTGTCTAATTACATCAGATTAGATCAAAACGCATACAAATAGATACAATTATATGGGCACATATTTCAGATGACATTTAATAAGTTCACATATAGCGTCACATAGAAATTGATATGACTACATACAGTTGCATATCAATTTTTTTTAAATCGGTTAACTAAGTATAACATATAAGCATATATAATGATATCATGTTGTATGTATGCATATGCAAACTTTTTTCACCGGGAAGTTTGTTTTTCGAAATTCTACTTTTTGCCCTTTTTAAGTGTACACAGGCTGAATTTCAGTTGTAGTGAGGCTCCACCATTCGATGTAAGCAAAAATTAAAGTGAACAAAAGCTGAATGAATGGATGGATAAAAAAAGATGCAACTGCAGCACAATAGGATGCAAATTGTGGGGCTTCGTTTTAATTTTCGTTTCATCATTATCAATAGTGGTTGTTCATGAATGGAATATCATACAAGTAAACTGACAGAAATATACTGGGAACGCACTATGGTGTAGAGTTGTAATAATAGTTGTTCTTATATTTGGCCAAATATTTTGTAACAATATTTTTAAATTGAAATTTTTAACTACTTTAAGTAAATTATAAGTTAATCCATTTATTACTAACCGAACCCGCAGATTTCATCAAAATTTGGATATGTTTTAGAGGAGCATCCTAAACGAGATACGTATTTTTTTAGCTGTCTTTTCTCATGTTTTAGGGTAAACAATGGGATGAAAAAAATATGTTTTTGTATGAATTCTCTTTTTTAAATTTAGGAAATTTACGACAAAGGGTTAAAGTACTCAATAATAATGGAATAATTTACCGTAAACGGTTAATATTTTTGCAAACATTAAATATTTATAAATTGATAAGTCAAATTTCCGATTTTTAGATTTGTTTTTAAAAATGTTGGTGTATTTAGACGCTTTTTTGAAACGACACAATAAAACCAAGAAAAAAGTGTGCTTTCAAGTCAAAACTTTTTTAAAATAGTGATGACGTAAATAAAACTCGATGAGAGCTGACAGTTTTGACATATTCAGTCAACAGCACGAAAAAAAAAACGAAAGGTCCTCTTTAGGGGACAGGCCACAATTGGCAACATTCCTTTATAAAAAATCTTTTTACACGCTGATATTTAAAAGAGACGTATATTAAGGAAATAATTCTAGTAAATATAATAGGACTAAAATTTCTATTTATTTATTCATCCAGAAAATAGATTCGGTCGTAGTAACCGTATTTGTAGCCAACCAAACATTTCTGTTGATGCAAAGAAAATTGTCAGAATGTCTGTTGTTTCAATACAACCGAAAGATTCGATTGCGACAACTGAATCATTCGATTAGGAATAAATACTGTAAGCAAAACTGAGTATGTTTTCTAGGCGTTCGCTTTTAAATGAACCGGATCAATAAAATATATTGACAAACAGGCGTTTAGTCCCGATACTTTAACTTTAGTCTTCTAAATTGAAAGTTTCGTTGATTTTTGAGAGGTGAGGTTTCCTAACATTTCCTTTCTACATTTGTATCATTAAATGGGGGTATGGAACAGTCGTAATAATGGTGATGGGTGTAAAAGACTCTAACCTACCCATTACAGGACTCTTTTTTGTTTATTACTGACCTTTTGCCTATTTCTTCTCAGCTATAGTAGAATTGAATTGAATAAAAACTGATAACAGTGGACTAAAAACTGCATATTTTTACTGTAACCATTAGTGTTTCAAGGTACACTGTAACTGTTTCAAGGTACGCCCAAAAGTATGTATGTATTGAAACAAAATTTCAAAATTGTGAAAATTTGCGATTATTTTGCCATCTGACCATAGGCAGGTCCATATTTATTACCGGAAATATAATGATTAATAAAGACTAACTACACAAAAAAAAATCATGGTAATGACTACAGTAAATGTTGTCAAAAACAAATTAAATTTCACTTGAAGAAAGGACGACTAACATTTCATTAAATTCAGCTAACATTTGTCATTTATTTTTATTATTTTGCCATTTTCAAGTTGTTAGTATTTTTTGCAATGAATTTTATGAATATATGTCAGCTTGAATCAAATTATATATAACTCGATCAAATTAGATAACCCCATTTTTCGCATCAAATTATATCAAATGAGATACCTAGAGATCACAAGAGAAAAAGTTATGTATGTAATTTTTCGGATCAGCTGAGATATGTTGTGATATGGAATTATATATATGACTAACCGAGTAAAACAAATTATATATGGTCTTATGTTTTTTTTTTAATTTTAAAGTATATTATAATATGTGATTATATATGGTGTCATGCATATTCATATATTTCTTATGTGGTAACACGTATAACGATATATTGTTAAATATTAACCTTTTTAAAATAAGATATATATTAGAGCACCCATATGTGCATATTTGTTTTTTTTTATCGCTCCCCGCTCATTTTAAGTTAAGTCGGGAGTAAAAAATAATGTTTAGCGAAAAATTTTAGTTTTAGGTTTTAAACAGGCGAAGCAGTTTGAACTTTTGACCTCAAAAAGGGGTGAAAAAGCTTAATAGATAAATATGCGTGTAACTCTTAAAGTACAATTTTTACGAGATTAACTTTCATTACAGAATTGTTGAAGAATGAAAATGCGAAGATTTTTCCCTCACATTATTTTGACCAAAAAATGACAGATCGTGGGGTATGCGTGGTTAAAGTTAAAATTTGAGTAAGACCTTTTTTTAAGAAATGCTCGTAAATATTCGAATGGGGAAAAACTTCAGCTCTTTGCATAATTTAATAGGGTATTTAATGTTGTTTTACTAAAAAATAATTTTGGAAAAAATATGTCGACCATTCCATGAAATCAACCCAAATCCTACTTTGAAGCAAACATTTTTTTTTTTTTACGATTTTAACTTAATGGATAATTTTTTATAAATTTAATGCATTTAATACTACTTCCTTAAAACTAATTTATCATAAAATCTGAAAATAAATAACGGCTTTCTTTAAGAACACTTAAATTACAAAAAAAAATGTTTAAAATTAATTCAGTATAAGTTTTATTGTTTAACATTAATTTGTTGATTTCATATTTTAATAGTTAATACAATTTATAAATAATACAGCAATATACTAAACTAAAGCATAAATAATAAACTAAACCATTAAAATCAATAAATTTCTTCCCTTAATTAATTTTAAAGTATTTCTCAAACATGATAATAATTATTTTGGGTCTTTGGATTTTTTTAAATATTCTAAAAATTTATTTTTAGAAAAATTCTTTGTTGACTGATCGTTGTAGTTCTGCTCCACGGCAGAACTACAATACCGTCTCGTCTTTTTGTTAGTATTTCAAATTTTTGAAAAACTTCAATGACTTCTTTCGATATAATGGAAACACTACATTTTACACTTTTTGTATTATTTTCAATAAGATACAGTAATCGTCCAAAAAGATCTTTTTTGCTTGGAAGCATATTTCCACTAAAACCGCTTATTTTTTTTCCTACAAAAAAAAAACATTTTGGAGACATTCAGAAACTCAAATAATCTTAAAAACTTACCAACTAAATTGGAATGTTTCAATAAAGCATTTCTATTCATATTTTACAAATATTTTCAAGGAATAATATTCAATATCATTTTAGCAATCAATTTAATTTAATTTTTTTATATTTTAAAAAGAAAAAACAATAAAATTGACACTATGCAATATATGCTTTCCATATTATTTTTATAGAGGTAGTTCCAATATAATTTTTTTAAATTAGATTAAAATAAATATTAAAACATTGTATTCAATTTTTGTAAAACTAATATCATATTTAATTTTTATTTTATATAACTTGTTATATTAATACATTAAATTTATAGTACTAAGGCAAAGAGTACTAAAGCAAAAAAAAAATATAATTTTGAAAGCAAATAAGCTGAAATTAAAAAAAAAAAAAAAATGTTGCTTCATAGTAGGATTTGTGTTTTCTCATCTAATGGTCGACATATTTTATCCAAAATTATTTTTCTGTAAAACTACATTAAACACCCTGTTAAACTATGCAAAGAGTTCAAGTTTTCCCCCATTCGAATATTTACGAGAATTTTATGAAGAAAAGTTCTTACTTAAATTTTAACTTTAACCACGCATAACACCACGACCGGTAAGACTTAGGTCAAAACAATGTTAAAGAAAAATCTTCGCTTTTTAATTCTTTAAAAAGTAAGCTATGAACGTTAATCCCGTAAAAATTTTATTTTAGGAGTTATAAGCAAAAATAGCTACAAAGGTTTTTTGTCCTATTTTTGAGGTCAAAAGTTGAAACTGCTTGGCCTGTTTAAAACTTAAAACTACACTTTTGTCTAAAATTCTTTTTTTACTCTCGTCTTAACTAAAAATGTGCGGGGAGCGATAAAAAAAGCAATTATGCACATCCCATATACTTTATGGGTGCTCTAATATATATGCTATACATAATAAGATGCAATAGATGTATTGTCATATATAAGAATACATTTTATGGTAAAACATAAGCTATATAATTTAAGATATAAGACTATACGGTGTCTTATAAATTTTTTTTTCTGCTATATAAGATATGGTGCCATATGAATAATGCAATTCAAGATATAATTATATATGACATTAAGATTGACAATTTAGTTTGAGATATGATTATATATGGTCCAAAAGCATTAATATATTTCTTGCATATAAGACATAATTATACATTGCAATATATAACCCCATATATAATTATAATATAATATGCGCAGATGTGCAAATAATTTTACTTTAAATTTTTTTTATATTTTTATCAAAAATAATATATTTCCTGGGATAGTTATAATCAAATTTAATCTGAAAATATCTCATTCTATCCACCAAAAATTACTTATTTTTTTTTATCTATTTATATCCAAGTAGATCTAAATTCATCTCACGGGATATTTTGGGATCCATCAGGATCTTACTTTAGATATTTTTGATTCTCCTAATTTTGAAACACCACCAGTCATTAGGTCCAAGTAGAAAAACTAATTTTCTCAGAAGCTAAGTAAAATTCAAAAAATTTCTTTATGTGGAATTGTTGCTATACTTAAGCCTACAAAATTCGTGTTATAATATCTGGTGTAAGTTAAAACAAAAATCAGCAGTGAAAATTACTGGTCCGATCATTCGCGTGTTAAATCCGCCATTTTGAATTTTTAAATTTTGATTTTAGATTTGCGATCAGTAACACCTTTACCCCCTTAACCCCTGGTGGTCATTCACATCAAAATCAGAGACCAGATTCTTTATCAGCGACCTCTCAAACCAATTCTTGTGATACTTTTAAGTCCCAAATACGAAGAATACCGTTCTTTTTACCAACTAATCACAATTCTGGTCCCTAGTGCAGTGGATAAAAAAATATTTTTTTTTTCAATTTCCACAGGCCAAAAATAGTGAATGACTTAATGAGCAAGTGTGCATATTTCATTTTACATTCTTTCATACATGTGTGTAAAATGGCCAAGCGTTAATCCCTTAAGGTTATCAAAAACATTGATTGTAACAATTCAATTGAATTAATTGATACTTTGGCAGTACCGACATACTTTTGTAACTGAAAAATAACAACGAGACACAGTCAATTTTGAATGACAGTGATAGGCAATTAGTGTTGCCACTAGTGAAGCAACATTTTTTACCAACTCCGATCGAAAGTTATCCAAAATCGCTTAGAATTACAATAAAATACTTCATTGGGGTTTACAATTTGTTCTGTGGTTGTTTACAAGCCTTTAAGTTGACTTAAAAGCATTTTCAAAATAAAACTTTGACACTCATAAAAAACCCGAAAAATAGTTTAAAATTCAGCTAAGACAACAGAATTTAAATGTGCACCAGCAAAATTTTCAGTGAAGTTGAGAACCGAAATCTGCTAAATTTGGGTGAACTAAATTTTAGCTAAAAAAAAGTTTGTTAAAAATGTTAAATACTTTGACAATACTATTTAAATTACACGGCATGCCATCGAAAAAACCTAATAAGGTTCTGACCAACAATTCTATATATTTTAGGCATGCAGATTTCATTGGCGTACTTTATTTTTTAATCTATGATACAGTTTTCCTCAAAATAACTTTAAAGTTTGAAAGATTTTTGTACTGGTTTTTAAAATTTTTAAATGCAATAAATCTGATTTCTTTCTGTTGAGATCTAAGGCCGAGACGAATATTAATTTTTATAGTACATATTTGATTGCCTAAGTTTAAAATCAAACTTGAGTGAAGTGTTTTTTCTAAATATTTCTGCTTTCGCGAATTCCATCGTTAAATAGTTAATCGAGTTAATCAAATGTTCACACAGTATTATTAGGAAAAAATATTATTTTTATCCAAGCATTTTTTATGAAAAATTCGCGATTTATCTAAAATGTTACATGGCACATTAGCTTTCCAGGATCATACATGGAGGAAAAGCATTGAAGCATTGATTTTTCTATATTAATGCTAATGCCAAAGCATTGGCATTTATATGAAAAAACTAATGCTAAAATGCTAAAATCCCAGGATGACCCCAATTTCCAGCTTTTAGTATGCATTTGTAAATACATTTCAAAGATATCTTTCCAAATTTTTAGCTAAAAATGTTTATATTTGCAAAAGTTTCCTTACAAATACTTCCGCTTTCATACATATTTGTTTGAAAAGTAGGATTTTGGTTAGCAAAACTTTTTCAAATATAACCTTTTTTGGCTGTTTTTTTTGCATATAAACTATTTAAAGGTATTCACATAATATACTAAAAGTTGGACTCTGGGTTTATTTCTATGAGTGTAGCAGAAAAAAGTAAAGGTGAAAAGTTGAAAAACTATGAAAAAAAACATTAAATAGTTTGTAAAAAAGTTTAAAACGGATATAATTTAAATTTTCAATAAAAGTAAAATACTTTAAAACAAATTTTATAAAAAATTAAAGCGAATTTTAAATTTAAAAACCTTTAAGTGTAACAAGTAGTATCGAGTATTAAATTAAAAATATGGAGTATTAAAAAGTTACCTAATTTACCAGCATTAGAATCTATTATAATACAGTGTAGTGTAAATTCTTCTGCAGTCTGTTATTTGAATTTTACTATTTTTCTGGGAAGTGGCAACACTGTGCGTTTTATTTTGTTAAGTTTATTCACCGTTTTGAATATGTGTGTATGTGTTGATCTTTAGTTACACAATGTTATGTGGCATACTTTTAAGCGCATCGAAAATCAAGCCTAAAGTTATGCTATATACTCGAAGGTGGTATTGTTGCTTTTATTATTATTATTTTTGTTGTTTTGTAAAAATGGAGAAATTTTCATTTAGTTTATTTATTGTATTGCAGCCTTACTTCGTATTCTTGATGTTTATGTTTTTAATTACATACAATTTCCATTTGCATTCGTACGTAGTTCAGCCGACATTTATCTCACCTGATGTGACAGTTTGTTGTTTTAAATTTATTTAATTTCAAGTGGACCAACTGTGATTTTTCCATTAACCATGAGAATGAATGTAAATAATATATGGTAGTTACGTACGACTACGCATTCTTGCTATACCGTCTGTTTACTTAAACGAATAATTAAAACAAAAATTTAAACATCACTGTAAACTGAAAAAGTTTAAAATAAAACAATTTTCATATCAACGTTTGAGCATCAGGCCGCTTTTTAATAAAAATAGTTTAAACAAATAAAAATTATTAAAATTTTCCATGGAAAAATACTTTAATAACGCTAGTTAACAAATTTAAAAAAACTTTTTTTGCGACAAAGAAGGCTTTTGTACCCGATACTTCGTTACCGTTAGTTTTATATATCCGAATAAATTGAGATGGAAAATTAATTATTTTTTAAGGAATTTGTTTCAATAAATAAATTTATCCTTTATAAGTAGATGTTTTTGTAATTTCAAGTTTCAGATTGCTTTCTTTTAAACCCAATTTATACCAAGATTTTATAAAAAAAACAAAAACATATATTCCCTAAATTAATCCATATCTAAAACCAAAAACAAAATTTTAAATGTCAGACTTTTTGCGTAAATAGTTTGTGCAGGACTTTAAGGGGACGATTTCCTCTTTTTGTCCCTCCCTATAATAATTTTGTAATACCCAGTTTTCTCGAGATATTTTACAATCTATTGTACACCCAAAAAAGTTTTTCAATAAAATTTACTGAAAATGAATTTACTGAAAATTAATAAATTTAAAAAGGCGACAAACGCTTTTACGTGTTACAAGACAACTGGTAAATGCAGTAAAAATAAATCGCAATGTTGTGAAAACAAATGAAAAATTATTACAACGAACATTTTGAAAAATTGGTGAAAACCGCTATTTTTTAAAATATATTGCAGATTAAAAGAAAAATGTTTATTTACATAATTATACTTATAATTCAAAATCAAAATTCTATAAAAGTACTTCCGTTTTTATTCATAGGGAAAAAACTGAAATTTTTTGATTTTTATTTGAAAACTTAAACTTAACAAGAATTTTTAAAAACTCAACGAAATTTTCTATTATTTCTTGAATTTCCAAGTTTAACGTAAAATAATGGAAAAAGTTTACATTTTCTCTATAGTTATACATATTTTATAAAACATAATTTAGTTAAAAATATAATAGGAATTTTTTATCTCAATAAATCTTTTACTATTCGAAATATTTGCAAAAAAAAAAAAAATGCAAGCTCATAATTGTGAGCTTGGGTCTCAAAGGGTTAAATAAACAACAAAAATTAACTGTTTACTGCAAAATTACTGCTGTGGTAGTACTAAAACACCTGCTTGAAATAACTGTTAAGAAAACATCGTGCATTTCTTAAATGCTTTCATTAAACAACTTCCAACATAGTTGTTTTGTATTATTGTATAGAAAAACAACTGTAATACTGTGTCATAATTTTCTGAGTGTAGTGTCAAACAATTTTGTGAATAAAAATTATTTTTAAAAATATTTTTTTTAGTAATAAATTATTATTTTTGTTTTAAAATGATCGAAATAAAAGAGAAATAAAAATTATTTTTGTCTTTTGGAAAAGAAAATATCCAAGACGATAACTATTTTGCTATCGTGCACTTGGCGATAACGTTTGAATGATTTTGTGCTAATGGAAAGCAAAAAAGCTGTCAAAACAACGATGTCAAAAAACGATAACAAAATTTTTCTTTACGAGAAACACGCAATCGTCTAAATGATGTCATTAGACGATAATCGTATTATAGAATTCGGAACCAGTACGTATGATCAACATCATACGTTCTGTTGTCACTGATATATACACTCAAATAAAAAAGTCTGTAAGATATTTTTTATGACTGTATTCTCGATTTTGCTGCCATAATCAGCCTAATAATATGCATCGTTTGAGCACTATTAGGTAAAATTGTACAATTTCGGGACATCCTAATGTCCATTAAAACTTAAAAAAGATTACTGCCGTAACTTTTTTGAAAACAGCAGCAAAATAATATGTTTCTTAATATTTTTTAATGGACTTAACAGATATGATAAGATGATCATATATTTGTATGAAATTGTATATATAATCATATAATTATATACAAAAATGTAACATTGAGTGCAATTTTTCCTGACTTAGATATATCAGTTTATACCATTATATCAGGTCAAAATCTGGATATAATAATATTTGGTTTTTATAATTATATCTTTTTGTATCAGTTTGGACATAAACGGATACAATTAGATGCAAAACTGATAAAATCTAATACAATTTTATTGGGCCATAATTCGGATAAAATTGTACTTTACATTTATCTTAGATCTAAACCCATAAAAACAGTTAAAATTATATGGGCCCACATTTCAAATAAAATTTAATAAGATTATATATAGCGTCACATAGAAACTGATATGACTTTATAAAGCTCCATATACATTTGCTTTATGTTTATGTTGTTTGTGTTATATATGAGAATGTATTATTGTATATGCCAATAGATCTGTCATTCTGTCATATCTTATTATGTATAGCATATACACAGAAAAAACTATTTCCCAATTTTTTTCAATTAAATTGATTTGTTGAAAATTTTAAAAGCTTTCAATTAAAAATCAATTAAATCAATAAATAATTAACATTTTTTATTTTTTCGCTTAAAAACATTAGTTAAAAAACAAGATAACACCAACATATTGTCCTTTCTTGTATTAGTAATAAATACATATTTTAAACTCATTTTAAAAATATTTTTAAAAATTCTCGTTTGCTTTATTAGTTTATTATGTTAAATAATTTAATTTTAGTAGTTTAAATCTGAATATTTATTTATTCTAGAGCATTATCATTAAATTTAAGTTAAAATTTATATAATAATATGTAGCCATTTTTTTGAACAGAAAAATCCTAAAAATAAACTAAAAATTATTACAGAAAAAAACGCTGATTTCAACATAAGGTCTAATTTATGCAAAAAATATTTAAAAAATTTTTGCGTAGTCCCTATTTTTTAACATAAATCTTAATTAATCTATTAACTAAATAAGAATTATAAGCTTTAAAACAGGGACCGTAAATAATGATTATTGCTCGTTTTTTTGAATCAAAAAATCAATCACTTAGAAGAGACATAAAAAAAAATTATTGCACCATTATTATTATTTTTTGACAATCTTTGCATATCGGTCATGATTTTAAAATTTTTGATTTTTAAAGTTTTCTTCAATGGTAATGATTATTTTTGAGTAATAATAAAAAAAATCAGCCATAATCATTATTTTTGAGCAAAAAAATAAAACTCAAAAATAATCATTATTTATGATTTTTATTTTTTTCGCTCAAAATAAAACTCACTTTCAATGTGTGGGATTGACATATCTCAGGAAGTAGGAGGAGCTTATCGAAGATTATGGTATCAATCTCTTCTTTGGAAGATTCTCTAGCAGACTAATGCACCAATCATATTGAGGTTTAAGGGGTTAAATTTTAATTTCAAAATAGGGTTTTTTTTTGGCGTATTTTGTGAAAGTAACAATGTGTGGGATGGACATATCTCAGGAAGGAGGAGGAGGAGCTTATCCAAAATTATGGTATCAATCTCTTCTTTGGAAGATTCTCTAGCACATTAATGCATCAATCATATTTGTGGGTGGGGTTTAAGGGGTTAATTATTAATTTCAAAATAGGGCTTTTTTGCCGTAAAGTCAAAATTTGGAAGCTCGATTTTTGCCGTAGACGTATGTTTTAGTGGACTTTTTTGCTCAGTACAATCAAAAGAATCAGAAACGCGAAGCGCCCATTAAGATTTTTTTCCTTCCATACTAATCGCCCCACCCTAATATATATATATATATTTACACCTACATGAAAGTGAGTTTTATTTTGAGCGAAAAAAATAAAAATCATAAATAATGATTATTTTTGAGTTTTATTTTTTTTGCTCAAAAATAATGATTATTGCTGATTTTTTTTTATTATTACTCAAAAATAATCATTACCATTGAAGAAAATCATTAAAACTCATAACATAATCATTATTGTGTAATTTTTATTATAAAACTCATAATGATTACGGTCCCTGCTTTAAAATCTATTTTATAAAAATCAAGCTATAAAAAATACATTTGGTATAAAAAAAAAAACCTCCAAGGCCTTTTGATATGGTATACGATATTGATCACTTTTTAATATAATCAATTGATTTTTAATCAATTCCGCCATGTAACGTTTATTTTTTTCAACAAGTGCATATTTCGTGAATGGTAACATTTAGCTCATGTCTGATTTGACAGATAATTAGTTTTATCCTTCCGCTGAACGAATATGGTCCGTATGTTCGTTATCTTGTGAAAAAAGAGAAAGAAACTGGCATCCTTATCGATAAACCAAAGCGTGAAAAGCCAAAAACAGTACGTACACCCGAGAATATTGCTGCTGTGGCAGAAAGTGTGCGTGAAGCGCCATCAACATCAATTCACCGTTGTTCTCAACAATTGAACATTTCGGAGACATCATTGAGACGAATTTTGCATAAAGACCTTGGTATGACGCCATACAAAGTCCAATTGGTTCAGGAGTTCAAAAAAAAAAGTTATTTGGCGGACCCTTTATATACATAGGAAATGTAAAGGTATACTATATTGAACAATTTTTAATCAAATCAATTGATTTTTAATCAAATGTGTATACAAATATAATAAAAATCATAATCAAATGTGTATTTAAATTTAATTGAAAATAATTTAATAAAAGAGATATCAATTTTTAATTGGACGACTTCTTTTCGTTGTTGGCGGAATTTCAGCAATACAGATATTTGTACCGGCTGTTTTCGGATATGAAATGAGTTTTTATTTTTTTTTGTAATATCTAATTTTTATAAATGTCAATATAAAATGATGTATCCTTATAAATATATGTTACCTCATAAGAAACATATAATCAGATATGGCCATACATGACACCATATACAATCACATATTATAACAGATTTTAATATGGAAAATCACAAGACAACATATAATATTTTTGCTCGGGTTAATCTAATAAAAAGTTTCAAGTTAAACTTCGTTGATTAAATGCAAAATTTTAAATAATAACACGCATATAATTCTTAAAGTGTATTATTTAATTTATGTAAAAAAAATTAGCTGAGTCAGAAAATTTGGCGCTACGAAATAACCCCCAATGAAATAACCCCCAACGGCCAAAAATGAAATAACCCCCAAAAAAATTGTGTAAAATTGTTTGGGGGTTTTTTAATTTTTTTTGGGGATTATTTCATCTTACGGTTTGGAAATAATTTCATTATGAAGCAACCCCCAATGAAATTAAGCCCAAAATTTAAATTCTTTGGAGATTATTTCATATGCAATTATTTTGAGGGTTATTTCATATTTTTTGGGGGATATTTCATTTTGCTAAAAGTGAAATTTTTTTAATATTTGTTAGTTTTTCTGCGTGGCGGCCTGCGGCCGCTCTTAGGGGTTTTCTCCTCCATGGGACGCGGCAGGTGGCTTCGCTGAATAAAGTTTCCCTGCGCGCGTCACACTAGGGAAGATAATGAGACGCGCGCAGGAAAACTGTATTCAGCGAAGCCACCTGCCGCGTCCTATGGAGGAGAAAACCCCTAAGATCGGCCGCAGGCCGCCACGCAGAAAAACTGAACAGTGTAACAAAAGAATCAAAAATATGAAAACAAAAAATAAAAAAAATTTGGGACATATTTCATTTCTTTGGAGCTTATTTCATTGGGGGTTATTTCATTTCTTCCTTTGGGAGTTATTTCCTTACGAAACAACCCCCAAATTTTGGGTGTTATTTCATTTTCACCTTTGGGAATATTTCATTTCTTTTGGGTATTATTTCATTTTTTTTGTTGGGACTTATTTCTTTTTTTTTGGGATTTATTTCATTAGGGGTTATTTCATTTTGTCGTTTGGGTGTTATTTCATTGGGGGTTATTTCGTAGCGCCAGAAAATTTTTATATAAACTTTGGTAATTTTCATAATTTTAAGTTACTTTTGTAGGCAAATTTCCCATTAACATGATTTTTTTTTAATAGATCAAAAGTAAATTCGCTATATTTTCTTCAGAAAATTTATATTTTTTAAAAATTTTGTACTGACTTCATGTCAGAAAAAAATGGTCGCCCTAATACTAGGTCACCAAAAAAAAACTAATTCACCCCATTTTTAATTACCCATATTATATTAATTTAATGTATTTTTCCCACCTACTAACGAATAGTTATTAACACCTCAAATATGCAGTTGTTTAATCAAACCATAAATGGCCGATGTATGCAAATACAAGGTGTGAAATAAACATTAACTAAAACAACTCAATTTCGGTTGAACGACAAAATAAATAAACATTTTGAACACAATTTGAACACATTGACAATGAAACAAATCGAAAAGCGTGCATCTCTAACCAAAATAATGTTATAAATTAATATTGAAATATAAAATTTAAACAAATATGCATTTATATTTATATAGAAATTTTAAATTAATTATGCATATTATGTATACAAAAACAAATTAAAGTTGCGTTCAATGAACGCAATGCAAAATTTATGGGAATTTAAATGCAAACAAGTCATGAATTTCAAAATTCAAACCAAAAATGAAAGTATTAAATGCATTAAAAACTAATAAAATTAATTTATTAATTTTCTAATAAACTTAAAATAACAAAATTTAAACTAAAGTGAGTCACAAAATAATATTGTGAAAAGTTGTACTTAATATTTATTTAATTAATGGAAATGTAACAATATTTTAACACATTATTTATAATAATTATTTTTTTTTCGTTCATTTATTGTTCATTTTATATACGAAACAATGAAAATGTTAAGATAATACAATACGAGTATAAAAAAGATTTATCAATATTAAACGGAACCAATGTTGTTCGTCACTTTAGGTTTTTTTACAATAAATAAACATAATATTTATCTATAGCAGTGAGGGTAAAACAAAGGCACTCACGTTTCTTTGTTAAAAAAAAACTGAAATTTAAATCGCTAAAGTTAAAAAAACTTGTGAACACGGAGAAATATTTCTAAAATTACTCAGAAAAAATTATTGTCAAGAGTTTCAATTAAACATTTGTTTGATTTCAAAATCACTTTCAATTAAAAGTTTAATAATATGTACTAAAAATTTAATTGAAAATGAATTTGGTGCACTCAAAACCCATAATGAAAACAAACAAAAAAAGCTGTCAAAATTTAAAAATTCACCAAAATTAAAAAAAAAGAATAACCAAAATTTAAAAAAATCGCTTAAACTTAAAAAAAAACTTTACATTATGAAAAAAAAAACGTTAATATTAAAAGACAAAAAAATTGCTAAATAAAAAAAGCACCAAAATTTAGAAGAATCACCAAAAATTAATAAAAATAGTCAAAATTAAAAAAAAAAAATAAAGATATAGACGTGTTAAATTTCATTTAGGTAATTTTTTTAAAGTTTACCGTTATTTTTTTTAATTTGTTGATTTTGACGATTTTTTATCTATTAACGTTTTTTTTCAATTTTGTAAATGGTTTTTTCAAATTTGAGTTTTTTTTTTTAATTTGGACAATTTTTTTTCAATTTTTGATTTTGTTTTCCAATTTTGGCATTTTTTTTTTGTTTATTTTGGTATTTTTTATAAGATTTTTTTTTGATTTTTTATCGATTTTTTTAATTTTGACGACTTTGTTTTCAAATTTGGAGTTTTTTTTTCAAATTTTGGGATTTTCTTTAAGTGTTAGCAAACTTTGACATTTATGTCATTCAATTTTGATGATTTTTTTTTTTAAATTTAGGCAATTTTTTACAATTTTGTGATATTTTTAAATTTAGCAATTTTCATAATTTTGGCGATTTTCCATCATATATGGAATTTTTTTTTCCATTTTTTTTAGAAATAAAGACCAATATTTAATTAAATTTTTAATATATTTAATTAAAACCTTAATTGAAAATAAAATTAATTAAATAGTTACAAACTGTTTTATTGATAATACAATTTCTTTAATATAAGCGAATTCAATTAAACTTTTAATTAAATCAACAAATATTTTAATTAAAACTCGATTTTAGTTTTTTCTGTATATAAAGATCAAAAAAATCACCAAGCAAATATATGATTAAATCGTTACATTTCGATCATACCTGGGCGTTTTCAATTACATTTCTGACTGAACAGAAACAGATAAAACTGGCTCGGATTTAGCTTTTCCATTTGGGAATGGAAATTTTTTAATAAAAAATACTCAAATTGTATTTGTGTTCAAACAAAATTGCAGTAGTTTTTAATTAATTTTAATTTTATTGGATTTCTTCTTCTTTTAGTAATTATTTTGTCTGGAACTATCTGCCGTATAGCATTATTATTTCTGCTTCATTCCTATGGTTGGTTGTTGGGAAATTATTCACAAATTATTAAAAAATTCATATTATTAAACAAATTTAATAAAGGGCGTTTTCATGGATAGCAATTTAAAAATTTTGCGTATAAAAATAGATAAACTGAGCAAAATAAAATTGTTCGGTTTAATAAAGTATAATAATGTAATTTCACAAAAAAAAAAAACACATGGAAAGTTTCTAAAGTTTCTAAAGTATAAATGTCAGCAGTTTTATCTTACAACTTTTTTCAGAAGTTGTTCGCATAAAAAAATTCAAAATTTTAAATATGTGTAATTTTGAAGAGCTCCATATTTGAACGTTATTATCATATTTCTCTGATTCAAAAAGCATTCAATTTATATGGTTATCCTTCATCACACTCATGCTACAAAAAAAAACATACATATTAAAAATAAATACATTTTTTATGCAAACGCAATTTTAGATGATTTTTCGAAAAGTAGATTTTTTGAAAATCTATTTATAGAAACATAATGAGATGATTTTTTGCAATCATGAGGGTAAAATATACATTTTTAACAACACAAACGAATTTACATTTTAAGCAGCCCATTATTTTGTGTGACGATAGCTCAGTTGGTAGAGTTCTCGCCTAACAACCAGAGAACCCAGATCCGAGTCTCAGCGCCACCACATAATTTATTTAATTAGCCCTCAAACCGGCCTAAGCTTTTTTGCAATTTGTATCACTTGTTCGGCACGGAAAGTAAACAATATTTTCTTTTACAACATTTTTTGTTGCCTACTTTAGGCGATATGGTCCAAAATAGGTCTAGAGAGAATCTCAAAAACTAATCAATAAAAATTAATATGCATAAATTATTCCTCTTACCAAGATATAACTACAGTGCATAAATTACCCTTTTCAAGGTTGTACTTAGAAAATATGGCGATTTTCGTTTTTCGAAAAATGTGAAATTTGGCGAAAACGCACCTAAAATTCATTATATATTGATTAAACTTAAAGGTTTTGCTAATACTTCTAAATATAACCCTTCTGCAAAAACCCTTCTTCATAAAAATCCGTAGATACGTTTTCAAGTTAAGACGATATCAGAAGTAAATGTGTATTGTAAAGCGTGAAGCCCAATGGCAGTACATTACGTTATTTTTTGTTTTTTTTTTGGATTTATGGTTGCGACAACCATGTTACTATGGTTGTGACAAACATACTCTTATCTGCTTATGAAACGTAATACGATAATTAGATTACCATATTATGGTTCCAAATAGATCCCATTATTATCATATTATGGTTCTGGAAGATTTTATGAATTGTCTTAATATGAGCCCTACAGTATTCTCTCCCAGCATTCTGTTGAAGCTGTTAATAGTATATTTATTTAATAATTTACACATTTAAATAAGCTTAGGCTTTAAATAATTTTAGTAATCAAATTGTCTTTGCGCTGAAGAATAAGCTTTGTGAAATATTATGTCAGAAATACAAGCTATACATGTGATTACAGCATAAGGCACGCATAAAAATATTGTTAAGAATACAATTTCACAACATATTTATAATGATGAAACCATGTTTGCAGCAATCATAACAATAGCACTATAACCATATTATAGTCCTAGTTATCATATTCTGATCATGGACAAGAATTTCGTCATCATTTATTAACATATTATAATTATTGCAAATTTATTATGATTATTTCGTAGTCATACTTAAAAGCACGTGTATTTTGTTTAAATTTTTCTTTCATATTTTTTTCATATTTCAATATTTTTTTGCGTAATTACAAGCAATTAAAAAATAAAGCCATTATTTTTTATCAATTTATACTTCATTTGTAACACTTTTATGTCCTTATAATAAAAATAACTTTATTTAAGGGGTGCGCGACAATTACAATTTTACCTATACTTCCAGGGTAGTCCGGGTTGGGACTACAAACTCACTCCTTCTTCCGCAAAACAAACCACCATTACAATAAACACCACTTCATTGTTTGTCTATTTTTAATGTCTTTTTGTTTAGTATTATTTAATTTGTTGTGGCTGACTGTTTCTCACAAAAACCGACTGATCATCTTATAGTTGGCGCAACTATAATATGGCTGTAGTTAGATAGAGGAATATGATAATAAATGCTATATTATGATTGTGGACAATACAAAAATATGATAACTGAAAAAAAAAAAATTTTACTAGAACATGATGAAAGCAACCGTATTATTGGTGCAATATGATGATACAACAATAATTTAATTAAACATAGTTTTGTTTCCGCAATCATCTTGCAACCATATTTTTTCTCTGCTAGTACGACCATGAAATCGATATTTTCAGTAAAAATTCTATAAAATCACATCCCGTGGTACGATTTCGGAAAACTTTTATTTTAGTATGACTAGAATGAATGTAGTTTCATTTACTTACAAAAATAAGCCGCAGGCATTCGCACAATTGCATCAAAATGCAATAAAATCACGTGCCCAAATCCGATTTTTTTTTACCTGTTAATAGAATAAATGTAGTTTCAGATGCATACAATATGAAGCCGCACATTTTCACACTATTTTTTTAATATATTTGTGCATTTGGAAAATTGCACCAAAATGTATGTGTGAGTCGAAAAGTTATAAATTGCATTTACAATCATTAAAACTCTCTAATATAAGATATATCAAAAAACCAAACTGATTTATTGCCAACAAATTATGAGAAATCAATTTTGGAATAAAAGTACTTTTTTTTTTTTGGAAAATATGGGTATTTTTGATGTTAAATAACATTGCAACGGTAAAAGTTATAGGCCCATGTTAATATGCTATTTAATTATACTCTATTCGAGATTACAAATAGACATAAAAGTAGAAATACAGCAACGAAAGCAAAAGTGACACGAATTCTAATTTTTGTAGTTCCGAAAACGGCTTACTTTGCCGCTCTGTGTATCCTGTGTATCCTGTGCATCCTGTGTTTCTTTGCCATGACCTTAGGAACATTTTTGTGGAAGTCGTGATCCTTCCGAGTCATCTTTATCAAAATCGAACCAGTAGTTTAGTCGTAATTAAATTTTGTGTGCTAGATTGGCACACTGAAAAAAAAGTCAGTAGAGTTAGCAAAATAGTTGAGTCAGCAAAATTTTTGCTTTTTTTGTAGAAAAATTGTTAATGTCTGCAAATGTGTTTTTCTGAAAATCAGATTTTCACGAAATAATTTGTAAAATCATCTAAATGTTTTGCTGACACTTATTTCAATGCAAATGAAAATCGACTTGTTTAAATCCATAAAATTGTTTGTTGGAGCTAAGTAGATTGAAAAAAACTAAAAAACGCAGTATAATACTTTAACTTTAGTAAATTTTCGATGCTGAAAATTAAATCTAGATTTTTTCTGTGATTGTCATAAATATATAATAAAATGTCAGGACATCTACATCGTAAACATAATGAAATTTTTACCGCGTCCCTTTGAGTTTTTAGTTATGTATACACCCAGAAAACAGTCTCAGTTGTGGCCACCGAATTTGTTGTCAATCGGATTCTGGCGGTTACAACTATCGTAATGTTAAATTATATTTTTAGTCGTGAAAGCTAATATTCAGTTGCCTTCCCCAGTAATATATTCCAAATAAATATTTTTTAAGTTGCACAAAATTTTATTGAAAATAAAAAACATTTTTTGATTTTTCTTGTATTGAACCGTGGCCTTCAAATTAATAGCCCTCTGTCCTGCTGATTGCACCACAATCACATTTAATTTTCACTGCCTTTTTGCTATTTAAACATTTGAATATTTTATTTAAATTAAAAAAAAAAATTGTGTTTGTCTTTTGCGAGATTTGAACTCGAAAGTTCGGAGTACAAGGCAAACTCTCTACCCACTACACCACAAACAATTATAAAAGTTGAGGGCTAAATTTGAATTTAAATATTTTGTTAAGAAAACAGACATTGTCTCAAATTCGTTTACCAATACAAATCATTTGCTTCTGTAATCAATGCAATTCACAATTCGGGTGGTACTACTGCACCTCTAATTTAGTGGAATATTTGATAGCGAATACCGTATTTGCAGTAATCACTTTTGATTATCGACAATTTTTAAAAAAATTGGATAGATGGTACCAATTCTCTTGTATTATCACAAAATAAATGGTTGCTTTGAAAAGTTGATTGGAAATACCAATAATTGGATAAATGTGTTGTTTTTTAGTTCCTTTTCCCTCTTTTTAAATTCCAGTACAGTATTTTTGCTTCATTAACCGATTATTGGTAGTTCCAAATAAAAAACCGTCCTATCAAATAAATTTTAATGGTTTCGTCCGAATTCCAACCAATACTTTTTCTGGGTGTAGCTGCGACAAGCTGCGACATCTATATCACGGCGTTTTATTTGTTCTCCTTTCTATGGATGCACAGGTATAAATCGCCAACCGTACCAAAAATATAGTACTGCCAAACCACTGCTATTTTTGTAAAGCCCAAAGGTGTTAAAAATTACCAAAGGTGCAACTAATATTGTACTTGGAAAACACAATTTTGTTTGCAAAGCAGTTATTTTGCCAATATCACTTGCAAAATTCTATGCCAATATAGTTTTTTTTTTACCAATATTACAACCAAATAGAAGCATTTTTTTTTTTAATATATTATTATATTTCACACATTTAAAAGTGATGCATAAGACTAAGACCGAGCGGTATTGCTGTTTCTTAAATGTGTTTTATTATACACATTTCTCAAAATGAATTTAATTTAAGCTATTTTAAAAGCACCAAATTTTTTGAATTACCAACGTTATGCCAACGGTTGGCCACTGTTATCAATCATTTAACAGGACAATACTGTCAAGATTGTTAATACCACGTTCTGCCAATGCATAATCGACCGTAACCGACTGTAGCCGACGCTTTGCCAACACTTTGTCGATTGTATTTTTCTGCCTGGGTCAGCACATTTTTGGTAGCAACAAAAACTAGTTAAACATTAGTTCAAAATTAGTTTTTTAGTAAAACCGTTTAACTAAATTTGTTGCTGAAAACTCAATTTCATAAAAACAATTGCTGTAAGTTAGTTAAATATTTTAAATATACGTTAAATAAAAAATTTTAACAACCTTCTTCTTTTGAGTGTGCTTATGAAAAATTTACCAAAGTCTATAAATTATACACATTTCTCAAAATGAATTTAATTTAAGCTATTTTAAAAGCACCAAATTTTTTGAATTACCAACGTTATGCCAACGGTTGGCCACTGTTATCAATCATTTAACAGGACAATACTATCAAGATTGTTAATACCACGTTCTGCCAATGCATAATCGACCGTAACCGACTGTAGCCGACGCTTTGCCAACACTTTGTCGATTGTATTTTTCTGCCTGGGTCAGCACATTTTTGGTAGCAACAAAAACTAGTTAAACATTAGTTCAAAATTAGTTTTTTAGTAAAACCGTTTAACTAAATTTGTTGCTGAAAACTCAATTTCATAAAAACAATTGCTGTAAGTTAGTTAAATATTTTAAATATACGAAAAATTTTAACAACCTTCTTCTTTTGAGTGTGCTTATGAAAAATTTACCAAAGTCTATAAATTATACACATTTCTCAAAATGAATTTAATTTAAGCTATTTTAAAAGCATCAAGTTTTTCGAATTACCAACGTTATGCCAACGGTTGGACACTGTTATCAATCGTGTAACAGGACAATACTGTCAATATTGTTAATCCCACGTTCTGCCAACGCATAATCGACCGTAACCGACTGTAGCCGACGCTTTGCCAACACTTTGTCGATTGTATTTTTCTGCCTGGGTCAGCACATTTTTGGTAGCAACAAAAACTAGTTAAACATTAGTTCAAAAATAGTTTTTTAGTAAAACCGTTTAACTAAATTTGTTGCTGAAAACTAAATTTCAGAAAAACAATTGCTGTAAGTTAGTTAAATATTTTAAATATACGTTAAAAAAAAATTTTAACAACCTTTTTCTTTTGAGTGTGCTCAGGAAAAATTTACCAAAGTCTATAAATTTTTCCATAGAAAATAATATCTGCAAATGAATAATTTTTGTTTAATCAAAGTAAGTGTGAAAATAAAAAGACTCATAATCTGGGTGGCAACATGAAAATAAAATTATTTTTGCACACGCAACAAAAATACACTTTTGAATATGTTTGCAGGTAATAATCATTGCAATAAAATAAATGCTTGCAATGATTCAAATTTTCAAATCTAAGCAAAGATATATTTGCAATTTTAAAATTTTAGATATTATGTTTATATTATTATTAAAAATGGTTAAAAGTGCACACAGAAAAAACACATTTTTGAATATGTTTGCAGGTAACCATACAAATGTTTACAATGATTATAATTTTTTACAATGATTCAAATTTTCAAATTTTTATTTGAAATTTAAAATTTTTTAGATATTATGTTTGGGATATATAATAAACATTTATATATATTTGCAGCCAAAAATATATATATGTTTGGCGGCAGACGGTTTTCAATTTTTCCAAACATATATATGTTTACAGGCCAAATATAATTATATTTGCAAGAAAATATGTTATGGAAACGGAAATGTTTTCCAAACAAAAATATATTACCATCATTTATATTTCCAGCAGGTCGTTATTTGGTTCAGCGTCTAGCGTTTCCAGTTTGATCAATGGCTTTGAATTTTAAATAAAATTAGTGTACCACAATTTTGCTACCCCGGACATACGTTTATTCCCCCATACCCCATATGCAATTACTACCATCCATTATAAGTTTATATCTATAAAGCTAATTTTTTACAAATGTCACGAACTCGAAATGATTATTGCAAGTGATGAATGAAAGTCTGTATAGTTGGTGTAATGCGAATATTTTTTATATTATTTTTTTTTTTTATTATCAAATTAGTTAGTATTAAAGTAAATATTAATTTATATAATTTTGTTTATAGTTTTAATGATTCATTTAATATAATTAACAAAATAAATAAATATACGCAACAAGCGGAAATAATGCATGCCAGTAGCTGTTGTCGCAGTGGCAATACACGAGTACATATTTCAATCCACTCACTTTAATCATTAACTTTGTAGAATTACAATTTTTTACGATTTGTTTTTTAATGAAGTGGGTTGATTGCAACATTGACCGTGATCTTGACATTAATGCCTAATTTTGTTAAAAACAAAACTAAACAAAAAAAAAAAACATTTCTAAAATTCTAAATTGTAATTTTTGTCGTAGTAGATTTCTCGTGTTATTCTTTATTTAAACATATTTTTTTTATCTAATATTTCTTACAAAAGTTTTGCCAGGAACGTGACTTTATGTCTGTTATTAAAATTAAAATAAAAAAACTTTATAACGAACAGGGAAAGGGAAATTTGATTAAACTCAATAATTTAACAATTACAATACTTTTTTAAAACGTATATCGGCTATTCCACCAAAGATCGACCAAAGGCTGACCTTGGGTATTCCGATTTAAATAATATTTTGCACGCAGAAACTCTACGGGCGCAGTGAATTACCTTCCAATGTAATAAGCCTCAATGAAATAACTTTTAAAGAAAAAAGTTCCAAGAAAAATGAAATAACTCCCAAAAGAAATGAAATTACTTCCAAGAACTAAATGAAATAAGTTCCAATGAAATATAACCAAGGAAAAATTAAACAACTGCCAAGTAATATGCAACTTGAATTGTATCATTAACATCCCGACACAAAAAATTGGTTTGTTCGAAGTCGTGGACATCCGAGGCAGCCCAATTTACGCGAAACATCTACAATTTACACAAATTTGACTATGCACAGAAAATTTAAAATTATCAATCTAAAATATATAATAAAAGATTTGATTTGAATTAAATTTGTTCCTAAACAAATATTTAATTGAATTAATTCATATTTTAATTGACTTTTAAATATATAAATTCATATTTGATTTTTGATATAATTCTCATCAATATTGAAACAAAATTATTAAATAACTTTAACAAAATTGTTTGAAATTTATCAAGTTTTTTCTTTTAAAGATAAAAAGGTGTTAAATGTTCGCCATATTTTGCCTAATGTAGAGCTTTTTTACAAAATTTTCTGGAAAACATTGTGAAATCATTATTTTTCGATGCCTTCAATTACGAAAATGTCTATTTTATTTAATATATTTTAATAAAAAAATAGATGCAAGGAAGTGTTGAAAAAGTAGCAAAAGCGCTTGTTCATTAACCAAAGTTTTGAAACTTTTTAACTCTCATAAAAATTCTAAAATTTTATCCATCTGAATTGATTCGGTTTCTGCAACCTTGTTAATTCGGTAGGCCCAACCGAATTCAGTTGACACAACCGAATTTCGTTGCCACAACCACCAATTCGGTTACAACAACCGAATTCAGTTGCGACAATCGAATTTATGAGGTTGCAGCAACCGAATCAGTTCGGTTGACAATCCAACAAACCACGCATTAAAGTTTATTTGTAGACAAAACAACAATTACAATATATTTTGTCAATATCTAATTGCATAACGCGGGATTGCGCGATTCAAAATGTTTTTTTTTTTAAAATGCGGTTATTTGTATTCGATTTTCATAACTTTTTTTAAGTCATCATTATTAGGGACTGTTTGATTTGAAATTTTTTAAATTTTGAAAAATCAAATCAAACAGTCCCTATTTATGATGAATAAAAACGTTATGAAAATCGAATACATCCCGGGTCATCGAATTAAATATTGAAAATGTACAATTTATGTACAAATGTACAATGTTTTGAGTGGATTATGGGCCGGTGATATCATTGGACCGTACAAAGACGACGAAGGCAGGAACGTTACTTTGAATGGCGAGCGCTACCGTGCGATGATTACAAATTTTTTTTTTGTCCAAAAATGGAAGAGCTGGACTTGGGTGACATGTGGATTCAACAAGACGGTGCCACACAGCACTCGAAACAATGACCCAATTGAGAGGCGAGTTCAGTGAACAGTTTTTTTCTCGTTTGGGGCCGGTCAATTGGCCGCCTAGATCGTGCGATCTAACGCCTTTGGACTATTTTCTGTGAGGCTATGTTAAGGCGTATCATGTATATCATATATATAGGGACAAGACCGCAACGGTTGCCGAACTGTAAACTAATATTGAAGTATTTATTCGTGCAATACGGGCCGATATGTTGGAGAGAGTATGCCAAAATTGGACCCAGCGTATTAACCATTTGAGGCGTAGCCGCGGTAAACATTTACATGAAATCATCTTTAAACATTGAATTATATAGATCGTGCTATCTACTCAAATAAAGATTTCATACATTTCTCTTTATTTAATGTGTCAAATCAAATCCGAAAGCTCTTAAAAAATCACCCTTAACATACACACAAGTTTAAAAAATTTGTTTCAAAAAAATCGCCTTTCCGTTTATTTAACTTTTTTTTATCTATTTCTTTATAAAAAATTTTAACAAAAAGTTGCGCTAGTTTTGTTAAAATTTTTTATAACGAAATAAATACACAGAAGTTTTGAAACAGCGCTGCAGGCAAACAAAACTGCAAACTAGATTTATAACTAAAGTGGAATTCACTGAAGCATCTCGTAGTTTAAGTGCAACATGTTGTTGTTGTAAAGTTTTTCTCATAGAAAATTGTCAAATTTGCGATAAATTCTTATTTATTTCTGTAAAAAAGCTTTACATAGAAAAAACAATTTTTTTTTTATTATTTAGATTTATTAAGATTACATTTAAAAATGTGGCCCTGTATACGTCTCTGGTTTAAACCCGATAAAAGAATCTTTTTAAATGTTCTGTTTTAAATTTTTTATTTTTAATCCTTTAAAGAAAGAACAAAAAGCTATTAATTTTTTGTTTTTATATACATCGAGATTATTTTTATGTTATTTTATATTTATAACGAGCTTTCAACCTCCGTGTATTTACAAAAATAAAGCAAATCAAACATATTGGCTAGGTTGATACTAGTATTTCGATTTGCCTAAAGATCTCATCAGAACCCGAAGTTTTAGAAAAGCTAGAGCCTCCCTAATATGCAGAACTTTAACAAAAACCTATTAATCATCAATTTTGCTCCATTCTTAACTTATTTTTCAACTCCGAATATTTCATTATACCCAATTGTTTGTCACACAAAGAAATAATCTCAAACTTTAATCAACAGACTTCAGGATCGCACAGCTATTAGCACGCATGTACCCCCCTGATCGTGGGGCACATGCGTGGTTTCGTCAACAAAAATTGGTAGCACTTTAAAAGACGTATACGTTAAATTAATTCGTTACATGGTTATATGTGTTGCACGGGTCAGACATTATTTTGGTTCAACAAATTCGAGGAAAACAACTTTTTTTTGCTGAAGTTACAAGATATCAATCTTAATGAACATTTAATACAAAATATAAGTTTAAACCTGACAAATGTGCAACATTAACACTCTGGCAAAACAGTTAATAGAAAAATCTGTAAAAGGTTTTTAATTCAACTTTACTATTTTCGAACTAATTTTTAGTACAATATATGTTTTTACTAACAATTTTTGCTATTCTCATTTTACAAATTACGGAATTTTTTACTAAATTTTTGTTGCTGATTTCAGCAAAACATTTTACTAATTTTTCAAAACCAACTGCTAAAAAATGTTGCTGATTTAAAAAAATCTTCTATTAAAACAAATTTTATTTGAAATAATTAAAACCTATACTTACAAAACAAATTGGCTAAACATACACTTATAGAAATAAACCTGTAGAAGTAACAAAAAAAAACTACTCAAACTTAATTAAAAATGACCTTGCAGAAAAAACTGCTGAAGTTATTAGATTTTTTTTACTAAATATTGGTAATATGAGAATAGTAGAAAAAAATCTGTTGTATTTACAAATATTTAGTTATATTTGAGCTAAACTTTAACCAGCAAAAAATAGTGCTTACCCAGAAGCGCTTCCGGAAGGCGAAGTGCTTCCAAATCAAATCCAGAAGGTATGATTTTTGTTCACGATGTCTCACTTGATATGTCTGTTTTAAGCAGGTGAAAAGCAATGCACTTAGAAGCAATAAATTCATGCCTTCTTAGGCAATAAGAAGCTCTTTTTTTGTATGTTGACAACAATAATGCTTCATGGTGTGCATTCTTTATTGCTTATTTGTCAACATTCACTGCTGCAAAGAAGACATTTTGGAAAGCACTACAGAATGCCTTCCCTAATTGCTTTGTAGTATGCAAGGCGGTGTAGCGCTAATTTGGAAGCATGCCAATGTAGTTACTTCTTACCAAACCAATGTTATTTTTTGCTGGGTAGTTAATTAAAAGTAACAAAATAAACCGCTAAAATCAGCAAAAAAGCTCCAATTACCCTCGCAAAATCTTCTCTTGGATCCGCGCCTGCAGTTACTAAATATTAGTAGAAAAATGTTATTAAAAAATGTGAAATTTTCAAAGTTTGTTTTTAATACGAATAAAAGTCTGCGTTTACGAAGTCAGCAATCTACAAGTTTTTAGCAAACATTTCTGTTGATTTTAGCAAAATAAACTATTTTTTGCATTCTACTAAGATTAAGGCAAATATATAAGAAATATTGGTAATATTACAGTTTTTATTTACTATTTTGAGTCTACAAATATTTAGTAAAAGTGTTTGCCAATTTTACAGAGTACAATGCTATTTTTAATTAACTAAAATTCACATCGAATAAAATATTGCAAAGTTAATAGATTTATTTTTGCTGTTCTTAATTTATTAATATTTAGCAAAAAAAAAAATTCCTAAATTTAGCAGTTTTTCTGCAGTGTAATTTTTAATTAGTTTTTACTTGCTTTTTCTGCTATTTTTACAGGTTTATTTCTATCAGTGTACTATTAGTTGATTATATTTACACTCAGGGAAAAAAGTTTCATCATATGAATAAAAATGTTTCATAAATTATTTGTCATTATCACATTAATGAAGTTTTCATAAATAAGACGAAGAAAAATATGTTATAGATCTTCATCATTTCATAAGCCCAAAGCAAACATCAACACATTGTTTTTGTTTTTTTTTGTAATATTTATGTAGTTGGTTTTTATAAATGTTTATGTTTAGTGGTATTAGTAATAAATGTTTTAAATTCATTTCAATTAGATTAGATATTAATTCTTATTAGGTTTATTACTTTATTAAGTTAAATAATTTAGTTTCAGTTGTTTAAATCTGAATATTTATTTATTCTAAAACATTATCATAGAATTGACAATGTTGTTTACTTACGCGCATAGTGTAAACAGCCCACTGACAGTGCTAATGTAATTTTTAAAATTTAATTTCGTTTAATAAAAATTTAAAATTTTTTTTACAGAAAGAAAATGCAAAAAGTAATTTAGAAATTATTTTAAACAAAAAAAATACTCTGATTTCAACAAAGAAAAAATCAAAAAAAAAAATGTTGCCATAACCCCTGCACTTCAATAGAAAGAAAAAACTAATTTCTTTTTCAATTTGTTCATAAATAAATCTGCTAACTAAACGAGAATTTCATGCCGGTTTAAATTGAATGTTATAAAGAAGAACGCAATTTTTAAATCTGGCAACATTCGAAGTGTCATTGTTTGACATTTGAACAATTGTTATTGTTTGCTAGTAGAAGGTGCGAGGTTAGTAAAAATGGTGCGCTACACGAATAAACAACGCATTCTCATTGTGAAATTGTTTTACCAAAATGATGAAAGTTTTGCGGCTGATTTTGCCGATAAAATCATCTTCAATGACGAGGCCCATTTTCATCTTGATGGCTTCTTCAATAGGCAGAATTGTCGCATTTGGGGTGAGGAAAATCCTCGAGTGATTCACGACAAGCAAATGCATCCTCAACGTGTCACTGTGTGGTGTGGTTTTTGGGCTGGAGGAATCATTGGACCTTTTTTTTATGAAAATGAGGCAGGTCAAGCGCAAACAGTCAATGGTGTTCGGTATCGTGAAATGATAACCAGTTTTTTCTTGCCTAGAATTGAAGAAATGAATGTGGAGGGCATGTGGTTCCAACAAGACGGCGCCACATGTCATACAGCCAGAGAAACAATTTAATTGCTGCATCAGTCATTTCCCGGTCGTGTTATTTCGCGTTTTGGAGATCAGAATTGGCCGCCTAGATCGTGCGATTTAACACCACTAGATTTTTTTCTTTGGGGTTTTTTGAAGTCGATGGTTTACGCGAATAAGCCGACGACGACACAAGCCTTAAAAGAGGAAATTGGACGCTGCATTAATGAAATACCGCAGCATTCATGCAAAACGGTCATTGAAAATTTCATTAAAAGATCGCGTGCATGCCAGCAAAGCCGCGGCGGCCATCTGCACGATATATTGTTCCATACATAACCTCATTCTGTCTACTTTACGATATAATAAAGTTTCACGATTTTTTTTTCTGTGTTTTATTTAAAATTTAAAAATTGCGCTCTTCTTGGGACACCCTTTATATATTTTATTTATATTTATAAAATGCCAGCTGTTAAAAAACATTTGGTATGGCAACAACAATTTTTTTTGTTGGTGTTTGGGAAGGTATACGATATTGATCACTTTTTAATCAAATGAGTTATTATTTAATTGAAAAATAATTCAAATAAAGAGCTAATTGCTAATTCAATTACTAATTGAATTAGCAATTTTCGTTGTTGGCGGAATTTCAGCGTTGTGGTGTAATGGTTAGCGCGTTGGACTGTTACACAGATGGTCCCGGGTTCGATTCCCGGTGAAGACAACATCAATTTAAAAAAAAAAATAATATGTATGAGTTTTCTATCACTTATATGTATCGCTGCGCCCACCTTCGGTGTTCCCAAAAAAAGTTATTGAACCGACGGTTTTAGTAAAGAGTGAAAGAGGTTTTTTTGTGTGTGATGATGTGATGATGATTAATATTAATAAAAATATGAATATTCAAACTTACACACTTTTCGCATATTTTTCTTTAAAAAAAAAAAAAAATAATCGGCCATAAAACAGTGGATTTTTCGGAGTTTCAAAATCGAAAAAGACCAATCCTTAAGTGACTCTACACAGATTTTGTATGCAAAATTTAATTGAAATCGGAAGACCTAAGGTCAAAAAGTGTCCATTTTCACCTATCTTCTGTGGAATTATTTTTGTTGTTTACCAAATATGTACATTGATTGTTACACAAAATGCAATGTTAGATTGTGTTATAATAATATCCAAAGAACTTTAATACTTTTTGTATTCGAAAATATTTTAATGCGAATGTTCAGTTATAAAACTTTTTATTTAAAATTTTAGTTTTTTTTTTTTAACACACCTTGGATAGTATTTTTTTTAATTTTGCATGTGAAAATGAAATCATTTAACAAATAAATACACTCAACAACAACTTCATCCTTATGATGCATAATAGGGGTGTATCGCCTTTCAATTTCCTGGTATACCACACCCTTGAGTACAAGGAACTTTAATCGGATGTTACCCTTAAGTGAAAAGGATTAAAGTATAAAATATTAGTGCTAACTGACCACGCGTACATACACACACACACATATAAAGGGCATTTTTTTAAGCCCGTTAGAACTTACGAAAGGGTTAGCTGTCATGCTGCGCTCACTTTTTGACATTTATGTTAAGTATACTCTTGCACATCATCATGAATAGATTCACGCTTGAACAACGCTACCAATTTTTCCAAATTTACTTTAAAAACCAGTCATCGAGTATCGCAAAATTGTGCTGAGCGATGAGGCTCAGTTTTTGCTTAACGTGGTTTTTCATAAGAGATCCTACAGACTCCATTACATCCAGAAAGATGCAGCGTTTGGTGCGGTTTACAAACTGGTGTCATCATCGGACGTTCTTTCTTCAACAATGAAACCGGATCTAGCGTTTTTTGTTTGAAACTATGGATGTCATTATACCGGGTGAGATGTGCTTTCAATATAATGGCTCTACGTACCATACGTCGACCGTAACCACCGACTTATTGAAATCAAAATTTGGCGATTAGTTGATTTACAGAAATGGGCCTGATTTGACACATCTCTATTGTTTCCTGTGGGGCTATGTGAAGTCACTGGTTTATGCTTATGAACTAGCACCAATTGACGCCTTGGAGGCCAACATTGTTCGTGTCATTCGTGACATAAATATTACACCTAGAATGCGTTTCGTTGAAAACAGCCGCGGTGGACAGATGCCCGAAATCATTTTCAAATTGTAATGCCATGTAAGAGTATTGTTCTTTCTAATAAAAAAGTTTTTTTTGATTAAAATATTATTTTTTGTGTAATTTTTTTCGTCTTCTCTACTACATCTTGACATGCAGCGACATCTACTTCATTCTGCGTATATTTTTCAATCTGGTTGTCGTCCACACTATTAATGTGCTTATCAGCTCAAATTAGTAAAACATTAGTAAAATATTAGTAAAACAGTTGTTCAACAGTTAAGTGTTGAGTAATTAGAACTAAAATTTTAGCTGAAAACATAATATTAGCAAAAAATTTTCTGAAAATTAGTATACTTGATTTACAAGATGTGTAACTAAATTTTCTACTAACTTATTTTTTTTAAATTGTATGATGGGGAAAAATTTGGGTTTTCAACACGAATCTATTTTCCCTGTGTACTGTTACTTTGTTTTAAGTGACTGTTACTTTATTCTAGCTAATCCATCCATTCATAAATAAACTTAAATTTCATTCATAAAAAATGGCAAGAAACCCCTAGTATAAAACCTGTTTTAAAGCTCTGAATACAACCGAACTTAATACCTACAATATCATTCACCTGTTAAGACGAAATGACGCGTTATGACGTATCATATAACAAAATTTATAATTGTGTGAATGGGAAATACCAGAACCCCTTTCAGATATTTTTTTTTTTGAAGTTCAATGACTAATTATCAGAACAAACAAATCGTTAAACAGTTTATATAAATGATGCTGCAGAATAATGAAAGACATTATTGTGGTTTTAATTTTATACAAAATAAACAAAATTAAAAAGAAATTTGTTTAATATGTGTCATTGATTAAAAATGCGAAAAGTGATTTTATGCCAAAACAACCAACAATTTTATTATCAACAAATAAAGATTCAACAATTTCGGTAGTAAATTTAAAAATTAAAAAAAAAATTTAAGAGGTTTTGAGCACTTAACAATATATGGGATTGTGGAAAAAGTTTTATCGTCTTACAAAACAAATTCTTATTTTTGAAGTTAAAAATATAAAAATTCAAACCAAATAGAAATTTTGCATTTCGGAATTTTTTAAGTCTCTTTAAGTTGCAGAAAAGCTATGATTGAATTAAAAGTAAAGAAAGGAATAGCAGAGTTTTTACTGTAAACTACGAACGTTTAAGTCTCTGAATATTTAATTTGTTACATATTATTACCAACCTATGTCAACTAAGTAAATAGACGAAACTCAAATATAAATCACTGCTTTTTTTTCAAAATGCATGTCAATAAAATCTTATATTATAAGCATTATTGTAAATATTCAGAAGTGAAAAAATTCAAAATGAAAGTAGTTGAACAAAACAGTTTAAGAAAAAAATGTCTATGGCGTGCTTGGACGGTATTTTAACAACGAAAGTTTTGTATTATTTCCTTAAGGAACTTGTACCACGTATCACAATATATTCCATATTCAAATGGTTTGAAAATTAATTGGCATCCACCTGGAAAAAAAGGACGTTCAAACGAATTGTTAAATTTAAAAAATCGGCGGTTAACCAAATTGTGGTATTCAAATCGCAAGTTGGCCGGAAAATTTCGCGGTTCCAAGGAAACAATTCGCAAAAACTTACTCCAAATGAACGTGAAAGACCAGAGGCAGACATCGATAGTTTTCATTACAATTAGTTGATACTAATGAAAATTAAAAAAATTTCATTATTATTTAATGATAAGAATAATAACTTTTAATGATAATGATAATTAGATAAAGAGCATCATGGTATGATTGCAATGCCTGACAATCATAATATGATAGTAGCAATTATGATATGATTCTAAATGTCGATAAAACCCTCATCGGTAATCATAATATGATAATAATTGAGATCATAATATGATAATCTCGTGTCCGCAATCATGTTCAGTCATATTTTTTCTCTGCGTGCACTAATGCGTAAAAAACTAATTACAATTGTTAAAAAAATCCCATTTGTTTACAAAAAAATACTGGGTTGGAAACATGATTGGAAAGTAAAAATACATATTTTTTTTGAGATATTTTTTTCTAATTCGAAGCGATATGGAATAACACAATCAATGAGTGGAACTGGTGTACTTCATATTGGGAACGAAATTTAATGGAACGGAGAATAAGTAAAATTTAAAAACTCAAGATTAAGAACGATATGGATTGCGGAACGAATTTAATTGGAACATTAATTACAGTTAACGAAGTTGTAGTGAACTGGGTACGAACTTTGTTTTATCGGAGTATATAAATTTATATTAAAACTAAAATAATAAAAAAATCACTCTATGACCGTTTTGAATAAAATGGAGTCCTTGGGATATTTTCCGGACCTATCCTATTTGTATTAGTAGTGTGTATTAATACTGCTATGGAGCAAAAATTTTGTCGGCTTTGCGCTATCTCGCTTAGTTTCAGAGTTATCGGCCATTTAAAAAAAAACTTCATTTTATAAAATGGCTTGTATCTAGAAACCTAAGCGAGATATCGAAAAACAAAACTTGACCGACGCAACACATATGGATAATACTAATGTGTTAAGTGTTCCGATTCCACTCGTTCCCCGTTCCATTCCATAACGTTCCATTTTGGACTAATGTTCCATTCTATTATCGAAGTGTTTACATTTGAATTATCACGTACGTATATGGCTAAACATGTAATTAAGACACCCTGTGTTTGTTTCACAAAAAATTATACACTCGGGATTCTTCCTAGACCTTGAATATGTGTATTATCAATGTTAATTAATACTCCTAAAGAGCAAATATTCTGTTTGTTTTGTGTTTATTGTTCCAATTTAAATCGTTTCATTTCGTTCTACTATACTTGGTTACAAACCAGACTGAAAATTAATATCTGATTTCAAATAAGCATTAGTCTGAGCTAGGGCTTTCCATTCCTGATTTGTGCGATTTTTCACAATTTTAAAATTCTATTTTTCGATAGTACTTATTTTTTTAATTGATTCATTATAAATGGCAATCAAATTTGAAACCATTTTTATTAATTAATGAAATTAAATTTTCAGTTTCATTATTAATTAAGAAAAATAAAAATAAAAATAAAAATAAAAATAAAAAGAAAAAGAAAAAGAAAAAGAAAAAGAAAAAGAAAAAGAAAAATAAAAAGAAAAAGAAAAAGAAAAATAAAAAGAAAAAGAAAAAAAAAAGAAAAGAAAAAGAAAAAGAAAAAGAAAAATAAAAAGAAAAAAAAAAAAATAAAAATAAAAAGAAAAAAAAAGAAAAAGAAAAAGAAAAAGAAAAAGAAAAATAAAAAGAAAAAGAAAAAGAAAAAGAAAAAGAAAAAAAAAGAAAAAGAAAAAGAAAAAGAAAAAGAAAAAGAAAAAAAAAAAAAAAAGAAAAAGAAAAAGAAAAAGAAAAAGAAAAGAAAAAGAAAAAGAAAAGAAAAGAAAAGAAAAAGAAAAAGAAAAAGAAAAGAAAAAGAAAAGAAAAAGAAAAAGAAAAATAAAAAGAAAAATGAAAAAGAAAAAGAAAAAGAAAAATGAAAAGAAAAAGAAAAGAAAAAAGAAAAAGAAAAGAAAAAGAAAAAGAAAAAGAAAATAAAAAGAAAAGAAACTAAGAAAAAGAAAAATAAAATAAAAATAAAAATAAAAGAAAAATAAAAATAAAAATAAAAATAAAAGAAAAAGAAAAATAAAAATAAAATAAAATAAAAATAAAATAAAATAAAAATAAAATAAAAATAAAAATAAAATAAAATAAAAATAAAAATAAAAATAAAAATAAAAATAATTTATTACCATTGATATCAATACAATGGTAAAGAAGTCATCATTTCATTAGTCCACTTAAATCATTAGTCCCATGTATTTCCAGAGGAAGAGAGTAGCCAGATATAGTAAAAAGCAATTGGCGGAAATACCAACAAATTGCAGACAACTGAGAAAAAACTTCATGAGATAAAATGCTCAAATAATTTTGTATGAAGAAAATACTTTTCTTTTGTTTGAAACATCGGAAGTATTAAATATGAATATTATTCTGATGACTTGAAAAAAACTCCCGTCAAGGTGCGGTATTCGGGCAAAGCGACGTTCGAACCAAAAGCACTAGTGTGGGCAGTCATTTCGGCAAAATGTGTATCACAAAAGCTATGGTTGCAAACACGGATGTTTACATTATTAAATGTAAAACTGGAAAAATTTATCAGAGCTATACACTCTAAAGACGCCATAATATTTTGGCCAGATTTAGCAAGCTGTCATTATGCCAAAAATACGTTAAAATGGCTAAAAGCAAAATACATACCTTTTGTACCGAAATACGCCAATCCTTCAAACATTCCTAAAACACATCCAAAAAGTGTACGAAAATGATTGGAAAGCCAAATGCACTGAAGAATTGACTCTACAAATAGTGAATTAATTATTTATAGTCTATACTGTGTTAGCAATAAGATAACTAAAAAAAGAAAATAGTTTTTCAATTACAAGCGTTTTAAAATTGTCCATTTACTAAATTGGTCCAGGTCATTGTATACACATTGTCTGAATATCGCTTATGACTTAAACCCCAACCTAATATTTCAAGTTCAATGACTTTTTTTTGCCACCTAATCTAAATAAAAACTGAACATAATACAGATGTATTAAAGAATTAAGAAATAATAATACATACAGAACTTGAAAAGGTTAATACTTTTTTTTTTAAACAATTTGAAAAAAATTATTAATTTTATGGATCAGTTAATAGAAAGCGGATCAATAATTCCGTGATTTTTGGAATGAAACATACAACATGTCGGATGGGGTACCAATTCGTAGCTCAATTCAAGGAATTTTGTCATTGAGACTACACACAATTGTGCACCCGTGCATTGCATTGATGAAAATAAAGTTTTTCTTGGCCAAATGGCGTAGTTAAATCGGTTCAATAAGTTGGCATAATATACGCCGTTTATTGGTTTTTCCCTTTTGAAGGTAATCGATGTGTATTATGCATCATGCATCCCAAAAATCTGTAGCCATGACATTGTTGTCCGGCAAACCGACTTTGGCCTTACGCGGAGCCAGTTTACCCGGAGAAATGCAATCTTTTGTGCTGTAATGGATCCATGTTTCATCGAAAGTTACAAAACGCTACAAAATATCGGTTAACCCTGTAACCGGCAATCCCGCCTTAAGGCGGGGTATTTTAAATTGGCCATAAATCATCCAAGTGAGTGTTTTATAATACGAAATTATGCTATTTCGATAGAAAACCAAATTTACAAAATATTTTGTGAATTCATTTTTTGTGTTCATGCCACGATTTCGAAGCAAAAAGCGTAAAATTTTGAATTTCATTAAATTTCAAAAAATAAATATTTTGAAATGAACACAATTTTCAAAAATCTTGAACACATATTTTTGTCGGCTAGAAACCGTTGATACTTGTCACAGAGTAAGGATTAAAGAACCACTATTTTACCTTTAATGGAGCGACTAACTTTGTATGAAGGGGAAAAAATGGGGAAAAAGTGCCTCAATGAAATAGTTTGTATTATGACGATTCCCACCAAATTTTTGCGGCTTTCAAGAGCTGGTCCATTTTATAAAAGTTTTGCCACTTTTAATTCAAATAGATGATTAGATTTTTATGCAAAATTCGTAAAAAATACATATTTCACTTAATATCACATGTATATAGTAAAGTGTTTTTTATAGAGGTATATAACTTTGAAATGGAATAAAACAAAGATGATTTTTTTAAATTGACATGAAATTTACTTTATTCGAAAGATAATCTTCTGGCATACAAATATGACTTTTGGCATATGACTGCCACGGCTGGCTCGGACGTAGTCTAATCTGCAGGTTCAATTTTCTAGGATTTTTTCACCATTTGTGGCCTTATATTGGCAATAACGCGGCGAATGTTGTCCTCCAAATGGTCAATCGTTTCGGGCTTATCGGCGTGGACTAGTGACTTCACAAAGCCAAACAGATATAGTTAATCGAATTAATTGCTCTGATGAACGATTATGTTGACCGTAAAATGGACATAGTGCGCGATACGTATTTTGAACAATACCATGATTTTCAAAATAAATTTGCACAATTTGGCAGCGTTATTCAGGCTTCAGTCTATTCATGTTGAAATGCCAAACCAAACTAAACATAAATCTAAAGTGTTGCCAACTAAAAGTTTTATACCTGTATAAAAAACACCCTTTACTTATCAAGCTTTTCGTTGGTTTGAGTGATTGTTTTTTTCGCAAAAAATATTATTTTTTGAGCACTCGAAATTCACTTTTGTCCATTTTTACAAAAATTGTTGAGATACTTTGAACGCCTGTTAAACGCAAAGTTAAGTACGGAATTTGCTCTAAATTCGACTGTAGTCTATTTACAGAGTACCTAAAGGGTATATTAACAGATGGCACTTGCAACTATGAGGCAAGTGCGGAAAGTCACGGACTTCTACATCCGGTGTTATTTATAATCCCTTCAATCAAATGAGCCAATGTTTTAATTTTGATTCAATTCAATAATTTTTTAATGATTTACAAAGTGTGCGAAGCATAAATCAAATAAAGCAGCTTTGGATTAAAATGATTTGTTAAAATAAAATCAATTAATTTGAATCAAATAGAAGAATCAACAAAAATCAAATTAAATTTTTAAGTTTCTTATTGATTGAATAAGAGCTTATTAAATTTATTCACATTTTAAAAGGCGAAAACTAACCAAAAATTAAATGTTGCTTGTCAAGTTTTTGCAATAAGCCCTTCTATTAATAAAATTATTATTTCAAAATGATTTCTTAAAAATTGAATCAGTCAAATCAAATCATAGAATTTTTATTTTAAAGATCTGCATTCATAAAATGACTTTTTAATTTCAAATATTTATTTATACGTAGAAAAGCCAGTGTAGAAAAAAATACACACAATATTATCGCCAATTTTCATTGTTGTAAACTTGCTTGACCTAATTCTTGTCATGAATCGGTTTTAAATATGTAGTAACTACGGTGTGGCATGGTAAAAATAATATTAATTCATTCACTTCGCAGAGTATGTTAAAATAAATCAAGTAAAAATGTATAAATTTCACAAAAAAAAAAAAAAAAACAACAGAAATTGTATATGATTCGCAATGAAATTTCCGCAAAATGTCACAAACACGCAAATCATCAGCCTGTATAAATTCAGATAAAACATAAAATTCATACACTTCTTCACATATGTATAAATTAAAACTTCACTATGGGTCATCAGCGAATAATTGAGCCATTGGAGCCATAATTGCACAGTTTGTTATTTTTGAAAAGAAACGATTAAAAAAATATTAAAGTCGTGCATGCCGACGATAGTTAACCTTTAACCAGACTGGTTTAAGATCAAATGCACTTTGGAACAAAATTAGGTTCATGGGGGTGGATGATTCTTAGACCGAACGATTATATTAGGTTAGTATAGTAAATCCCGTAAAGCGTTTGGCCCTGTGGTGGGTACAGCTGTTTAAAGTTTTAATTTTTTCGCCAACACTGTATTGACTAAGACTCAAAAACTAGTGTAACTAAATTCTAAGTTCGGATGCCCCCAACAGAATTTTAAGAGGAATTTTGTCACAGAACATTTTACCCAACATCTGCAATTTTTATGGGCCATTTAAGTCCCTTTTCCAATAAATACCAAAAAAGTATTCTAAAACGTGCATTTAAGGGGTTAAAATGTTGTGTGAATATGTTCTGCAGCAAGTTTTACTGGGAGTTATCGAGGACGAAAACGCCACTTTGTGTACCATCGAACACACTGTGCGACGGTCAAATTTCTTAAAATCTCCGACAGAGCCAGCTGCAGTGACGATTTCATTTCAGACCCATTGTGCACTCATACAAACAACATACTTTCATATAATTTTCATAAAATTTGTATGTTTTTCAGAACTTGTGCAATGTGTTTGCATACACTGAGAGAATTATTTTTATTTCAGTAATGAATTTTTTCATAGCTTCAATGAAAATTGTCACTGGAACTCGTCCATTGAAACTTTTCATAGAATCTATGAAACAGGTTTCATTAAAGTCAATGTTTATGAAATGTATGTAGAATTTAGGAAAATCTTCATAAAACTAATAAATCATTCCGACAATGAAGCATCTATAGAATTTATGAAACAGTTTCATTTTTAATATTAAGAAGTTTTCTTAAATTAATAAAACTCTTCATGAATGTCTTAAATATGAATTGGAACAGCCTATGAAACGCTTCATATGATTTTTTAAACAATTTCATTAAAGTCCAAAATTCATAAAAGCCTACATTGAAATAATTTGTAAAATATGTTGAACACTTGAGAATTAAATTTTAAAACTAAAGTTGGAAATGTATGAAAATGTATTAAAATTATTGAAATTGTAAAATTTTATGAGAAATAAAAAAAATTAAGACTTTCAAATATATTCATAGCTCTAAAGAAAATGTACATTACATATATGAAGAGATAATTTATGAAATTGAATGATTTTTTTTTTGAAACTATGAAATTTTATCAACAAAAATTTTATGAAAATTTTTTTAATAATAAATCTTAATATTAATTGGATATAATGAAATTCTTCATTGTATCTACGAAAAAAATTCGTTGAATTTGTTTCATTAATATCATGAAGGATAATTCTTTCAGTGTATGTATGAGTTTTTAAATGAATTTTATATATGTGTTTTTAAATGCATTTTGTATAAAATTACATTTGTTTTCTATTCAGCAACAATATTTTTGTATGGTTTGGCACGTGAGTTTCATGCAAATTTACACATACTATTGTAAACTAAATGTTCATTTTATGTCATTATTTATTAAACTACAAATACATATAAGACTTACACCCATTGACAGATCTTCACACGCACACGCATGCAAACAAGTGTGAAATATAAAAATTATACCAAGTTGTTCTTGTTATAAATTCACCAAATAGATTAAATTTCACATATTGTACTTTCATATAAATTAACAGTATTTTATGTATAATTGTACAAATTAAACCTTGACTGACTTATTTGTTTGCGCTTTACATATCGCTCATTTGCTGCAATAACGTCATAACTCAAAATTTTTGATTTTGTAGAAAACGAGTTTAAAGTTTTCAATTTACTCCCAGCTTGAAGAAAAAATACCGAAAAATTTTCTTCTCAAGAGGTTTAGTATACAAGATATCAATACGAATTTTTTACACAATATGATGAGTGATATAACAAATAATTCTGCGTCATTAACTCAAAAATTGTGTTTTTTGAGTTGTGACGTTCTTGCAGCATATGAGCGATATGTTTGTGCAATATGCACTGTATATGTAGGGAAGATTGGGGTGCAGTTGGCGGTTGTTTAAAAGGCTATTTTTTTATCTAAATTGTTTTTAAACAACTGTCAAATTTAGATAGATAACTGACCAAATTTTTAAATTAATTTGATTAGAAACAAGGAACATGAATATGGTAAAACAACATAGATTCGAATCCAAGAGGATGTTTTAGGCGTGGATCTGAAGCTTCAATATCCTCAATTGAGGCAAGCCTTATTGGGCTAATAAAGACGTTGTTTTTTTATTTCATTTATAAACAACTGAACAATATTGAATTTTGGACTTTGCCACTTCCAAATTTGTTAAAATTTTGCACAAATATAGCTTTTTATGCTATTAAGACTCACTATACGAAATATGGCGTCTTATAATGAAAAGTATTCATGTTACTTGATTCACTGAAGTCTCAAATTAAAGATGACAAAATTATATTTAACCCTTTTACGACCACAAGTAAGTATGCTTGCCCAAACATTTTTGGCACTTATAATTGTCCAGGTGAAAGATAGACTAAATATGTTCAAATGTAATTTATAAGGAAGTTCTGTGCGAATAACAAATGTGGAGGGCGGTAAATATCTATCTGGGGTATAGCAGTGCCTACGATAAAACTCAAGTAGCTTGAGTACACCATGAAACCCAATACTCGAGTAATTCGCGAGTTAGAACTACTCGTCGAGTAATTCGGGTAGTGAAAATGGACTTTTTGTTCATTTAAACTCATGTAAAATGGTAAATATACAGAAAAAACTAAAAACGGATTTCAATTAAAAAATTTATTGAATCAATTAATATTTTAATTGATTTTGCACCTCTCGCGGCAACGATACTATCAATCAAAACTTTTATTGAAATTTAAGAAGGAAAAAAAGTTATAAATAAATTCTTCAAAAAAAATATGATACTCACAAAAAAAAAGTGTGTGAACGAACGTTGGTATGCGTGTTTTTGACAATGCTGAGTCTGTTTGTACACAGAATAAATTATCAACCTTAAATATATGTATAATTAAAGATTTGAATTGTTTGCAAACATATATATAATTGAATCAATAAATATTTTAATTGACTTTTAAATATATAAATATAACTCTCATATATGGGCAGGGGCTCCACTGTCTATTCTGAAGCTTCTGGACCGTGTTCAGGGGAGGGCGGTGAAGCTGATCAATGACAGTAGTGTTTCCAACTCTATTGATTAATTGGAGCATCGTCGGAATGTGGGTTGTGTGACACTTTTCTATCGATATTACCATGGGAGATGCTCATCTGAGATAAGTGAACTTATTCCACGAGCCCGAGTTTTTATTCGTAATACTCGCTTGTCTAGTACAGCACATCCGTTTGTAGTTGATTGTGCTGTGTTTCGCACAACGCATTACAGAGAAAATTCGTTTTTTAGTCGAACGATTCGTATGTGGAACAAACTTCCCGCAGAAGTCTTTCCTGTTACTTAAAATTTAGAAAAATTTAAATCAAATATCCACAAACACTACTCCCTCTTTCCTCCTTCCCTTACCCTATTTTCCTGATCAATACAATGCACTGCATGAGTAGGGGGCATCCCCTGGTTATTGGTTAAATTAAAAAAAAAAAAAAAAAAAGTATCATATTTTTTTTTGTAGACATTATTTATAACTTATATTCCTATTAAATTCTTAATAAAAGTTTTAATTGATATTATCATTGCCGTGATAGGTGCAAAACCAATTAAAATATTAATTGATTCAATACATTTTTTAATTGAAACCCGTTTTTAGCTCTTTCTGTGTATGTTTGTGTGTGAGCTTGTTTTGTTTGTAAACTTCAATTGTATTTGGTATTCTATTTAAGCTAGAGTGTATGAAAAAATTATATGATTATCACTTCTAAAATAAAATATGTATTTATATATTTAAAAGTCAATTAAAATATTAATTGATTCAATTAAATATTTGTTTAGAAACAAATTTTATTTAATGCAAATCAAATCTTTTATTAGATATTTAAGGTTGATAATTTTTTCTGTGTAATAAAAGTTTGACATTACTTTTATTAAAAATAAAAATTATGTTTTTTGACCTTTAATTGTACAATAGAAATTAAAATTATTCAAGTCCGAGGCCATACTCTATATTTATTTATTAGGTTATTGTCCTAACAAATGTTCTATAGAGTTTTAGTTTTCAAATTTATAATTTCACCACTTTCAGGAATGTGTTGATAGATCTATTTCGGGAATTTTCCAGGTTCCACATCTTTCAAAACGTGTTCTGAAGATGGGAACCGGGAAAATTCCCGAAATAGATCTACCAACACATTCCTGAAAGCGGTCAATTAATAAATTTGAAAACAAAAACTCTAGAGATTATTTGTTAGGATAATATCCTAATAAAGAAATATAGAGTATGGCCTCGAATTTAAATAATTTTCATTTTCATCGGTAAATATTAAAGATAAGTATAACAATGTATACACACAGAAAAAATATCTTATGGAATTCGGTCAAAGCCACTAAAATTTATTTAATAGAACGTTATTTACCAATAATTGATTAATACGGCAAAAATACTATACTGGTAACTAAAAAGAAGGAAAAGTAGCTAAAAAACAATTCTATCATCCAGCTGTTGGCATTTCAAATCAACTTTTCAAATAAAATTCGGTTAGTAATTGTGTACGGTGGAAGCAATACGGGTTTCACAATGAAATAAATTACCGGTTTCACAATGAAATATGCAATTAAATTATAGTTTCAGTAGAACCAACCGAATTGTGGATTACAGTGTGTACAGATGGAAGCATTTAATGATTGGGTAGTAAACTATGTTTGTTTTCCTAACAAAATATTTAAATTCAAATTAAGTACTCAACATTTATAAGTGTTTGTAGTGTAGCGGGTAGAGAGTTTGCCTTGTATTCCGAATTCAAATCCTGCAAAAGACAAACGCAAAAAGTATTTTTTTTTTGGAATAAAAATACAATTCTAAAATGTTTATATAGGAAATAATCAAATTTAAATTAAATGTGATTGTGGCGCAATCAGTAGGACAGAGGACTATTAATCTGAGTATCGCGGTTCAATACTTAAAAAAACAAAAAAAAGTTTTTTAATTTCAATAAAATTTTGTGGAACGTAATAATATTTATGTGGAACATAATATTGAATGAGACACCTGAATATTTAGCATTCACAACCAAAAATAAAAAATAATAGTATGACAGTTGTCGTAACAGCCATAAATCGATTGGCAACAAATTCGATGACTCAAACAAACTGAGACTGTTTTCTGGGTATACTTTTTTGGAAAGGTAAGCTTCCAAAGAATATTTCTAGAAAATCTCATCTCAATCAGATAAACATTGTGTTCTGGGCCAATCACTTGGCATTTGACGAAAATTGTGTCCATGGCGAACAACTAATTAGAAACAAAGTTTTCACACATTTGTATGGATGTGGTCGAGTTTTTGTTTTCGAGTAAGTTGTTCGCCAAGGACACAAATTTCATCAAATGCCTTTGATTTTTTGAATATGGAATCTATTAATGCAGGTGACTACAAAAATTCAAGGTCCTTGCCAAGATTTTTGTTTAATATAATTTCTAAAATCTGCATATTTTCATACATTTGTATGGAAGTGGTAAAGTTTTCTCGAGTTTTTTTTTTGAGTAGTTGTTCGCTAAGGACACAGTTTTCATCAAATTCTTTTGATTTTATGAATATGGAATCTATTGATGCAGACGACTCAAAAATAAAGGTCTATACCAAGATTGTTTTAAACCATTTGTGTAAAATTGCATAAAAATTCTAAAAACAGCATATTCTCAGAAATATATATTGAAGTTGGCGAGTTTTTTTTAGTATTTGTTCGCCAAGGACAGTAGTTTTTGGAATAGATAGAGACGGGAAAAATCCGATTTTCTGCTTTAAGTGAATGTCCTATTTTATTGCGCATGAGTCCGATGCCTTTTTTTCAACCTAAATTAATTTGATAACTAATTTTAATTGAATTAAAATATAGATGTGGCAAATGTTCCTCACTTGCAATACCTCCCCATCTACTCTATAGTATATTTCGTAGAATTATGAAAATAAAATGCCATTAAAACTCATATTTCAGTAGTTCTTCATTTTAAAATTACAGATTTTATTTTTGAAAAAAAAAAACCATTGATATAAAATTTTTACAGCAGATTCATCAATCAAATTGTTATGACATGGCGATGTGATGATGATGATGACCGCCAACATCATTTTCTGTCTGATGATAATAAATACTTTCATATTTGCATTCATAATAATTTGGTAAATAATTTATTGCATTTTAAATTATAAATATGATATCATTACGTGTTATTTTTTTTATTTTGCTTAATCTGACAATTAAATAAAAATAAATCCTTTTTTTATTAGTAGAAATTTTTAACAAATTTCTATTTATGTATTTATAAAATTGTAATTAATAACAAATTTAAATTAAGCCATATGTCCAATTATAATTTAACCCTCAAACTGGCCTAAGGTTTTGTTTGCAATGAAATTTATACCACTTGTTCGGCACGAAAAATAAACTATATGTTGTTATGTCAAAATTTGTTTCTTGCCTATTTTAGGCGATATGACGAGAAAAAAAAGTTTACAGCAAATCTCAAAAACTAATCCATAAAAATTAATTAGTTGTGGCATAAATTATTCCTATTACAAAGATTTAACTACAGTCCAAAAATTATCCTTTTTGTGGTTTTACTTAAAAATATATGGCGACATTCGTTTTTCGAAAAACGCGAAATTAGGCGAAAACGCACCTAATCTTCAACATGTATTGATTAAACTTAAAAAGCTTTGCCAATACTACTAAATATATTCTGTCTGCCAAATTTCATAAAAATCCGTTCATAAGTTTTCAAGTTAAGACGATGTCCTTTAAAGGCATGCTATTGGAATCCTGTATGTCCTTGGACCAAAATTAGAGCTTTTTTGAAAAGTTTAAACTTTAATCTGGCGTTGTCTTAATTATCAACGGTTTCTATTCAACATAAATATGTTTTAAAGATTTTTGAAAATTGTGCTCATTTCAAAATATTTATTTTTTGAAATTTTACGAAATTCTAACTTTAACGCTCTCTCGCTTTCAAGCCGTGCCATAAACACAAAAAATTACTTCATAAAATATTTTGTAAATTTAATTTTCTACCGAAATAGCTCAGTTTCCTATTATCAAAAACTCATTTGGAGCATTTATTTATTTATTTATTTATTTCAAATACCCCAACTAGAGGCGGGCTTGACAGTTAGAGGGTTAAATAGATTTTGTTTTTGTACACAATGTACATTTTGGCATCAGAAACTTGATAAATGTTTTTGGCCAAAAATTTTACTTAACAAGATAAGTGTCACAACCTAATTGTTGGTAGGTTGCACAATAGTGTAATCAATTGTACACGTGTTGGAATAAACTAATTTTGAAACGTGATTTTATTGTATTTTTATGAATTGTATCAATATTTTACGTAAACAAAAACAGTTTCAAGGTAATGCCAAATCGTAATAAAATATTTTTTTTTTTTAAATAAGGTTAACAATAACTTTTTCGATTAAAATCCTTTCAACTGACTATCGCTTCTACATTAAACAGCTACCGAAAATAACTGTTATGTTTAAATTTTAAAAATAAAGAAGCATAGGGGCTTATGTCAAAAATGTTTAAATCGGCGTTAGGTAATAGCGCCCAAAATCATAAAGCTCAAAAACCGAAAAGTCATGTAGCACAAAAGGCTAACTTATTGCCTAAAAGTGGGTCTACAAAAATGTCATATTGACCAAATGCAAATTTATATTGCCTTAAACTTTTTTTGTGCAATATGACAGCCCGGGTAAAAATACTTATATCTAGTCATATATAATATGATTAAGTCATATCTGAATTTGAATGGAGTAACCTTAGGACTTATATCATTATATACACATACATGTCATCATGTTTTTTAGAGAATTTTTTATATGATACTTGATATTATTATATATCTTCAAATCTTACTCCATATTTAACTATATAGGCCATATAATAATAACCCAGCAAAACCACACATTACCAAATAATTAGTAAAGTAATGTATCGCTATAAGGCTTCACCCATTACAATACACCTTACTTCACTGCTGAATTTTACAGGCGATGAGCTTAAAAGTAATATGTGGACTCATTACCTAATAGGTGGTTAATTAACTGGTTACTTATATGTATACCGGGTTCGAAAAAGTAATGGGTATATAAATAGATTTTCTTAAAAAAACATTATTACAAACATTTTTTTAAATTTAATAAATAACGTGTTCTCGCTGGGATTCGACCTAGGGGTTTTTTGGTTGTTAGGCGAAAACTCTACCCACTGAGCTATCCTCATTTATAATAATAAGTTGCTTAAAATGTCAATGATTTGTTGTGCTTCGAGTTTGCGTTTGTGATGTTAAAAATGTATTCCTTACCCTCATGTTTACAAGAAATCACAAAGTAATGAGTCTAAATATAGATTTAAAAAAAAATATTTTAAATATAAATTTACGTTTATATTTCATGCATTATGTAATTCATGATCGGTAAGGCAATATTTTCTGTTTAGAAATGATGTAAAAGATAATGATGTATCATTACAAGGTAATCCATGAGTACACACTTATTGGTAACTCATTACTTTATGTTTCGAAATAATAATAATAGGTAAGAAGTTCTACGTAAGGAGTGTCCATTAGAAAGTAATGCATTATGTAACCCATTATCGGTAACTCATTACTTTTTGTTGAAAAATAATGATACATGTAAGTAGTATACATTAAAATGTAATGCATTACACTATCGCACCCATTACCAAAGTTTTGCTGGGAATCTAAGTATATATAGTGATTCATATGATTACATATGATAACATGCTAAGTTTTTTAAACTATATGTGAAAATTATTTCCTTATAATTTTATATAGCTTTACATCATACACACATTTTTTCAAATAAAAAAATGCGCACATTTTATATGACTATATTTTTGAAACACTCAATATTTTCTAAATAATTTTTAAACATTTGATTATATTTTATTTAAAAATGTTTGGGTCTTTGAAATTATTGATTTGTAGAATTTTAAATTTTCAACTTAAATACTTTTAAGCACATTTAACTTCAAGTCACCAGAAGCATACCTAATATCGGCTAAAACTAAATAAAATCACATATATTTTGGATAAGATGGTATCTAATTATATCTTATTTGATATAATTAGATACATGTAGATGACCCATTTTTCGGATCAATTTGTATGTGTTTATATATGGGAACTTAATAAATTATATTGGACTCCAAATTAAATTTTTTACCCTGGAATTGATTAAATCAGGCAATTCTCAAAAACACAATATAGTGAAACCGATTTTAAACAGTATTTGTGTATTCTTTACTATATATAGTGCAATCGTAAATAGTATGAGATGGAGAAGGAACATTTTGAATACGTTGCCGTTAAACATCAACTGTGATCTTAACATTAGAAAAAGAATTTACTGTTCTATTTTTATTTCTTTATTTTTTACAATTATTTATTTTTTTATTTATTTATACAAATACGTGTTCGAACGACAATCATTTCATGTTTGATAAGAAATTAGTATTGTTTACTAATTGGAAATAATGTAAAATTAACAAAGAAGATTATATATCAATAAAATATTCATCACAGAAGATGTTGGTAAAAACAAAGTTCAAAATTTAGTAACGTCATGATGCTTGTTAGGAAAAGACCATAGCCACGTGCTGTATTACTAAGAAGACAAAAATTGATGATTAATAGGTTTTTTGTTAAAGTTCTGCCTATTATGGAGGCTCTTACTTTTCTAAAACTTCGGGTTGCTTTAGCCAGATCGGAATACTAGTATCAACCTAGCTAATATGTTTGATTTCCTTTATTTTTGTAAATATACGGAGGTTGGAAGCTCGTTAAAAATTAAAAATAACATAAAAAAAAATAATCTCGATATATATAAAAACAAAAAACTAACAAAACTGTAAAAAATATTACTTGAGCCAGAGTAAAAACTAAATTTTTTTATATAAATAGAACATTTTGTGCCTTCAAAGTTTAGTAACGACATGATGCTTGTTAGGAAAAAACCCAAACCACATGCTTGATTACTAAGAAGACAAGAATGGAGCAAAATTAATGAGTAATAGGTTTTTTGTTAAAGTTCTGGAGGCTCTAACTTTCTAAAACTTCGGGTTCTGATGAGATCTTTAGCCAGATCGAAATACTAGTATCAACCTAGCTAATATGTTTGATTTGATTTATTTTTTTAAATATACGGAGGTTGGAAGCTCGTTAAAAATTAAAAATAACATAAAAAAAAGAAATAATCTTTTATTTTATATAATAAACTGGACTTTTAAAGCGCGCTTTTAGACAAATATAAAGAACAATTAAGAATTATATAAAAAATTTAAATTTTATATCATATACATATAGAATAGATATCAAAATCTTCTTTAAACAATAAACATCTTTTTAATATACATTCAAATATTTTTTGTATAGGTATAGGACGTAACAATATCAACAGTTAGGTATTCTGACACCAAATGTCAAAAAATTAGATATCTATGTAATCTATGTTTTATGATAACAAACTTGAGTGGGTATTCCAATCATTCCAACCTATGAAATTTTATTTAACTAAAAGCAATTGGGAATATGAAGGAACAATTTAGAAGCCCCAAGCTTTAAGCGGAATACGAAAAGTTTTTAAAAATGTTTGCAAATTGTAAGTGATTAATGTGCAGTTAACGTATTGGCAGCGCTGGAACAAGATCCAACTCGCGTCTGGTGGGTCGCGTGCGAGGCCGGTGCGACACTGCAGGTCAATATGGCACTGCTTCCAATACGTTTATAGCAGTTTGGTGGAGTAATTTTATTTATTGCTTTCTTATAATCTTTTATACAGTATTCTGGAGAATCCAAAAAGCTTAGAGCTTGTTTATCTATAACGAAACAATGGAAATTGATATTTACTTTCGTCAAAAGTACATAAGAAACAGCAACTAAATTTCGTTATTTTTACGAAATTTTCTTTTTGTTCATTATAGATAAACAGTCACAAACGCGAAGAACGCCAGAAAGAGCTTCATCGAATATATTTTTGAAATCTCCTTGAACACTGTAGCTTTGAGTCCTTCCTGTACGAGTTTATTCGGAATAGCGCTATATAGAGATTGTAATTTCCTCGACCCGAGGAAATGTTTGGAATACAATTTTTAGCTAACAATTTGGACGTTAATTACAACAACAAATTACTCACAGTGTTCTTGGTGCGATGTGACATTTAAATTTTGGGCTTTATGGTTTGGGGCGTTATTACCTAACTCCGCACAGAGGCACCATTTGACTTTTTTCGTTGCAAAAATCATAAGTTTTAAAGTAACGAAGATATTTAAAAATCATTTGAAAGAAGACTACACAAGCTTCAATATACATGACTTACACGGATATAGGTTATCCGCGGCACTGTGCATAGTGTCGTCTTTTGGCTGTTTTCGTTACAAACATCATAACTTTTAAAGTAATAAAGATTTTTTAAAAATGTATAAACCATTAGAAAGGTAACCATTTCCGCTGAAAATAAGTAACCATAGGCTTACAGAGGCACTATGCAAAGTTTTTTTTTGCGTAGCAAAATTTTTTGAAGTTACCAAGATATTTTCTGATGCTTAAAAATCACTTGCATTTTAACTCATTTAGCTTCAAAATAAGTGCTCCCGCATTGTGATAGGCACTGTGCACGGTGACAAGTTTTAACCTTTTTTGTAGCAAAAATCATATCTTTTGAAGTAATGACATTTTTAAAATTTAAAAACATTTAAAACACAACTTCTTGTGCTTCAAAGGATATTCTCATAAGGGACTTTAAGCTTGCCAGTAAGACCTAGCACTACAATAATCACAATACGTATTGTTTAAATGCGAAAGTCTAAAAAAATACCACTCTAATATAACATGTTAAACTAATTTGATATAATTTTTATTAAAAATAAAAATTATGTTTTTTCGACCTTTAATTGTGCAATGAAAATGAAAATTATTCAAGTTCGAGGCCATACTCTATATTTATTTATTTGGATATTGTGCTAACAAATAATCTATCGAGTTTTTTGTTTTCAAATTTATTAGTTGACCCTTTCAGGAATGTGTTGATAGATCTATTTCGGGAATTTTCTAGGTTCCCATCATCAGAACACGTTTTGAAAGCGGTAACAATTTTTAATTTTTTTATTTTTATCACAGATACACATTTTTGAAATATTTTTAATATTAATATATTAATGCTATAAATATTAAGTTATTTAGTATATTTTTTTTAAAAAGAATAATTTTTTTTTATTAGTTAGTTCTCTTTAAAATACTTGTAGTCATTAACATTGGGAGCGATATCTAATAGACTTATCATATCGGAGCTATAATTATGTTCTACCAAATCCTTTCGAGATCTTACATGTGGAAAAGTCTTTCATAAAATGCCCTGCTTTTTAAAATTTGGATTTTTATGTTTTCTAGCAAAATTTTTTTTTTTTTTACTTTTTTTGGTGCAAAAATAAAAGTTATTTTTCTTTTACAAAAATGAGTTAAAAATATAATTAAACGCATGAAATGTGAGGAATCCCGATAAAAATTTCAGTCATGGGAATTTTGAATTGCCAATAATTTCAAAAAAGAAGAGAAAAAATTTCTTAAAAATAAAAATAAAAATAAAAATCAAAAAATAATTTTTATTTTTGCTAAAAATAAAAATCAACACATTACTCTTAATTTTGGTGATAATCTTTTACTTCGAGCTCATACAGGGTGATTCAGTCACGACCCGCGAAATTTCACCAGCGTGTTCGTTGTCTCATTTTATTAAGATATGTCCATTACGACCATCCCCGGAAATGCAAGTGTGCGAAATGGCAGGGGTTTGAAAATTTTCGGATTGGTGGTCGGAGGGTAGTAGGGTAAAATTGCTAACTTCTGAACCAGTGGTCAGATTTTTTTGTTTTTTGGCTTTTTTGAAAGGTCTTTAGAAGCGCTTTCATAATCATTAAAGAAAAATTAAAAATAAATTGAAGTCACCGAGATAACGAGCTTTAAAAAAAGAAAATTTAAAAAAAAGGCATAGGAACGTGCACATAACCTCAATTTGCTCAGTCAGATGGCAGGTAACTCCTATTTTTTTTTCTATTCGAAGATAGTTCTGCCTCTTACCTTTCCGAAATGTCCTTTTCGAAGCACAGAGGTCTTACCTTTACAAAGTTATGACCATTTGACTGAAATGCAAAAAGTTTTGTTTTTTTTTTTGATGTGAAATAAAAGCACATATTCATTTGTATGCCTTTATTTTAAAAGTCGTTGTTGGTAAAGACGTGTGAAAAATTTTGTTTACGTGTTTAAAGGCATACAAATGAATATGTGCTTTTATTTCACATCAAAAAAAAAAAAAAACAAAACTTTTTGCATTTCAGTCAAATGGTCATAACTTTGTAAAGGTAAGACCTCTGTGCTTCGAAAAGGACATTTCGGAAAGGTAAGAGGCAGAACTATCTTCGAATAGAAACAAAAATAGAAGTTACCTGCCATCTGACTGAGCAAATTGAGGTTATGTGCACGTTCCATGCCTTTTTTTTTAAATTTTCTTTTTTTAAAGCTCGTTATCTCGGTGACTTCACTTTATTTTTAATTTTTCTTTAATGATTATGAAAGCGCTTCTAAAGACCTTTCAAAAAAGCCAAAAAACAAAAAAATCTGACCACTGGTTCAGAAGTTAGCAATTTTACCCTACTACCCTCCGACCACCAATCCGAAAATTTTCAAACCCCTGCCATTTCGCACACTTGCATTTCCGGGGATGGTCGTAATGGACATATCTTCATAAAATGAGACAACGAACACGCTGGTGAAATTTGGCGGGTCGTGACTGAATCACCCTGTATATATATTAGTTTTCATGTAGTGATTAAACTAGTTTATATAAATGTTTGATGTTTGGCATGGGATTTTTACCTCTTTCAAAATGTGTTCTGATGATGGGAACCTAGAAAATTCCCGAAATAGATCAATCAACACATTCCTGAAAGGGTCAAATAATAAATTTGAAAACAAAAAAACTCTATAGATTATTTGTTAAGACAATATACTAATAAAGAAATATAGAGTATGGCCTCGAACTTGAATAATTTTCATTTTTCATATCAAAAAAACAACTTCTATTTTTGCTCAAAAAAAAAAATAACTTTTAACTCAAACAAATAAAAGCCGAAAAATAAATTTTTGTATCTGACTTTTATAATACTCGTAAAATAAATAATAAATACGGTCGCTGATTTAAAACCATCTCTAAGGCTAATGTGGACCCAGTTGTCCTTAAATAACATATTCCGTGACATATTAAAGCATTACTTGTCAAAGAACTTGTACAATTTGCCATTTCTGTGGGTTAAACGGTGCCAATTGTATTTAAAGAACTGGCGAAAAGAGGACATACCTCTTAGCGATCACTGACAAAATAATAACTTATTAAAATGATTTCACGGAGCTCTACAACACAAAGAAAACAACATTTTCAACATTACCGCTTATGATTTTTGTAAAACTTGGTATAAACATTCTCCCAGTAAATATGGAGTTTACATATTTTTTCTTTTTTCAAAATTCGTTATAGTTCGCGTTAAATCGCAGCTAAATATTGGGGTTTTAGCTGACCCGACAAACGTTGTTTTGCCTTCAAATTTTATTTTCATTGAAAGTCTGGTTCCGTTACAAAGTCGTGGTGGATTGATTTTTGATATTCACACAATTTATATAAAAATGACTAATGTTCAGAAAACTCCCCACATCTCGACCAAACAAACGATCCTCATTGCATGTTCTAGAAAACGTATTCAGCCATTTTTTATTTTATGCAGCCGTTCTCGAGTTATGGAGTGACAATCAAAATGTTATATATATAGTGAATAGATGACTAATGGTCAGAAAAATCACCACATCTCGTCAAACAAAAATATTTTTAAGGAATTTTTTTTTAATAAACCATCCTCATTGCATGTTCTACAAAACATATTCAGCCATTTTTTTATTTTATGCAGCCGTTCTCGAGTTATGGAGTGACAATCAAAATGTACACTTCTTTTTATATATATAGATAAACAAGAATGACACTAACAGAGCGAAGAAGCTCATAAATAAAAACAAACTATCATCTTGCAGCTGGAACAACTATAACATGGCTGTAGTCAGAGAGAGGATTATGATAATAAATACTATATTATAATTATAAACAATACAATAATATGATAATCGAAAAAAGAGAGATTTTTACTAAAACATGACTAAAGCAACCATATTATTGGTGAAATATGATTGATACAATATATAATTTAATTGAAACAAACATTTATGGCTGTAGGAATATAGTTTTGTGGCCGCATTCATATTGAAATCTTATTTTTTCTCTGCGTGCATAATACATTTTTTTAAAATTTATATTGCAATTAACTCAAATTATCATTTACAACATATACAAATTTCAAGTTGGAAATCAGAGGAGTTCAAAAATAAACGAAATTTTTCCGAAAGTATCTTTGATATTAAAAATAAAATTTTGTATATTCACATAGTACATTACGACAAATTTCAATATTTTTTGCCACGCATGGGAAATCGTTATGCATGTTAAACAGGAGACAAAATAATGCCAATATGTACAGCTGTGTTCAAAATAATAGGAGTGCTGATACTCAATATTTTCACAAGCACAATTTGTTAGTGTAACAACTTGCAAATGACGCGATCTCCTAACGGTACTTCCAACGGAATTCAAGAAGTAAAACACAAAAGAGGAACTCATGATAACTATTATGTGTTTAATGTTATTCATTGATTTTAATATTTTTCCTTGAGTTTAATTGATCAAAAAAATAAGAATGTGATTGATTTATGAATAAAAAAGTGGATTAGATTAAAATTCTAAATATAAAGTGAAAAGTAAGTATGGAAAAGTGTTATGAGTCTGGTTTCCTAAATGTTTAAATATAATGTTTTACAAATATGTTTTACTTTTAAAAAATTAAAACCAAAAGTTTATTTTTCGATCTTTTATCATAAATTATGATGTGAGCAAGATTATTCAAGTTCAAGATCATTTGTTTTTGCCCGCTAACTTACAGCAGACTAAAAACACAGTGTATTATGACTAGAGATTCTAGCCTATACACGAACAATGTTTATTAGTTAAAAATGTTTTATTTTTGATTTGAATTAGTTCAATTCTTCCAATTTTATTTTTTACTTCTCATCGGGTAAATAAAACAATACGGGTAAAGCGTTGATCTTTTTCCTTCAAAATTTGGGTAGAATATTCTAACCCTTCAACATTGGTTCTCTGATGATTTTCGGTGACGCGAAATGAAACATGTCAACAAGTCTGCTATAAGTTAGCGGCAAAAAACTTTTTTGCGTAATAAATAAACATTGCACGGTTTTTGTTTAACAAAAAACAAATGATATTGAACTTGAATAATCTTGCTCACATCATAGTTTAAATATAATTTTTGTATGGTACTGCTCATAGTATGTCGAGGAATGCACTGTTCTGAAAAAAGCGGAAATTAATTCCAAACCTTCGAAAGCAAGGAAAAACATATAGAGAAATTAAAGAAATCTTGGGATGCTCGGATCAAATGATCGCAAATGCCTTAGCATTTAACAAAAAGGCCGAAACGCGTGGAAGAAAACGTAAAACATCCAGTGTAGATGACCGCCGCATAGTACGATATAGCAAATGTGACCCGTCGGCGTCGTCAAAGAAGATTCAAAAGGATCCTAATCTCGCTATGAGTACTGTTACAGTCCGTAGGCGCTTATTGGAGAATAATTTATTCCCAAGAAGCCCACGAAAGGTGCCATTACTGACCAAGAAGCAGGCAGTTGCACGCTTAAAGTTCGCCGAAGAACAAATCAACTAACCGAAAGAAAAATGGAGAAACATTTTGTGGACAGACGAAAGCTAAATCGTTTTATTTGGTGGAACTGGTTCTAGACAGTATGTCCGACGTTCACCTAACATAAAATTAAACCACAGGTGCAAAAGTCATGATATATGGATGCTTTTCATACAACGGAGTTGGGTGCTTTTTATGTTGGAATAAAGGACGAAGTGATGCTACCATATGCAGAGTGGAATATGCCAGTGGAATGGGTATACCAACAAGACAGTGACCCGAAACACACCAGTAAATTGGCAAAGGAATGGTTCCTGGTCAATGGGATTGAGGTCGTGTCGTGGCCTGCTCAGTCTCCTGAACTCAACCCCATAGAACATCTATGGGGAGACGTTAGGCAAAGTGTGCCAGAGAAGAGACCGTTAAATGCTGAAGAGTTATGGGCCATAGTGCGAGATTTGTGGCAACAAATACCATTGAAAAGATGTCGGGGTCTTATAGACTCCATGCCTCGCAGATGTGATGCTGTCATCAAAAATAAAGGTTATTCCACTAAATACTAAATTTATTTAACTTTTTGTAAGATAATTATAAACTTTTATGTATTTTAATTTATAAAAATTAAGCCTTGGGCAAATACTATTATCATTTTAAACAGTGAATTTTGAAATAATTTTGTTTAAATATCTTTTTTTTTTAATTTGTCAATGTCTTTAATTCAATTCAAAATAAGTCTAAAAATTAAAAAATAAATCAATAATTCATTTCAATTAAAAAATCTGAATAAAATTGTGCTTTTTGTTTAAAAATTTAAACTTTGTTTTTTCTTTTTAAGGGCACTCCTATTTTTATGAACACAACTGTATATCAGGCAAAATTATTTGCTGTAGTATTTCAGGACTTCAAAATTTAAAAAATGTCCTTTTAAAAATTTAATCCTTCAATATCTTTGATTGTTTTCAATAAGTTCGTTAAGGGAAAAAATCCATGTTAACTGCACTGTAAAACATACTCAAATAATTTAAAAAGTATAACATTATACATATTTTATAAAATCGAATTTATTTAAAAATATAATAGATCCTTTTCATCTCAATAAATCTATTACTATTGGAAAAAAAATTATGTATTTTATGGATTACTTTTTTTTTTGCAAAAAACTCATATTTTCCAAGAAAAATTTCGTTCTTATTTTAATAATTTAACTCAGTCTAAGGGAATCATTTAAGCGAGGAACGCTTTTAAGATGCACACATTTAAACAGAATTATTATTAGTTAGCATGAACAATGTTTTGCCAGCACTTTTTGCGCATTTTAACGGGAAACGCAGTAAAGCGGGCGCATTTAAGCGGGAACCGCTGTATTTAGTATCTTATTGTGAGCTGTGTTTTTAAATTCAAAATTTTTTCTAACGGCATTCGATTAAACGATTTTCAAAGCTTATTTGTAGTAAGGCTCTAAATTCAAAACCATTTTTGAAACTGTATCTAATTAATAGATCACCGAATCCGAACGTCGATATTAAATTCTTTATTATAGAAAAAAATACTTACAAATCCAGATATCGCTAGCCGTAATCTAATTGCGTTAAACAATATACATTTTTTTCACTCCCAATAATTATGTACTGACTTTTTGCTTTAAGTTTATCCGTGATTACTCATTTACAATAGTATCCAATAAGAAACTCTTTTTATTACTTACTCTTAAATTGTATTAAACGATCATCATGTGTATTCATAAATACAATCCACATAATACTATTGACCATTTATACTCTCTTAAATGCTCTGAGTTACTTTTAAATACCATAAGTTTCGAGTATCCAGTTATACTCATTCATAATAATTTTTATTGCCTTCGTTTTTACAAATTGTTCATTCGGTATGTTTTACTGCATTATGTTATGCACCATATGTACAGATAAATATACATAAGAAGAAACATACATCCCTCGAAAAAAAGCCAATTTTAGGATTTATTTTGGATCAAGTTATATTAAACAAAAAAAAAAAAAATATAAAAAACAATTTGAATAAATATAAAATTAATTTTCTAAAATTGGTTATTTTAGCACCTCTTTCATAGAAGACGATAACGCACATAGCTCATACAAACACTGAAATTTCTGTTACCATCCCCCCACAAAATATAAAATCTAAAACCATTTAAATGTTTAACAAAAAAAAAAAAAAAATCGACTTTCATATGTGGGAGAAGTAAGATTGAATTGCCCAGTCATCGATTGATACATGACAATGTTTTTAAATTTCATTGCCATTAGTAATGCATCAATTACAAAAATAATTACCATTAACAAATAAACTTATCAGAAAACGTAAAAATCGCTAAACTCAGGAATTTTAAGTGCTTATTCAGACTCATGTTCAATTTAAATAATTACACTGTAAGTACGTGAAATTGACTAAAAACCCAGAGACATTTTAACTTAATTTTGGGTCGTAAAATCCAGTGAATTAATTCATACGAAACATACAGAGGGGTGCTGATTGTTGTAAGGTAATTAGCGCGTTGGACTGTTACACAGATGGTCCCGGGTTCGATTCCAGCTGACGACAACAACTATTTAGAAAAATATGTATGGCAGCGACCGCCTTCGGTGTTCCTATAGGAAGAATTTCCTGAGTGTTGCTTCAATTTTTTTAGAAAAAAAGCTTTTGAAAAAACGTAAAAATCGCTAAAATCAGGAATTTAAAGTGCTTATTTAGACTCATGTTAATTTTAAATAATTATACTGCAGGTACGTGAATTTGACACACCAGAAACCAAAGACACGTTAAATTAATTTTGGGTCGTAGAATCCAGTGATTTAATTCCTACGGAACAGCCATGGGTTGATAATAAAAATGCAAACGCTTTGATAATAGAATGAAACAGTGGCAGTCACCCTTTGGAAATTTTATAAAAATGAATCCAACGGGATCTCTCCGGGTTTATTACGCAGGATAAGTTTTGTAAAAATGTTATCTGTTTTGTGATATCGCGCTTAGTTTTTGATTTAAATACCATTTTGAAAATGGCAATTTTTTATAATGGCCTATATCTAAAAAACTAAAAGAGATATGGCAAAGCGGATAATATTTTTTTTTTACAGAAATATTAATATATCATGATACTATAAACAGGCTATATCCATGAAAGATCCAAGGGATCCATTTTTTTTTTCAAAACTGTCGCAGGATGATTATTTTTTTTTTTTCTTATTTTCGTGATTATACTAATTAAGATACTCCGATTAAACAAAGTCAGTTCCCATTTAAATTAAATTTCGTTCCCAGTAATAAATGTTCCAATTAAACTCGTTCCAATTAAACTCGTAAACTTCATTCCATATCTTCTTTTTTTTTTTTTTTCGTTCCCCAAGTTTAGTATTTTAATTCTAGACATTCGTCGTTCCACTTCACCATTAAGTGTTAATGCAATTTTTTTAACGAATACCAACACTGAGGAAATGTACCCTACTCATGCGCGACTCCAGAAATTTCATACGCCTCAGTGTACAAAAAACAATAAACACATGCCTATTTGTATTATCAGGTTATATATTAGTACTCCTGAGCAGCAAGAATTTTGTCCGTTTTGTGTTTAGTGTTCCAATTTCACTCGTTCCATTTCGTTTTACTTTATTTCATTACAAACCAGAATGAAAATTAATATCTTATTACAAATTAGCATGAGTCTGAGAGCTTTCCATCCCTGATTTGAACGATTTTTCACAATTTTAAAAGTCTATTTTTCAATGGCACTTAATTGTTTTAATTGCTTCATTATTAATGGCAATAAAATTTAAAACTATTTTCATTAATCAATGAAATTAAATCCTCAAACCATTGTCATTAATTAAAAAAATGATAATGAAAATATTGATAACAATGTAAAGGTAATGAAATCATCATTTCATTAGTCCTCTTAATTAATTAGCCCCATGTATGGATTTGGTTGATTTTACTCTATCTGTTGCAGTTTGCAATTCTGATCTGACACTGTAAAAACATTTTAGTGTTGTTATGTCAATTAACAAATTTTACGAGGGATAGGTGTAAAGTTAGCACTAACAATATCAGCTGTTTTGTCTAACAAGTCTTAACAAGAGAGAGGGTATAAATGAGTATCAAGTAAGTTACTTATAGCTACACACATATGCATGCAAAGAATTATAATTTGTGTATTTTTATTATTATTAGTTTTGTTTTTGTACTGGGGGTTTCATTTTGCGTTCCACACTTGAAAACACAACAAAACATTAAGAAATCAACAACAAAAATCGCCTTTATTCATAGTAAGCCTAACTAAAGTCATTTCAGTAATCAAATAAACGCGAGCGAAGTGGTTGGCCAACAAACTGAGTGTTGTTGAGTTAAATTTTCAAAAAATTCGACTTTAAAATATATAAAAATTTTTAGTATTCTTATTTTACATGCATCAAATTATGTGTTGTGTGCTATAAAAACCGCGTCGGTTGTATGAATTTGTTTTGAAAAAAATTAGCAAAACATTTTAAATTATACGATTGTAGATAATTATTATTAAATACGCGTGTTTTAAACGAAAAAAAAAATATATTATAAAAACGACTAAAGCGGTTTAAAGTGATTATTTTGGTTGTCTATTGTATACATAGTTGATTGAATTTACTATGCGTGTTGAAATATAGCATCAAATTTTGAAATTCCCCCCCCCTTCCAAAAAAAAGAGGGTGTGTTTTGATGTTGTTCGGCGATAATAGTCAATATTAATATATAAAAATTAATTATAATCTTAAATTTATATTCTAAATCAAATCATTAAAAAGAAAATATCATAATTCACGAAGAAAAAGGAAAAGTTTAGAGTGAAATTTATTAAAAAAGAAAAATCCTTTGTTGTGATAATAATAGTCATCTTAGTTTGTGTGTTTGTAAAAAAAAAAAAAACGGCGCATGTGCGTTTTTACATCAAAGAAGAAAATTCAGTTCAAATTCAAATAAGACAACGTGATTAATACAAATAGTGCAGTTTCAAAACAAATCGGCATAAAAGAAATCGTATAATAAAAAAATAATTGTTAAACAAAAGAAAATTATAATAAACAAATAAATAAGAAATCAAATAAATCTTTAGTAAAAGAGAAAAATTAATCATATTTTAAAATTGTGCAAATTTTCTTTGTTTTCAATAAAAAAAAAAAAAAAAATATTTAAGAAATACGACGACGCATTTGAATTTTCAACGACCACCTCAAAGTGTTTCTTTTTTTTAATTGAAATCTTATAGCAAAAAATTTTTGATATACATTTTCTTAACAAAAATGTCTTTCAATACTTGTAAATCCCTTCTTATTGTGTTATTGTTGCAACAAAGTGTTTTTGCATTTTCCAAAACATGGAATGAAAATCATCGTAATCATCGCAAATCATCAAATCTTGAATCAGCTGTTTCCGAGGATTCGGTGGTAAGTTAACAATGAGATTTATTTAACCCATTTTAAACAGCCGCTGCTTTAAAGCAACCCCTACATTTAAGGTTCGATACACTTAGATCATTATGTAGGTAACGACCACTGCAAATGTAGTTAAAAACAAGTGAAATTTAACTTGAAAAGGGGACGACATACATTTCATTTATTTCTACAAACATGTTTTTTACTGTTCACAAAATTATCTACAAATTTAATAAAACTGTACCGCAAATATAGTAAAAAATAAACAAACATTTAATTGTTTTATTTTTTTTTTTAAATAATAAAAAAAACTACTGTAAAAAATGTATGTAAAATCATAATACAGTAATTTGATGTGGTTTGTTTTTTTAAACGAACTACATAAGTAGTTAAAAGTTAAATTTCTTTTACAAATGACTGTTTTTTCACTTGATAATAAAGATACTGTATTACAACTAGTATTTGGGGTACGGTAATAACCGGGAAAAAATTCCCAGGAAATCCCGGAAAAATTGCGTCGGGAGTTTCCGAAAAAAAACTTCTAAAAATTCCCGGGAAAACGGCAAAAATTTTAATAATTAATTAAGGCAGAGATATTTTTTTTTCTCAGCAATTTTATTTTTATTTAGTTATGATTTACACATTTTTTAAGGAAATGTAGACTGTTTGACTTAGCAAATTTAACCCTCTAACTGGCAAGCCCGCCTCCAGGCGGGATATTTTAACTTGTCCATAAAAGCTCCAATTGAGTATTTTATTATAAGAAATTAAGCTATTTCGATAGAAAACCATGTTTACAAAATATAATGTTCGGTAGTTTTTTGTGTGCTGTGCACATTTTGGAAGCGAGAAAGTGTTAATCATAAAAAATATTTGTTTTGACTAAAGGGTCCGCCATCTAACGTTTTTTTTCAACTAGTGCTTATTTCGTGAATGGTAACACTTAGCTCATGTCTGATTTGACAGATAATTAGTTTTATCCTTCCGCTGAACGAATATGGTTGTGTATACGCTTGAACAACGCTGGGTAATATTGCGACATTACTTTGAAAATCATGGTAATATTGCAGAATGTGTGCGAATATTACGTACGGATTTTGGAAGGGTATGTAAACAAGCAAAATTGTAGCATTTGGGGCACAGAAAACCCGCACGCATACACTGAAAAGCCGATAAACCCAAAACGAGTCACTATTTGGTGCGGATTTTGGTCCAGAGGCATAATTGGGCAATTTTTCTTCGAAAATGAGCAAGGAGTGGCCGTTACAGTCAATGGCGATCGTTATCGGGCCATGTTGAACGAATTTTTGTTCACAAAAATTGAAGAGGAGGATATTGGCAACATTTGGTTTCAACAGGACGGCGCTACGTGCCACACAGCCGAAGCTACACTCGATGTTTTGCGCCCTGTTTTTGAAGATCGCATTATCAGCCGCAGAGCTGATGTCGTTTGGCCACATCGGAGCTGCGATTTGACACCGTTGGACTATTATTTGTGGGGTGCCGTCAAAGATAAGTGTTACGCCAACAAGCCAGAGACAATGGACGCTTTAAAGGACAATATTCGAGAAGCCATTGGTGAAATACAGCTGCACACAATCGATAATGTGCTTAAAAATTAGACCAATCGCGTAGGCTACTGCATGGCCAGCCGAGGCAGCCATTTGAATAAAATTATTTTCCATTATTAACCGGAAGGATTGTACTTTCAAATAAAAAAAGAAATTTGAGACAATATTCAGTAGTTTTATTTTATAGCATTTTCAAAAAAAAAAAGTTATTTGGCGGACCCTTTAGAAACCGTTGGTATTAAACGCAAAGTGAGATTGAAGCTTAAGCATTTGAAAAGCTCTTATTTTCTTCTAAGGACATACAGCATTTCAACAGGATACATCTAAAGGAAATCGCCTTAACTTGAAAACATATAGACGGTTTTTCATGAAATTTATCACAAAAATTATATTTCTTACTTGTACCAAAGCCTTTGAGTTTGGAAAATATATATTTATTTACTTAGAATACCATGTAGGTAAAGACCACTGCAAATGTAGTTGAAAACAAATGAAATTTTACTTAAAGAAATGACGACTTACAATTTAGTAAAATCAACTAATATTGTCATTTGTTTTTACTGTTCAAAAAATTACTAACAATTATAGTAAAAATGAACCACATGTAAAAAAAAACAAACATTTATTTTGTTTTATTATTTTTTTTTAATAACAAAAAATGACAGTAAAAAATGAATGCAAAATCATAAAACAGTCATTTGATGTGGTTTGTTTTTTTTTTTTAAATGAACTACAACAAGGTTAGTAAAACATTTAATTTATTCTACAAATGACTGACATTTACATTAAACATAAAGAAACTGTATCACAACCCCAACAACCACATATTTTTAAAGCAGAAGTTCCCTGAGTGTATATATTTTACAATAATATAGTTTATACTTCCCGTTTTTAATTTTTAATCCAATAATGTTTCTGGCAATGTAAAATAAAATCAATTTAACAATAAATAACTCCTGACATTGGAAATAAGCCAGAGAAACGTCGAGTGATAAATGATATGAATTGTTTTTTATTTCAATTTAATTATTAGACAATTGACCAAAATAGCCCAAAGGAAATAACTTACAAACAAATATATATTTAAGTTAAGGAGCTTCTTCGCCCTTATTCGCATTTTCAAAAAACTAAAATCGCCATATCTTCTTAAGTAAAAATACAAAAGGTGTAATGGATTGTAGTTACATGTTGGTAAGAGTAATTCTTGGTAAAGAATAATTTATGCCTGAACATATTTATTTTTATGAATTAGTTTTTGAGATACACTCTAAACTTATTTTTCGCTTAAAGTACGCAACGAAAAAAAATTGCTAGAAGAACATACATATTGTTTATTTTTTGTGCCGAACAAGTGGTACAGATTTCATTGAAAAAAGCTTACGCCGATTTGACGGTTACCATGTCACACTCCTGCAGATGTTAGTTGCAGTTTTGAATTCTATAAAAGACACAGTTGAAGCACTAATTCGGCGAGATTATAATTTTTTAGTAGCTGATGCTTTTATAAAGACACTTTTCGATCAGCTTTTCTTAATAAAAACATACTTTTCTAAAAAAATGGCTTAGTTAATTAAAGAAAACTTAATAAAATGTTAGCATTAATGAATTACTAAACATACATTAATGCATTATTAAACATATGATTCAGTCAAGTGAAAATAAATTTGTTAAATTGAATACAGGGGCTAGATATTGCAAAAATAACCTCGATTCGATAACTACACCAAGAAAGCGCTTACCCGTCTTTCATATGTTTGCATTTTGCTGTGCTTCCCTGAAAGCATTCTTTTCAAGCCGTATATAATGCATGCAATGAATCAGTAAAGGATGCATACAATGAATAATTAATGTTGTCAATAGACAAAAAAAAACCTTCTCATTTCCTAAGAAGGCATGAATTTATTGCTTCTTATAGCACATAAAGGAAGCGCTTTTCACCTGCTGAAAAGAGACATATCAAGTGGGACATCGCGAACAAATTCAATGCCTTCTGGAGTTGTTTTTAGAAGCTCTCGGTATTTCAACAATGTCTTCCAAAACTGCTTCTGAGTAAGCATTATTTTTTGCTGGGTATGGTACGATTATTAAGAACCAAATTTTAATTTAACGTACAGTTAAATTTGAATTTAATATGCTTGACAATCAAACATTTCTAGAAAGATTGATGTTAAGAAGAAGAATAAACGTTTTTCTCTAAAAATTATAAACACTATTAATTTTCAAATCAGACTAGACTAGTTTCCGCCTTTTTATGGACAGGCGTCATCAGTGACTTTCTATTTAAATTGTGTTATTATTTATGTCTTATAATTGTCAGATTTTCTCTATATGATTATTTTTTTTAACAACCTGCGTCTGTAAGATTCATACCTGCTCTTCTTTTACATTATAACGTAACAATACCAAGTCATGACCGTTTAGCGATCTTTCTTTTTCTGTTATTGTATATTATACTCAGAAGTGACCAACAATAAAAAACACAAATATTCTATTTTAAAATTTTTTGTTTATTTTTCTACTCCCCTCCGTCTCTATTTTATGTCAAACTAAAATTTTTTGGAGTTGATATTTTAAATTGTGATGTTTCTTTTAAGATAATTTAAATAGATATTTTTAATGAAAATTTTCCAGTTGATAAAATAAAATTTTGAGTAGGATGAAAATGTAAATGAAAATTATTCAAGTTCGAGGCCATACTCTATATTTCTTCATTAGGATATGGTCCTAACAAATAATCTATAGAGTTTTTTGTTTTCAAATTTATTATTTGACCCTTTCAGGAATGTGTTGATAGATCTATTTCGGGAATTTTCTAGGTTCCCTTCATCAGAACACGTTTTGAAAGCGGTAACAATCCCATGCCAAACATCAAACATTCATATGAACTAGTTTACTCACTACATGAGAACTAATATACATATGAGTTTAAAGTTAAAGATTATAGCCATTGATCAAAAAATAAATTGAAAACTTGTTTGATGTGCAAGATTATCGATTTGAGAACAAAAACGTTGCTATTCCACAAGTTATTCCGCCAATCGAATTGTATATTGCCCTTCTAATAATGTATGCAATAAAATATTGTAAGATACGAAAAATTACAATGACACGTACAGTTATATCTTACTTTGCATGATGCCATACTTAACTATATTAAATTGTACATAACGGGATCACATTATACAATATTATATATTATTATTTGTATTCGGGATATAAAAATTTTGAAAAATTTTCTGAAAAACAATAGTTTTATAAAATTTTGATATTTAGATAGATCGAATTGTGTACTAGGTTTTAATAGATATTTGCGTTAATAACAAATAAAAATTACAATTAAAAAAAAAAATTTAGACTGCGGAAAAAGCTTGAGTGGTATAAAACGTGTTAAAATAGAATAAACACCCATGCATTTTTATGTTATTATTTTGCACAAGATAAAATTACTGTAACAGTGATGTTAACTTTATATGGGAAAAAACTCTAAATAGATTTTTTTTTTTTAATGAGTTGGGAGCCACTTTCAATCCCTTTCAGACCCTTAACTTACAATAGTAATTATTAGGTCTCGAAATGTAAATAATTGTTTGTTGTCATTAGCTGGAAGAAAAGGTTAACGATTATCTCTGCCAATCAACAAATTTGCAACAAAATGGAGTCAATTTGATTGTGAAAGGCGTGGTAGAGAAGAATGAGTGTATTTTCTAAAAATCATAACTACATTGCAAATTTTAAAATTTTTTTCTGAATCAGGCTGCGCAGTTTCTGGTATTGAACCTTCGTCAGTGACCCTGTTTTCTTGAATAATGTAATATTTGTTATGTTTTTATTTGTTCGATTGCGTCTATATGAAATTTTTCTGTGCAATCACTGACCGTGGTATAGATAAACTGATTTCTAATGCCACATGCACTCGCACTACACGTTAGACAGAGCGCTTTAGCCCTCTGAGCTATCGTCAGGTCGAGTTTTGTTGTGATTAAAACTAGTTTTATTCAATACACGGTGTTTTTGTTCTTGCATACATAAACTCAGAAGTACAACTCCAACAACACAACAGTTCTATTTTTAGAAACTTACCTTACTCTAATGTCCACTGTTTTCCCATATGTTGTAAGTGATACCATATCTATGATATATTCTTTGTATATTCGATAGATGGCGCTTACGTAGTTAGGGAAGAATTGCCAGAGAGCCAAGTTTGATTTTTGTTTGAGTTTGAATTTTAACGTCTTTTTCAGACAATTGTAATTAATACTATAATTAATATGCAATTTTATTTAATTTAATTGTGAAAGTCGTGGTAGAGAAGAATGAGTGTATTTTCTAAAAATCATAACTGCATTGCAAATTTTCAATTTTTTTTGTGCATATTTTTCTGTAAATGCACATTTTGCGATAAATACATATTTTAGGGCATATTTTGCCTTTTTTTATGCCTCTATAAATGCATATATTTGCATGAAAATGCATGGTTTTAAGAATTTTTTTTTGATATTTTACTAAAATCTGCTTAGGATTTCATCTCAATTGACCGAACTTTAGCATCTTGCACCAAGTTGAGTCCTAATTGCTGTGTGAATTTTGTTCACATAAGTATAAATAAATCTGCTAACTAAATGAGTTCAATGTTATAAAATTCCAGCTGTTAAAAAACATTTTGTTTGGCACTTGTATAGAAAAATATTTGGTATGGCAACATTTTTTTTTTTGGTTTTTGGGAAAGTATACGATATTGATCACTTTATAATCAAATTGAAATTAATTGAAAAGTAATTCAATTGAAGAGCTATCAATTTCAAACTGAATTAGCAATTTTTTTGTTGGTGGAATTTCAGCAATTAAAGTTATTGGTTTTTGGGAAAGTCTACGATATTGATCACTTTTTAATCAAATGAGTTATTATTTAATTGAAAAGTAATTCAATTGAAGAGCTATCAATTTCAAATTGAATTAGCAACTTTCGTTGTTGGTGGAATTTCAGCAATTAAAGTTATTGGTTTTCGTGATTGAAATGGGTTTTAATTTTTTGTGTGTAACATTACCGTCATCAAAATTTCGACGTGAAAAGTATCGTTTTTCTTTACGTAGGTTGCGCCAATAGCGGGTATTTCCATCAGGTCTATCTAAATAAAGTTTTTCCTCGTCCGAAAATATCACCTTGAATGAAAAATGAAATATGGAATAATAATTTTGGCATACCGTGTTTCACTATGTTATCATGTTGAACTCTGCGAGTTTCATACATTTGAGTTTGTGTATTTGCTTACTTTCAGCGTTTAAAATCCTGCTTGTATCGCGATTCGACGACTTGGATTTTCTTCCACTTCTCTTCTTTATTCCATAATTTTCCTTATCATTAAGAAAAAAAAACTGGCGATTACCCTCCGACATCGGACAATTAATCTCGAAGTTTTTGAAATTGATAGTTTTTGGGTTGTAAAAGCCAAAATTTGTTCCTATATCACATCAGAAAAAGCATTTTGCTAATAATACTGATCATAAAAAGTCTCTAAAAATTGTAGATTCTTTTGAAAACCCAAAAACAATTCTACCTTGGTTATAATTATGAAACTTAAGGATAAAAAGGCTTTAAAAAAATACTAAATATCGCTACCAACAATACACAATTTATTCAAAACAAATAAATAATTTAATAACCAGCATTCTGCCAATTCAACATACCCAATTAAAAAATTGAAGGTAGCTTGATTGGTCTAAATTTTATAGAGCTTCAAAATAAAATTTCATAAATATAAAACGGTCCTTATGAATTCAATTAATGTTTATCTCGATAAAAATAAATTTTAATTAAGAACATTTTCTTTCTTTGAGTTAACCGATTTTAAAAATTTATTGACACTATAATTTATATAATTGCAACAGTATTTTAACTAAATGTAGCCAAAGCTTGTATTTTGAAGGTTAAAGTACCGTTACCCTTTAAATAACCTACCGTAATAATTTTGAAATACCAATAACCTTAAAATAATATAACGAAATAATTTTGAAATACCGTTATCCAATAATAATAACCGTATGAATTGGTTGCGACTCCGAAATTTTAATAATCTGTGGGGATTAAGAATAAAATGTTATGAATTGGGCATTGAATTGCTACATGATCAGTCATATCCCTGGTTTTAACCCGCAGTGACTATTTTCTATTTAGTGCAAACAATGAAATCGTTGCGCAAACAAATGCCTGTTTTCATAAGGCGTATGAAATTTTTAATAAGGCGTATGAAATTTTTAATAAATATGAAATTTTTCATTAAACTGCATTAGTTTAATGAAAATTTTCAATGGGCGAGTTCCAGTGACAATTCATAGATATAATGCAAAAATTCATTCTCGCAGCGTATAGTTGTTAACAAACTTTGAGTATTTCACAAAAATTTAGCAAAAGTATGTGTTATATAAGTTTAACCCTTAATACATAATTTTATTACCACTCGATTTTTACGATCGATATCCTAAATTAAAGTTAAAGGCTTAGGCTTTCCAACAAAAAACTTATAGATATGGAACCATCCTGTGTGGAAACAGTATAATATTCTGGATGTCAAACTTGTCCTCTATAACATTATTCCACAAATTTTAATTTTTTGAAGGACCTCCTCTTGCTATACGTATTTTTGAAATAGCTTTACCACGCTAAACCCAAAAGAAATATTTAGACTTATATATTCACATGAAACAACCTATTTTTCAGCAGTTTTGAAGCTAAATTCTGTAAGGGAGTTGAAAATTCTCACTTTTAAGTTTAATCCCTGGTTAATTCGGTTACTTTTCAATAATCAATATTTTTAATTTGGATACTCAATTCTGCTAGATATATTTAACGTGCTTTTAATTTAAAATTTATTTAAGTTTTTAATACAATTCTTTACAAAAGTCCTTTTTTAGTGAAAATTCATTATTTAAAAAACATATTTTTACTAAATATTCACTATATTTTTTATAGTTTACAACTTGTTTATTTAATCTTTTTGCTTGTGATTTTTTCTTCTAGCAAAGTTGTATTTTAATACTAACTTTTTTTTAGCAAAGTCGCATTTTTGTATATTTTTTCTGTCCAAAATGCAACTCTGAAAATATCAAGTACAAAAAAAGTACTCTAGTTTTTATCTCAGCTTATGCATTTCATTTTTTTAAATAAAATATAAACTAGACACTTCGGTGGGACTTAATAGATATTTGGGTTAAAGACTCCTACATAGAAAAAATTATTTCCCTATTTTCTTCAATTAAATCGATTTGTCGAAAATATTAAAAGCTGTCAATTAAAAATTAATTGAATCAATTAAATATTTGCTCAAATTCGAAACTTGCTTGACATTTTGGTATACTATCGCTCAAAACACATTGTTGTTGCTTTTTGTAATATTTAGTTGTTCTTTATAAATGTTTATGTATTAGTAAAAAATATTTTAAATTAATTTTAATTAGATTTTATTAATTCTCGTTTGGTTTATTACTTTATTAAGCTTAATAATTTTATTTCAGTGGTTTAAATCAGTGTTGCCAGGAGATTTGTTTTTAAATCCCTACGTTAATGAAAATAAATCCTTTTTTTCCTTACATACAGAAAAAATATTCCCTACATTTTTCCCTACACATTTTTTTTAATAAATGCAAACATTTTGTTTTTTAGCAGTAAATTATATTTACTTTTATTATAAATTTGTACAGTAATTCATTCAGGTACAATAGATTTTCATTAAACAAAAATAACAGAAAGTAAAAAATAACATAAAAGCTAAAAATATACGGTAAACAAATAAAAAATGCCATTTTTAAAAAATACTCGTATAATCACCTGTTTCTCGATTTTGAAAGAATACTTAGAAAGCGAAAGAAAATTGATTTGGGTTTCTCTAACTAAATTTCTATGCGAACGATGGCTTGAGTACAAGTCGAATGAAAACGTAAAAGTTTTCATACAAAATTTGGTTTCTCTATTTCGAACGATTTGTCTACAGTGAGAACGTAAATGTCAAAACCATTTTCATTTATGCAAAGCCAAGAGCACATGCAAACAATGGTGCCAAATGTTTAAACTTATTTCTCATTTTTCCAGTGCCACCAGATTTGTTGGTTTTATTATATTTTTCATTGTTTATTATAAATTATAAATAGAATACAATTTTTAATAAAAAAATCCCTACAATTTGACTGAAAAACAAAATCTGTCCTTTTTTCCCTACAGATGAATTTTTTGGAAAAAATCCCTACGAAAAGGGAAAAATCCCTACACTTGGCAACACTGGTTTAAATCGAAATATTAATTTATTCTAAAACATTATCATAAACTTGATACTGTAATTTATGAAGTTAATTTTTTTTTTAATAAAAATGTAACTATATTTTTTTTAACAAAAAAATAAAAAAAAAAATAAATTAAAAATTATTTTAAAAAGAAGTACAGTGGTATCAACAAATTTCTAATTTCTATAAAAAAAAATTCAAAAATAATTATGTATCAATAGAAAGAAAAAAAACTATGTTGTGTGTGAATTTGTTAACATAAGTATATATAAAACTGCTAACTAAATAAGAATTATATGCCGCTTTAAATTCAATGTTATAAAATTCTAGCTATACAAAAACATTTGGTATGGCAATAATTGTTTTTTTGCTTTTTGAGAAGGTATACAATATTGGCCACTTTTTAATGAAATGGGTTATTATTTAATTGACAAATAATTCAATTAAAGAGCTATCAATTTCTAATTGCATTAACAATTTTCGTTGTTGGCGGAATTTCAGCACTACTCCCTCTTTCCTCCTTCCCATACCTTATTTTCCTGATCAATACAATGCACTGCATGAGTAGGGGGCATCCCCTGAGTATTGGTTAAATTATAAAAAAAAAAAAAAAAAACTTAAGTTATTGAATCGGTGGTTTTCGTGATTGAAATGGGTTTTTATTTTTGTGCGTGTATATATTTTATGATTAAGCTTTAATCAATGACGAGGAAACAGTGAATAAACTCTATAATTTTAAACATGCAATTCATACACTGCGTTGCATAACTATAATTACAAATGATTTTTGCTAATATTACAAAAATTTTTTTAAAACTTATAACTGTTTTTAAGAGTGTGATAACTGATCTCTTATTTTATAAAATTTAAGAGATTAATTAATTGATTTAAGAAAAAAATTGTGTAATAATATTTGGTTGACTGTTTCATAAGTATAATTGACATATAACGGTAAACAAAGAAATATATCAAATAAAGACAAATTAAAGAATTATTTTTGTTTTTTATGCAATTTTAATCAATTTGCTGAGTGATTTTAAAAAAGGGAAAATTTCAGCCTATTTAGAAAGTGGCGTTAGTTGTCCGGAAATTGCTAGAAAAATAAACACCGTTCACATGTGGTTGTGACAAATTTTGCACATAATTCGAGTGCTTATGATAAAATTAAAAAAGGCTGCCCAAAGAAAAAAGCTTTCTGGTCGGGACCGGCATAAAATAATCAACATTGCCAGCATCACAATGAAGATTCTCAATCATATAATCGATGAGTGTAAGGTAAATATGTCCAAATCAACCATAAGTAGGCTCTTAAATGATTCCCAGAGAATTACTCGCCAAAAGCTGTTGTTTGTGCCAAGGTTATTACAACGCTGTTGTTGGTAGGACTTTTCTTTTAAAAGTGATTTTATCTGATGAGAAGATGTTCAATTGTGATGGTCCATATGGTTTAAACAGCTATTGCAGAGACCAACGTAAGCAACCACGATATTTCTCAAACTGAAATTTCGGGGCCTATCCTTAATGGTTTGGGGCGATTTTTGTTTTGACAGTATGGTTGATTTGACTTTTCAAAGCACCAGAATGCATTCTTCTGAGTACATTACAGCACTAGAAGAGAAATTGGTGCCAGTTATTGAAAATAGCAACGAAGAAGAATTAATTTTCCAACAAGACAATACCTCAGTACATGTAAGTCGTCAGACGATGGAATGGCTTTCCTCAAAAAGAGTATTGGAATGGCCCGCATGTTCTATTGAGAATATTTGGCAAGTATTAACCAGTGGAGTTTACGCAGAAAACTGTCCATATGAAACCGGTTTTCATCTCAAAGAATCAGTTATTGATGCGTGGAGATCTTTACTGTCTGGTAGACAGTATATCTGATCGAGTTGATTTAAACAAAGGAAGCCTCATGCATTACACAGGTCAACAGCAAAAAAAGGCTTGACTAACCACTATATAGATTTGATGCATCATGGCTGCCTAAGTACAAAAATGGTAAAATTTTTCAATTCTATGGATAATTTTTTTTTAAAAAATTTTTTTTTTAAAATTGACAATATTTTGAGCCATTTCTCCACTTATGTTGTCATAACTCAAAAACAACTAGTCCGATTTTGTCAAATTAAATTTACAAAAATTAAGGTTTACAATATCTTTAAAGAACTGTACACATTTTTTTAATGCGATCAATAGTTTCAAAGTTATGAAACAAATTGTTAGCAAAAAAAAAAAAAATTTGAAAAACAAAAATCTGGAAAAAATCGAAAACTGCAAAAAATATTACTTTTTATTTTTTTGTAGTAAAGCTACATATCATGCGAATTAAACTAGATATGGATCATAAAAATCGATGCATGCTTTACATTTTTATTTACAATTAATTGAAGGTATCGCATATTTACAAGCACTGTAGGAAATTGTACCTACTATATAATGAAAATGCAGAACATAAAAACTCAGGTGCATTTTACGACACGCATTTTGGCAAAACCCCTTTGGGAAAAAGAGGAGGTTCCAAAGAACCCATTGAGACCAAAACCTTGGACCTCCTCCTCCTACTTCCCGAGATATCGGCCTCCAAACATTTGCTTTTTTTTTGCTAGAAATAGCACTTTTTTCAAATCAAAAATTTTCAAATCAACCTTAGCGCCCACCCAGACATATAAATGATGCATGGATCTGCTAGAGGAGGTTCCAAAGAACCCATTGAGACCAAAACCTTGGACCTCCTCCTCCTCCGAGATATCGGCCTCCAAACATTTGCTTTTTTTAAATACGGCAAAAAGCCCATGGAGGAGGCTAGCGCCTCCTCCGTAATACGACTAAAAAGCATACGGAGGAGGCTACGCCTCCTTACCAATCAGATATGTCAGATCCAGCACTACCATCTACAGCTGAAAATGACGAGTTCATCCCACACAAACATTTCTCGCCGAGACCATAGAATCAAGATCAGCTTAATGATGTAATTAGAGACCTTGGATTGTCGAAAAGATCTTCTGAATTACTTGCGTCCCGGATGAAAGAAACAGGTCTCATAACTAAAGAAACTAAAGTTTCGTATTACCGTACTCGAGAAAAAGACTTACATCATTATTTTGCTGAAGAGGATGACTTTGTGTACTGCACAGATATTTCTGGTTTGATGACTGCCATGGGCTTACAGAAATATGATTCAAACGAATGGCGTTTATTTATCGACTCATCAAAACGCAGAAAATCGACTAAAAGAAAATTTCAGAGTTTGTAGTTTATAATACATATTTATTTATTTATTTTCTTGTTTTATTTATTATAATAAATGTGAATAATAAAATATAAATTTTCTACTATTTAATTTATTTATTTATTTACATTTAAGCTCATGCAACACAAATGTCTTTCCGAAGAATAGAATCAGTATATTCTAGGTAGGGTTTTGCCAAAAAATACACGAATGTTACTATGTAATGCATTTTTGATGTGAAAATTTGTACATAGCATGGGGAAAATGTTTTCAAAATTCAATCAATCGAAAGAAGAACATTAACTACTCAATTTTATGTATATCAGACAAAAAACTAAAATTTGGTGAAAATGAGCGAATTCACTTAATTGTGAATAAATTCGAAAAAAATCAATCGATTTTTATGATCGATATCTCATTTTGTTCCTATTACATGTGGCTTTGCGATAAAGCAATAAATCTGAACGATTTTTGCCGTTTTCGATTTTTTATGATTTTTTTTAACCAAAAAAATTTGCTATTTTCACGTAAAAAAAATATTTTTTCCCTCAATTTTTTATTATAACTCCGAAACTACTGAGCCGATTGAAACGCAATATATTAACGGATTAAAGGCTATATAAATTTCAGTTTTTCTAAATTTATTTGAATAATATCGGACTAATTTTTTTTTAGTTATCATTAATTATGTGGAGACACGTCTAAAAAATTTATAATTTTAATTAAAAATTTTTTAAAAAAAAACCTCTCCATAGAATTTCAAAATTGAACCATATTTGTACTACTGGGACCACAATACATCAAAATTGTATAGTGGTTTTCAAAGCCCCTAAAATTTTTTCAAAATTGTTGCCTTGTGTTATTTAAACTGCTGCTTTAAAATATTTTTCTTAATTTTTTGTAAATTTTGTGTATTTATTATTCCGTTCTTTTTGTTAAGTATTATTAATTTTCCATTGGTTTTACATTTATGAGGTTTAAATTCGTCTAATTTTTTTTTAACTTACGAAATTTAGTGACATTAATGGGTTATTATAGTTTTGCAACGCAGTGTATCAACACGTGTGTGGTTTAAATAATTATATTTGCAATACTTATTTTCATATATCTGACAAGGAACCTACACAGTGCTGTAACCCGCAGATCTTAATGAATCTTGCATATGTTGGGTGCGCATTCTCATGTTTAGGGATTTGATGCCCGGCGGTGGAAATTTGACTGCATTTCTTGTTTTTTTATTTCGTTTTACCATGTTGGTTTTAAAGAAAATATATACAAATCGGCTATTAAACGTAAAGTATTTCTGAAATATATTCTATGGAATACAAAAAACAAAATATTTAAAATTTCTTAAACAAAAAAGTTTCAAACAAACTTCAAACTCATTTCTATCCTCCAAAATCTAGATTGCTCAATTAAGTTTTTTAAGTAAGTTTTGTAGCAAATACTGTTTAGTTTTGTCCCCTCCATCGAGGGGAGTTGTGGATTTCACAACTGTGTAGTTTCCTTGTGAGTGATTAAACAAAAATGTCTACCACATCGTATATATTTATCATTACCACAAGATTAATTGTGAATATTTTTAAGATCAAGTGGCCAACTACTAAATCTATAATCTAAATCATACATTTATAAAATTGATTTATTTCGTTTTTATAGATTTTAATTAGATAATTTATAGAAATCCATTTTGTACACTCATGGAACTTCTGCTTTAAAAATATGTAGTTGGTTGGGTTGTAATACAGTTTCTTTATTTTTAATGTAAATGTCAGTCATTTGTAGTACAAATTAAATTTTTAACTAACCTTGTAGTTCATTTAAAAAACAAACCACATCAAATGACTGTTTTATGATATTACCTTAATTTTTTACAGTAGTTTTTTGTTATTTAAAAAAATAAGTGTATGTTTTTTTTATTAACATGTGGTTAATTTTTGATACAATTGTGGTTAATTTTTAGAACATTAAAAAACAAATGACAATGTTAGTTGAATGTACTGAAATGTTAGTCGTCCTTTCTTTAAGTGAAATTACATTTGTTTTTAACTACATTTGCAGTGGTCTTTACCTACATAGTATTCTAAGTGTAGCATTTTACCCATTTGTACAAAGTAAAAAGTTTGTCACCAAATGTTGTCATCACTATCTCTAATAAGAACAATCTTTTAAAAAGTGTTGCAGTTTTTTTTGCATTCCAACCGTAATCTTTTCGAATAGCTTCGAAAGAGAAAGCATGTTATTAGTTAATTCTTTAAGTGTAAGTGGCTTGAAAATAAGGTGCAACTTCAAAAAAATTATAAAAATATAAAACTGATCGTTTTTCAAAAAAAAAAATAAAAACGAGTAATGAAGTGAAATTTATTAACATTAATTTAAAATGATTTTAATGTCTAGGGTTTTCTGTATTTTTTTCATAGTGCCATTTTGACTGTTTACTGGTCCATATATGTCAATTTCAAATAAAGTCTTAGTTGTGTTCCCCCCTGAGTCCTTCATTGGAATTTCATTTTTTTTGATATTAGCCAACATTTTAAGATTCTAAACTATTAATATCAGCTGCTACCAAATGTCACTGTATTGTGTTATCTCCCACATATCAAATTGGTGTCAGTGTGTTTTCAATACCTGTCTGTTGTGCAACTGTGAATTTTTGTGCGGTGCTGTTCTCAGATTTTGTGCAATGGAATCATGTATGAATACATGTGGACATATATAAATCATGTGGGCTCATGTATGGATCCATATACAGTAAAACTTATTTAAGACGGATCATCTGTTATTAGGAACTAATTTGAAAGTCTTCACATTTTGGTAACAATTTCAGTGTAAAAATATCTGTTTTACGAACTCGCTTTTGACGACCCGTCGGCTAAGACGAAAAGTTTCGGGCAGTCTCACAAAATTTTACAATTTCCATTTTTAAACCGGATTCCTCAAAATTTTGGAAATTGTCTAACATTTCTGTGAATTTTAAACCAAACACACAGAAATTTTTTCTCAAATGTCTTCATGAAAAATTTGTTTACGAAATCAAAAGAAAGAATTTCAGAATTTTTTAAAAATTTAAAAAAAAATATTTTGTGGAGAACATAAATATTGCCAATATACCTTACCCCGGTTAATATAAACCTCGCCTATAACGAATTCATTTTGTATTTTTAACAGGGAATTTTTATAATTTTAAAAATGGTAAATTTTCTTCTTCTGTAAAACAAAATCCTATAAAAAAACTGAGAATTAAAAAAAAAAAATTGCGTACAATTATTTTTTTTTTTTTTAATGTGTTGCTTAAACGAATTTAAAAAAAATTAAATTTGAAAAATAATTGACGAACGATTCCTCATGGACGATTTTTAAAAGATATTTTTTTTAAATACTTAACAAAAAGGATCAAAACTATTATAACCTTTCATTTGAGATACATTTCGTTTATATACCACAAGTTATACACACATTTTTATGGCAAAAGTATTAAAAAAAAAAAATAGAAATTTCGCTTATTTTGACGATAAAATAAAAAAAAAAATAATATTGAAAATCGGCCACGAGAAGTCGATCTGGAATTTAGTCAGTAATTTTTCCAATTTTCATTTTTTCAAATTTGTTAAAAACAGTTTGCTCAAAAAAGTACAATTCTGCCCGTTGTACATGGGGTGTTAGGGGTGGTATGTTATGGATGTATCAACCACGCCCATTTTATCATTAAATAATTCTCACATGTTTTTACAGTTTTACTAGTTTTTTGTTTTTATATACAACGAGATTATTTTTATGTTATTTTCAATTTATAGCGAGCTTTTAACCTTCGTATATTTACTAAGGTTGTATTTCGATCTGGCTAGAGATCTCATCAGAACCCGAAGTTTTAGAAAAGCTAGAGCCTCCATAATAGGCAGAGCGTTAACAAAAAGTCTATTAATCAGAAAAAGAAGCAAATCAAACATATTAGCTGGGTTTATACTAGTATTTCGATCTGGATAAAGATCTCTTTAGAACCCGAAGTTTTACTAAAGCTAGAGCCTCCATAACTCTCACATTAGTATATTTTGAAGCCGTGACCAAAGTTTCACGTTGATATCCGTGTACAGTGACTGACTTACGAAATGAACTTAAAAAAATTATCAAATTTTATTTTTTGAATTAATCTTAGAAAATCGCTTAGTTTCTTAAAAAATTTCTAAAATTGACAACATTGATCCACTCCTTTACACATATCATATAAATACCCTCACACCCTTAAAAAATTGTTTTTCTTTTTTTCTTATTATCAGTCATCCAGTCACTCATTCATACAGTCAGTCAGTGTTTCCTTTGTATACAATTTTATGTTTTCTTGTTGATTTTGTGGGTTTATTGAACTACTCTACATGTAGAATTGAGTAAGAGTGTATTATACAAAAAGGAAACTCTGCTTTTAAAGTATTTGGCGCCGGTCTGTCGCATATTGCCGGTTTTATATTTAGCTTTGCTCATTTCATTTTCATGCAGGTTTTTCCTTTTTATTTCTTTATGTTTTCTAATTTTGCATTGTAAAGACATTTCAACTCGAATTTCAATTTGTATGTGTTTTTTGTGATTATGTTGTAGTACGGTTGTTCTGTTATCCTTATGACAAAGGACAAATTGAGTGAGTGTTAATGTTCAATTTAATGGTGATGTTTTAAGTTAGTTGTGACCTTTAACATTTTATGTATTTTTGGCTCAATCTTTTGTATATGATTCATGGTTGATTAACATAAAGGAGGGAAAGTAAATATTTGACTGCGACTGGGTTACTAATGGATTAATTCTTTAATTTCATTATGAAATGATATATGTATAAATTTTAAGTTTAATTTTTGAGCGTATTGTTTAAATTATATGGTTTGACATCAAAAAAGTTAATAAGATTCTGACCATAAATTCTATATATTTCGAGCATGCTGATTTCAATAGCTTACTTTATTTTTTGACCTGTGGTCCGGTTATTCTGCAAAATGACTTTAAATATAGACACATCTTTGTGTTATTTTTTATATATAAAAATTTGCAAATGCCATAAATCAGATTTCTTTCTATTGAAATCTAAGGACAAGACCAGTATTAATATTTATGGTACATATTTGATTACCAACGCTTAAAATCAAACTCGCTATTAAGCGCTTTTTTAATTTTTTTTTCGATTTTCGCGAATTCTATCGCTAAATAATTAATAGAACAAATCAAATGTTCACATACTGGAAAGAGTTATTTAAGAGGAGTTATATTAGTAAGAAAAATGTAGTTTTATTAAAGCGTGTTTTATGCAAAATTCGCGGTTTGTATAAAATTTTACATGAAACCCACCATAGCTTTCTAGGATGACCCCAAATTCCAAATTTTAGTATGGCATGTAAATACCTTTGAAAAGTGTGTTTCCAAATTTGATGCTAAAAATGTTTATATGTGCAATAGTTTTTCTTAACAAAAACTTTCGTGTTGGTACATATTTTTCACAAAAGTACGGTTTTTGCTAGAAAAACTATTTCAAATAAACATTTTTGGTTGAACTTTTGCACATATACTTTTTAAAGGTATTCACATATTTTGCTAAAAGTTGGACTCTGGGCTCATCTTGGAAAGCAATGCTGCCATATAAAGGGTGATTTTTTAGCAACTTTTATTTTGGCAACACTGTTTTTGGCAGCTCAGCTGTTTTTGTGTAACATGATACTGTTAAACATGTTCAGTTTGGTCTATAATTTAACAATGAATCGACTTACAAACGAACCACGCGTGCAGATTATTGAATTTTAGTATCAAAAATCATTCTCGGTTAAGAAAGTGCATTGTGCACTTCTTCCAATTTATGCTCAGTTTGGGCGACTTGCTGAGGCGGCCATTAGGAATCTTGTGACTAAATTTCGCACCAAATTTACATTATTGGACATTAAACCACCAACACGCATACGTAGAGTCCGAACAGAGGAAAATATCGAAGCAGTATCCACCAGTGTTGTTGATGGCATGAAATTATCGATTCGGCGCCTTTCGCAGCAATTGCGCCTCTGTTACTTCACTACGTGGAAAATTTTGCGGAAGGACTTTTGGTGTAAAACCTTTTAAAATATAGCTGGTGCAAGAATTGAAGCCCCACGACCTACCACAACGGCTAACTTTTGGTGAATGGGCGCTGGCAAAGTGGGATGAAGATCCACTTGTTTATCGGAGAATTTTGTTCAGCGATGAAGCTCATATCTGGTTGAATGGATACGTGAACAAGTAAAATTGTCGTATTTGCTGTGAAGAGCAGCCTGAAGCATTTCAAGAACTGAAAATGCATCCCGAAAAATGCAGTGTTTGTTGTGGATTATGGGCCGGTGGCATCATCGGACCGTACTTTTTCAAAGACGACGAAAGCAGGAAAGTTACTGGGAATGGCGAGCGCTAGCGTGCGATGATTAAAATTTTTTTTTGAACAAAATGGAAGAGCTCGACTCGAGTGACATGTGGTTTCAACAAGACGGTGAACAGTTTATTTCACGTTTGGGGCCGGTCAAATGGCATTTTTCGATTTAATGACAATGTTTTTAAGAATCTGATTTTATTTATTAATGGAAGTGGTTTTAAATTAAATTTCAATAAATAAATCCTCAATTAAAAGCTGAGTTTTTCAAAAAACTTCCAAATGTAGAAAAATCGCTGAAATAGAAGAAGTCTACAAAAACAGAAAAATATGTTGAAATGATGATCATATTACATAAACTTTATAATGTTTTATCATGTCTAAAGAGTGCGCCGAAAACAGTAAAGCGGGTAAACCTTCTTCATAAATCTCTTGGCCTTATGTTGTTAAGTTATGGCTGGGTCGTTAAGGATATCAAGATTATCTTAAAATGTTCTGATATATAGAATCCTTTCCGAACACCATACAAGAGTTAAGTTCAGAGACTTTTGCATATAAGCAGAAATCGAAGTCGATCTGTTAGTTCATTGTCGATATATATAAATATGAATTCGTTTTACAATAAATGTGTATTTATTAACGTGTTAAACGCAATTTTAATGTATTCAATGTTCATGACTTGGAACTAGTGTGAACATTGAAAACAGCCTCTTGCAGACAATAACAATTTTATTTTTCTATAACGACTTTAAGATTCGAAAGCGTTTGAAACTGGTACCGGTGATAGATTAACACTGACTTATAAAAAAGATTTAGCATTAAACGGGCAAGCAGGGTGCGTTTAAAATTGGTAGCTGCTATAACTAGACACTGATTCATTGAAAAATGTTCGCAATGATGAAAGGCCTTGTTTTCCGAAAAGGAGAGGATTGTTAATACGTCTTGTTTATGTCTTGCTAGTATTTGGGTATTTGAATCTACTAACCCTCGTGATCTATCTGATCTCTTTGATGTTATATTTCCATATCTTGCCTCAGTATTAAACTTTAACTCGCTCAACGGTAGTGATTGAGTAGAAATAGGCATTATTTCCATGCCGCTGCAACTGATCAGAGAGGCTACAAGGCTGCTAATTATACCCAACCTATACCTAATTCAATTTCGAATTGTATTGTTTTCTTCCTTTCCTATAAAACCTATTGAGATACGGCTAAAATATGAAGCCGATATGCTGCATATAAACTGATTTGTGGTAATCGGAAAATCAACCAACAGAAAATCTTAGACCATTTACCGGGACATATTGCATAATTCAATTGTGATAGAATCTCCGAAAGGTCAAAAGTGACATGGTGCAGTACACTAATCCCAACCAGAAAATCCTAGTTGGAGGGAAACCTTTTAAGTCACAATCCTGGTATAACCTTTCATACAAAAGTTTCGAAATCGGGAAATACTTTCGCCTACCGGATCATAGTACCGTATTTCAGGTTGATATTACGATAATAACGGGGTACATAACATTTGTTTAAATATATTGATATTTGCAGCAATCCAAGCAATCACTTCGAACTCTGTAAGGTCAGCTACTTCTCGGTTGAAAGGAGGAAATCAATAACTTTTTAACCAGGGACAGTTTTGAAATTATATGGTCCTTGTAATACCACATATAACGAGAGAATCGGTGAATTAGTAGGGAATGTTTATTCTCTGGTCACACGCTTAGAATATTTCGTAGGTAAAGACCATTGCAAATGTTGTTAAAATCAAAGGAAATTTCACTTGAAAATTCAACTAACATTGTCATTTGTTTTTTTACTGTTGATAAAACGAACCACATATATAATAAAAATGAATCACATATGTAGTTAAAAATTTACAATCGTTTATTTGTGCATAGTGAAGTAATTTGATGTGGTTTGAATTTATTTTCATCGGGATAAACATTAATTGCATTTATAGTAATTAAATGTGCTAAAGTCCCAAAACTTATTTAACAAATTGTGAAAAGCAATCTGATGTAGGCGTGTCCCTATCCGGATTTCATTCCTGCCTAAGGAAATCTTCAGGGGACTTTGTTATTAGAATTTCTAGAGATATTTGTTTCGTTAAATCACAAACTCAATGAGAATTTCTTGTCCTCGTCTAGGAGCGAGATTCAAAATTTAAAATATCAAAGAAAAAACAAAAACAACAACAAAAAATTGTCACAATTGGCTTTGTCATCTTCCAAATACTACTCTGTTTTTTTGACAGACCTAGCAATGTAGTGACGTTTATTCAAGTAAATCAACAATAGAAAATCATATGTTTTCTATTAGTGTCAGTTACATTTAAATTTGCACAAGCACCTGCATATTTGTTATTTAAATTTATTTTCATCGGGATAAACATTAATTGCATTTATAGTAATTAAATGTGCTAAAGTCCCAAAACTTATTTAACAAATTGTGAAAAGCAATCTGATGTAGGCGTGTCCCTATCCGGATTTCATTCCTGCCTAAGGAAATCTTCAGGGGACTTTGTTATTAGAATTTCTAGAGATATTTGTTACGTTAAATCACAAACTCAATGAGAATTTCTTGTCCTCGTCTAGGAGCGAGATTCAAAATTTAAAATATCAAAGAAAAAACAAAAACAACAACAAAAAATTGTCACAATTGGCTTTGTCATCTTCCAAATACTACTCTGTTTTTTTGACAGACCTAGCAATGTAGTGACGTTTATTCAAGTAAATCAACAATAGAAAATCATATGTTTTCTATTAGTGTCAGTTACATTTAAATTTGCACAAGCACCTGCATATTTTTTATTTAAATTTATTTTCATCGGGATTTTTTTTTAATGAACTACAAATGTAGTCAACACTGAAATTTCTTTTACAAAATGACTGCTTTTACAATTAAAAATATATATATTGTATTACTACTCAAACAACTACAGATATTTACAACAGAAGTTCCCTGCGCGCAGTCGACTTGGAGAACGCGAAACCATTTTAGGCTTTTAGAGTTGAACTATTGACTAATGGAAGTATTTCCTCTTTACGTGTCCTTAGTATAATGGGCATTGTTGGTTGTGAAGCGTATCTTGTGACGACTCTACTTTTTTTTGGCCTATACCACTCGACCGTGCTCAGGGACATCGGGATGGTATTCTAGTCTTCTTGGAGATATTTTAAGAGTCGAAAACAATAAAATTTTAAGGAAGCTTAACCTAGAAACGATCACCAGAAGAAAAAAAGAGAGAACAAGAATAAAATTAAATAACAATTAGAAGAGAAGAAAAGGCGGTGAAGTAATTAAAGTGGAAAAGGATTGAAGGTGTTAATCGTCGCTTTCAATAACTCTTTTTTTAACCTAACTTAATCCAGTGCGTATACAAAAAAAAAAATTTAGCTAATTGTCAACTGAAATTTGGTTACTATCACTCAAATTCGGTTTTTCGAATTTCAGTTGGTACAACTTTATATTAGTTTTCACAACAATGTTCGGTTAATTCAACAGAATTTTAGTTGCAACACCCAAAATGTTCAGAAATCGAATGTAAATATCGTTGTACTAACTGAATTCATAAGTTGTTACCATCGATATACACTTCCAATTCGGTTAGCACCTTATTTCTCTGTGTGTAGGGTGCAAATTGTTCATAAAAAATTACTCAAAAATTAACACAAATATTCACTGAAAAGACCTCTAATTGTCGGTTCAAAGAAAAAAAAAATATATTTGTAAAAACATCAAACAAAAAGAATATCAAGAAAAAAAAATGTGTTTAAACAACGAACATATAGACTAAAGAAGAACCAAGGTACTCAACATCTGTTAAAATTTATATGCCAACTTGTTTTAAGAGAAACAGTTTTTTAGGGGCTTTTTTGATGTATATTTTTTAGTTTTTTTAAACAAAATTTTGTGTATATTACACAAAACTTATTCAGAGAATACATTAAAATCATGAAAATTAATTAATTAAAAGTACTTCGGTTAACACATTTTTTTCGAAACTCTCTTAAAGCCAGTTCAGGTTTTTAGAAGAGAGCGTTGTAAACGGCTTGGTTTAAAATATTTTTATTTTTTTTTTTGAAGAAAATAAGGGAAAAAGAAAATCAACTAAAAAATTGATAACACTCATAGCAAATGCTACAGTGCGCCACATTTGAGTTTTGAGACATTGCCGGCTCATATGGCTGACCCTAAATCCCTAATCGTCTGATGGTATGCTACTGTTAACAGTGAATTCATTGCATTGCTTTACTTTGTTACATATGTTGTGGAATAAGTAGTTAGGCACATACATACGCGCATACAAATTTCATATCGTCAACTCGAATGCAAAAGGGTGTAACTAACAAAGTTTCCATAATCGGTTTTATTGATGATTATGATTCATTTGACTAAATTGCATGCCTACACAAACTTTTGGGCGCCTACGATCAAAAATTCGAATCTTATCTCAAATATATTCGAATATATCGAATCTTGCCCTGTAAAATATTGAAGTATGGTTGAGTGATTGATTATAAAGCACTGCATCGAACTACATTTCCCCACAAAATTGTATCATTCTATGATGGAAGCTATTCGTTTTTTTTTTAACGATATTGTTAAAATATCTGTGGAAGTTTTTTGTCTCTCCTGTGCAAAAAAGTATATATGTATGTTAGTTACGTCGGTTTGCATTTTAGGTGACGATATGTTAAGCCTATTCCTACTACAAACATACATACTTATGTATTATGCATTTGTGTGCTTTCTTACAATGTTTATGATAATGATGTTATCGGTATTTCGAATACTTATAGCGACTACTGCATTTGCTGCGTTGTATGTTGCCAATGCTGTTTAGTTTCAAATACACTTAGCGAAATTTTTGATCTAATTATGAATGGATAATATTTTGAAATATGTTGTGAAATGTCTCTCAAGCTCATTAATGCGAGAAATGTTGGGTTAACCTTTTTGATTCTAATGTTTTTTTTTTATGTAATGTCATCTCTGACGCGTCGAAAAGGATCCATTTTTCGTCAGCGAATTGGTCACATGATTATTTTTTATTAAAAATATAATAATATAAAAATATCCATAGAAAACATTCCGACAACCGAAGTTGTTATTCATCAAACGGAAATAAATGTAAAATTTTACTTACACTCTAAAAAATGCTTGTGAAATGAAAGTAAATTTATCTTTTACTGAATTTTGCTAGCAATAACGCACACGAATTATGGTGGAATTGATGAACATAAAGGGTCCGCCAAATAACTTTTTTTTTTTTGAACTCCTGAACCAATTGGACTTTGTATGGCGTCATACCAAGGTCTTTATGCAAAATTCGTCTGAATGATGTCTCCGAAATGTTCAATTGTTGAGAACGACGATGAATTGATGTTAATGGCGCTTCACGCACACTTTCTGCCACAGCAGCAATATTCTCGGGTGTACGCAATGTTTTTGGCTTTTCACGCTTTGGTTTATCGATGAGGATGCCAGTTTCTTTAACTTTTTTCACAAGATAACGAACATACGGACCATATTCGTTCAGCGGAAGGATAAAACTAATTATCTGTCAAATCAGACATGAGCTAAGTGTTGCCATTCACGAAATAAGCACTAGTTGAAAAAAAACGTTAGATGGCGGAGCCTTTATTTCTGCATTTTAAGCTCTTAAATAGGTAAACTTATATTGAATTTTTGTTTTTTATTTATTTGAAAAAAGTGTCAAGTGTTTTAAACAGAAAAAAAAAAACTGTTTAATTCGATATATTTTTATTTTTGGTGCTGTATTTGAGAAAAAATAAGAGAATAGCTGTATTAAATATCTAAAAATAAATTCAAAATATTATCAAAACTAATTAAAGAATTGGTCCGTTTTATATTTTTTTTAGTGGTTTTGGTCAGAGATAAGATTTTGATAAAATCGAATCATTGTTCTGAAAATCTATCCTGTTCAAAAGTGTTGCTTCTGCCAGTCCTTTCTGAATTGAATCAACAAAATTTGAGACTTTTGGTTAGCTTTTCCAGTAAAATTTATTTGTATTGGTCTTGTCTTTTCTTTCCAGCTAATCTTGATATTCTCTTTTATAAGGTCATGTTGAGCCAATTGACGTTTTATCATTTTTATATAGTTGGATACAGTTTCAGATTTAGAATAACTGTAACTGGTTACCGGGAATGAAAACCGGGTATTTTCATTTTTTACTTAGCAATTTTAAATTATATCAAAATAGCCATTTTTTTTATTAAATAAATATAGAAAAATAATAAATAATTGCATTACTTAATTGAAAGCTTTATTATGCTTTATTGAAAGCTTTATTTACACACATTATGCGTAATATACAATGTTGCTATACATGTTTTACACGTTATGTTTGTAAATTAAGAGTAAATTTACCCAATTCATAGTAGGAGTACAGTTTCCTACTATAAGTTGGATAAATTTAAATTAATTAGAGTGTATATAAAACTAGTTTAATCCTTTCTAAAACTATCACATCTTGCTGTAAGTACCGGTATTGATCGGATTTGAATTTGATTAAAAGAAGTTCCAGAACCGGTAGTTTGTAGCCTATTTTAGTTAAATTTCGCTAAGTGTATATGCATTTTTAGAAACATACAAACACTGGATATTTGTGAATGTATTTACATAAAAACCCATCAACATTTGTTTACACTCATTTAGATTTAGCATGATGATGTTGTTGTCGTCGTCGTTATTGTTGTTGGTATTGTATGTTGTTTGTTGGCATGCGTCTGTTGCTACTTATGAGGAACAAATTCAAACTAAACAATGCCTGGTAATTGTATTTTATTGTTTTTGAAGAGCTGCTTATGTTCATTTTCTTTCTTTTTGTTTTGATTCTTTTTAATTTTTCATTCTTTATTAGGTTTTTTCATTTTTCTTTCTTTATGGATATAATAACATAAGTAACTGCATTATACAGTAGGGTGTCCCACTAAAAATAATTTGTAGTAATAGCTGATTATGGAATATAAAACAAATTTTTCTGGAGGGTAATTTTAGGTCCGATACGAGATTTAAGATTTCAAAATTCGTATGTTTTGTTCAAAAAAAGTTGTCATATTTTTTTATCGAAATAGTGCTCAAAATTGTCGTTCGGGCTCAAATGCTTCGGTAGTGCTTATTATGAGAAAAATATTAATACATTTTTTTTAGAACAGTTTTGGTCCATCGCAGCATTTTTAATATTTCAGCATGTACAGTAGTCGCTCGGTTATATGAACTAATTCGGACAGAGCCTGTTCACTAAATGGAGAAGTTCACATAATCGAGAGAATATAAAACAAGTAATTCAAATGATTTTTATTACATTAAGTTTTTATTTTTAATAAGTTTTTTAATAATTAATATACATTAGGCCGGGTCGATTTGTATGGAGGCAAAAAAAATCGCTCAACGTTCAAGAAAAATCGTATTCTGGGGATCAAAATAAGAGACTTTGCCAAAGGAACCATACCTCTAAAACGTTCACTTTGATATTTCAGAAAGTAGAAGGAATCTCTCCAAGATTATGGGAGATACTTCTTCTCCGGGAGACGCGCTAGCAGATTAATGCATAAATCATCATTCTAGTGGTTAAAATTTAAGTTAAAAGATGGCCATTTTAGCCGTGTTTTTTTAGCAAAATGTACAAATCTCGGGATAGAGATATTTGAGAAAGTAGGAGGAGTCTTTCCAAGATTAGGGTCTCTATTTCTTCTCCGGAAGAAATAGAGTATAAATATATTCGATTGGGTTGGATTAGATTGGGGCACTCTAAATGGGTCAAAGTGGGATTTTTCAAAATTTCACCTTACGGGTCAAAAGTCGGGACATCAGAATTCGTTTAAGAGGTATGGTTCCTTCGGCAAAGTTTCTTATTTTGATCCCTGGAATACGATTTTCCTTGAACGTTGAGCGATTTTTAAATCGTCCCGCCCTAATATACATGAAAGTAGTCGGTTATTTTTTTTGTACTTTTTTTGCTTCTATTGATTTCTGTAGTGCCTTGTCGTCCTCAAAAGACAATAACTCAAAACTCAACAACTCAACACTCAAAACATTAAAAAATCAACGGTTGCAGGTTCTTCACTTATTTCGGGGAAAAACATACCTCTAATAAGACAAACATTTAAAAATATCAACGGTTGAAAGCTTTTCACATAATAGAGATAGGCTGTGTTCACTCTTTAGAACCTCCTGTGTTTAAATTTTTTTGTTAACTATTCTGGAAGTTTACATAACTGGATACTCATATAACCGAGCGACTACTGTATATGATAATTGTTATTATTTTGAATGTTTTTCAGAAAAATACTTAAATGGCACTTAACTAAGTTCAACATTAAAAAAAAAAACATTGCAATAAAGTGTTAGTTGAGTATTTTTTTTTTTGCGAAATTTATTATGTACTAAATGAAAACTTAAAAATGCTGGACTAAAACTGTTCTAAACTGTCTATCTATGATATCTTAAAACGCGTGTAGGTACACTCACAAGAACATTCCCATCAAAGTTCAACAGTTATTTAAAAATTTTATCGGTAAAGTTGTTTTAATGGAATATACTGTTATATTACCAAAGAAATATGTTTTTTAACTCTCTGTCTGTTATTCAAGCAACAAAATAAAGAACAAAAAAAACGGACTTTCGGTAATAGTTATTTTAACTATTCAGTTAAAATTTTCTATTTAAAACAAACAATTTTTATATTATATTGAGTATTGAAATAAACGAAAACAATCTATTGTTTTTATTGATTTTGTCAATTAATTTTCTAACAGTTGACAATAAACTTAAAAATACAATTGTTTTAAACGAAAAGTAAGTAGTGCGTTTTTAATCTGATTTTCAGTTTATTAAATGTGGTATATTCAGTAGTCTTTACGGAAAAAATATTGTGAGTATGCCTAAAAGAAAAAAGGGCAAAATTTCAGTTTATGGGGGACACCCCTGGAAAAAAAAAAAAAAATGCCACGCCCCCTTAAATGACCCCAGGAGTGCGAAAATCATAATGAATAAGGGGGCTCACGCCCCTTATGGGCGTGGCAGTCGAAAAACGACCCGGCCCACCTACGTAGACAATATGGGTATCAAATGAAAGCTAATGTCTTCACGATTCCAAAAATAGCCGTAGTTGCCAGATCGGGCGATTTTTGTAGCCGATATGGCCATTTTGGCAAAATTTGGGGTGGGGGAAATTTTTTTTTTCCTTTTTTTTTTGCTTATATTTTGTTAAAATCAAACAAAAATGAGCATTTTGTGCGAAAAGATTACTATTGTTAGCGTTACCCAGGGATTACCGCGTGGAGGTCATAGTAAATCAATCCCCTTGGAGAAGCATGAGAACTCATGGCTTCGCTTAGTAAAGTTTTTCTGCGTGACCGGCCTACGGCCGGGCTTAGGGGTTTTTAACTCCAGTATGTCTTAATTCTAGACGGCGGGGATCTCGAGTGCTCGGCCTCTGGCCGAGCTAAAAAGAAATAAACAAAAAAAAGTCCTTCCCCCATTTTATAAAAATTAACATATCTTCCTCAAATTCTGGACGATCTGGCAACTACGGGTATTTTTGGAATCGTGAAGACATTTCCTTTCATTTGATACCAATATTGCCTAAGTAGGTGGCATGGGTCGTTTTTCACCCCCGCCCCTATTTAACAAAAATGGCCGTATCGGCTGCAAAAACCGCCCGTTCTGGCAACTATGGCTATTTTTGGAATCGTGAAGACATTAGCTTTCATTTGATACCCATATTGTCTACGTAGGTGGGCCGGGTCGTTTTTCGACTGCCACGCCCATAGGGGGCGTGAGCCCCCTTATTCATTATGATTTTCGTACTCCTGGGAACATTCTGAAGGGGATGGCATATTCAGATTTTTTCTCTAGGGGTGTCCCCCATAAACTGAAATTCAGCCGAAAAAAGAGAAATTTTCGTGGAATGTAACAATTTCATCAATATTGATGAAACATTTCATAAACAACAATAGGTATAATGACTTTAAAATTATCTCTGTGAACTTTTTTCTACACAAAAATTATGAAATCTTTACACTCAGGGAACTTCGGCTTTAAAATCATGTGGTTGTTTATGGTGTAATACATTTTTTTTTATTTTTAATATAAATGCCACTCATTTGTAGTACAAATTTAATTTTTTACTAATCTTGTAGTTCTTTAAAAAAAAACAAACCACATCAAATGACTGTTCATTCATTTTCTGCAGTAGTTTTTGTTATTTAAAAAAATAAAAAAAAAATGCTTGTTTATTTTTTCTAACATATGTGGTTCATTTTTACTACAATTGTAGTTTATTTTTTGAACATTAAAAAACTAATGACAATGTTAGTTGAATTTACTGTAATGTAAGTCGTCCTTTCTTTAAGTGAAATTTCATTTGTTTTTGACTACATTTGCAGTTGTCTTAACCTACATAGTACTCCAAGTGTTCTAATACAAAATATCCTTCATATATATACACTGATAACACAAGGCAACAATTTTGAAAAAATTTTAGGGGCTTTGAAAACCACTATACAATTTTGATGTATTGTGGTCCCAGTAGTACAAATATGGTTCAATTTTGAAATTCTATGGAGAGGTTTTTTTTTAAAAAATTTTTAATTAAAATTATAAATTTTTTTAGACGTTTCTCCACATAATTAATGATAACTAAAAAAAAATTAGTCCGATATTATTCAAATAAATTTAGAAAAACTGAAATTTACATAGCCTTTAATCCGTTAATATATTGCGTTTCAATCGGCTCAGTAGTTTTGGAGTTATAATAAAAAATTGAGGGAAAAAATATTTTTTTTACGTGAAAATAGCAAATTTTTTTGTTTTAAAAAAATCATAAAAAATCGAAAACGTCAAAAATCGTTCAGATTTATTGCTTTATCGCAAAGCCACATGTAATAGGAACAAAATGAGATATCGATCATAAAAATCGATTGATTTTTTTCGAATTTATTCACAATTAAGTGAATTCGCTCATTTTCACCAAATTTTAGTTTTTTGTCTGATATACATAAAATTGAGTAGTTAATGTTCTTCTTTCGATTGATTGAATTTTGAAAACATTTTCCCCATGCTATGTACAAATTTTCACATCAAAAATGCATTACATAGTAACATTCGTGTATTTTTTGGCAAAACCCTACCTAGAATATACTGATTCTATTCTTCGGAAAGACATTTGTGTTGGATGAGCTTAAATGTAAATAAATAAATAAATTAAATAGTAGAAAATTTATATTTTATTATTCACATTTATTATAATAAATAAAACAAGAAAATAAATAAATAAATATGTATTATAAACTACAAACTCTGAAATTTTCTTTTAGTCGATTTTCTACTATTGTTGAATAACGAAGTGTTACTCTGAATACTCCAGCAAAAATCAGCCATCATGTGTGCATCCCAGCGACCCTGGTATCGTTCCTCCATTGTCCGGATATCTTGGTGGAATCGTTCGCCCTGTTCTTCACTCAAGTCTCCTAGATTTTCAGGAAAACGATCTAAGTGACTGTGCAGGTAGTGTACTTTGATGCTCATGTTGCATCCAAGATTCTGGAAGTGAGTTAACATCTCTTCAACGTGCGCAAGGTAATCATCACCCTTGTTATTGCCTAAGAAATTTTGAATAACCCATACAAACGAATCCCATGCATTCTTCTCAATTTCTGACATTGAACTGCCAAATTCAGTATCGTTCACCAATTTGCGAATTTGTGGGCCATAAAATATGCCTGCTTTCAGCTTTTCCATACTTAGATTGGGAAACTTCCTTGAAATATACTGGAAACATTCACTATCTTTGTTAAGTGCTTTAACATATTGTTTCATCAGACCAAGTTTAATGTGAAGAGGGGGTAATATGATGCGATCTCGGGGCACTAGAGCCACATTTATAACATTTGGCGTACCTGGAACTAGTGTTTCCCTAGAAGGCCATTGTTTTCTCTTCCAATGTTCTGTTTTAGCTCTGCTGTCCCATAAACATATAAAACAAGGATATTTTGTAAAGCCGCTTTGTTGGGCTAAGAGGAAATTTACCATCTTAAGATCAACACAAATTACCCACTTATGTTCATCATACTTTATTTTCTTCATGACCAATGCAATTACAGAGTATTCTTCTTTTACTTTGGTTGAATGTGCGATCGGCAAGGAGTGAAATTTATTTCCATTATGCAAAAGGACACACTTCAAGCTGCGTTTTGATGAGTCGATAAATAAACGCCATTCGTTTGAATCATATTTCTGTAAGCCCATGGCAGTCATCAAACCAGAAATATCTGTGCAGTACACAAAGTCATCCTCTTCAGCAAAATAATGAAGTAAGTCTTTTTCTCGAGTACGGTAATACGAAACTTTAGTTTCTTTAGTTATGAGACCTGTTTCTTTCATCCGGGACGCAAGTAATTCAGAAGATCTTTTCGACAATCCAAGGTCTCTAATTACATCATTAAGCTGATCTTGATTCCATGGTCTCGGCGAGAAATGTTTGTGTGGGATGAACTCGTCATTTTCAGCTGTAGATGGTAGTGCTGGATCTGACATATCTGATTGGTAAGACATACTTGAGGTTGAGTGTCCTGGTGAAGATGAAAGCACATGACTACAGCTTGCACCCCGATCATATTCTATTTCTTGTGAATGTACAACTGCAAGTGTAAACCCATCAGCAGACCTCGTGGGGTAAGACCATCGCATATGTTTTCCAAAACCGCTTTTTGTACTTAAAGAAAAATAACACTCGGATGCGTGGTTCGCTGTTTCTCTCCATAGCATAGGCTTCAAAATTTCCAAGTGTCGTCTGTAAAATGAAAAAAAAAATTGAAATCAGGAATATGAAGAATTCAAATTTTAATTAAGAAATATTGTAATTATAAAATATTCCAAATCTATTAATTTATACTTACTTTACGTTAGAAGACTTCATAGATAAATTCAATCGACATGGAATGCATATAGTACTCGGTGTCCAATGCTGGTTCAAATTGTGCGGATAGATATTATAGCAATCTTGATATGACTTTTGCAATGAAGTTAAGAAGCACTTCCGTTTTTTCCCGGTGATATATTGGCCGCACACATAACAAAATAAATCTGGATCGTTTTTACATAAAAATGTTCTGGCTCATTTTTATTAATATTTGAAAATTGTTTTTAACTTCTAAGCTGTATGACTCTAATTTTTGTGTAGGTATTAAATGATGTTTGCGTTATCGCAAACACTTCTTGAATGAAATAAAAAGGGTCAAGGAGATCTTATAAATACTGATACTATAATTTGGGATAACCCTTTGTGTGGATACAGTTTGTGTGTGCTGCAAATTTTTTATTATTCCCAAGAATCCTAAAAAACATTAAGGACTTTTATGAAAAAAAAAAAATCATCCGTTACAGGTAGCTAACGGAAAATAAGAGCACTTCGGCGTACACGCACATTTATGAGCGTTTTATTACTATCCTACCGCAATCGTAAAAATTAAACAATCTTTTGTTTATTACTTATTTTTTTTTAATTATTAGAATCATAAAAATGTCATAGAGGTTTTTCCCAAAGGGGTTTTGCCAAAATGCGTGTCGTAAAATGCACCTGAGTTTTTATGTTCTGCATTTTCATTATATAGTAGTTACAATTTTCTACAGTGCTTGTAAATATGCGATACCTTCAATTAATTGTAAATAAAAATGTAAAGCATGCATCGATTTTTATGATCCATATCTAGTTTAATTCGCATGATATGTAGCTTTACTACAAAAAAATAAAAAGTAATATTTTTTGCAGTTTTCGATTTTTTCCAGATTTTTGTTTTTCAATTTTTTTTTTTTTTTTAGCATTTTTTTTTTTTTTGCTAACAATTTGTTTCATAACTTTGAAACTATTGATCGCATTAAAAAAATTTGTACACGTTCTTTAAAGATATTGTAAACCTTAATTTTTGTAAATTTAATTTGACAAAATCGGACTAGTTGTTTTTGAGTTATGACAACATAAGTGGAGAAATGGCTCAAAATATTGTCAATTTTAAAAAAAAAATTTTTTAAAAAAAAATTATCCATAGAATTGAAAAATTTTACCATTTTTGTACTTAGGCAGCCATGATGCATCAAATCTATATAGTGGTTAGTCAAGCCTGTTTTTGCTGTTGACCTGTGTAATAATCCATGCGTAAAAATACAAAAAATGTAAAAATAACCAAAAATTTTGTAAAATAAACAAAAATTTGTTCATTTCACAAAAGATTTCGATTTTGACATTTTTTTCGTACTGTATGGATTATTACGAGCGTAGTGAAGCATTTCATCATTTTGATGAAATTGATTTGAGTTTTTATGAAATATTTCATAAATACTATGAAACGTTATATTGGACGAAATCTATGAAACATTTCATAAATATGATTATGCTTTTCCCTTGAGTGTACCCTCTAAACAAATGTCTTTTATATTTTGCGTAATCTGCTCTTCAATACTTATCGTTTGAGTGCGAATTCGACACCCGGGACACCCTATAATACAAACTGTTTGTATATTTGTCATACTTTGTTCGATTTCAAATGCATTAAATATGATACTTAGACTTTGTTCTTTATTATGTTGATAAATTTCCATAACTGCAACAAGAGCATTAAAGGATTATAAATCATTTTATTGACTTCTTAGAAGAAATTTATAATTGGTTTATTTTTTTTTAAATTGATATTAAAAAAAATACGAATAAATTTAAGACTAAGACGGCGCTTAATGCATTACGAATTGTTGAGAACTTTAGGAGTCATATTTCAGCATGCGAGAGTCTGTTGAAATCTAATGTAACAAAGTAATTTCGGCTTAAGGTTGGAGCATATGACAAATATTTAACATTTTCAGTTCCAAAATATTATAATTGAAATATCTTATCTAAATTATAGAGAACATTTTTGTTTTCAATATCATTGCATCGAGAAATACGCAAGATATTGATATGGGTACGAAACACTTTGGCGCCCAATATGAGACTGCAATTATGAAAGTAGATAGTTAGCCAAAGAGTATATATAGAAATAGAGAGACTACACTTACCGCGCCTCTCGGCAACAAAATACCGAACTCGGACAAGCAAATGAAAACATTTTTTTACACTAAAAAAGAATTGTAAAATGTTGATAAAAATTATTGCTTAAAACACTCACTTTTATTTTGCTTATATTTTGTTATTTTCTATTCAAAGTTAATATATTTTAATGTTATCTTGTTGATTTTATCGTTAGTATTTGAAATAAATAAAAATTTTATTAAATTATTATTTAAAATTATGATAGAAATTAGTTAAGACTTTTAAATTTCTGCAACTTGTTATCATTTGCTCAGTGCTAGTTTACGAACAAATAAAAAGAGGGCATATTGAGAGAGACTGAGTTGGATAGAAACCCACTGGTTAAGCTTCATAAGCCTTTATAGTAGGATAGACTTTTTGTTATGTGCAATGCTTTATAGTTTTGTTAGATTTTCCCAGTATCCCAAAAAGGCTAAACTGCCCCATGTAATGGAGCACACACCGATCTTAAAAAAATCACGTTTTTAAAAGTTATGCATTTTTACTAGCAACTGGGTGTTAAAATTATGAAAATAGTCTGTTTTGATGGTCTGGAAAATTTTGTTTGGCCATAAGTGCGAAATTTAAACTAATTAACAGAAGAGAAAGAAATTAATCCTTAATAAGTTGCGAAATGCCATTATGCAAAAAAAACCTAATGAAAGGGCTAATTTTTTTAAAATACATTTTTTTGCATATTCTTTAATTGAACTAAAAAGCCGGGACATAATTGTTCACATCTTTCTGTCGAATGTTGATAGTATACATACTCACATTTAGTAATTTTATTTTTGTGTTTTTTATAACTAAAAACTGTTTAAAAATTTTTGTTTGTATCATTTTCATAATAAACGGAAATGACAGTTTTATATATTTTTCGACATTGAAAAGGAAGTGGTAGATAATGGTTTATATGGTTAATAAATATGTATATAAGTTAACAAAACAAACTAAAAAATGTTATTCGGAATAATGTGTTTAAATAATAAAGGGTCCGCCAAATTTTTTTTTGTTGAAAATGCTATAAAAAAAAACTACTGAATATTTTCTCAAATTTCTTTTTTTATTTGAAAGTACAATCCTTCCAGTTAAGAATGGAAAATAATTTCATTCAAATGGCTGCCTCGGCTGGCCATGCAGTAGCCTACACGATCGGTCCAATTTTTAAGCACATTATCGATTGTGTGCAGCTGTATTTCACCAATGGCTTCACGAATATTGTCCTTTAAAGCGTCAATTGTCTCTGGCTTGTTGGCGTAACACTTATCTTTGACGGCACCCCACAAATAATAGTCCAACGGTGTCAAATCGCAGCTCCGAGGTGGCCAAACGACATCAGCTCTGCGGCTGATAATGCGATCTTCCCACTTAGCGCCCACTTAGCGAAGCGAAAACGAATAGGATGGTCAGTTAGTTTCAACTCCTGAACCAATTGGACTTTGTATGGCGTCATACCAAGGTCTTTATGCAAAATTCGTCTCAATGATGTCTCAGAAATGTTCAATTGTTGAGAACGACGGTGAATTGATGTTGATGGCGCTTCACGCACACTTTCTGCCACCGCAGCAATATTCTCGGGTGTACGCACTGTTTTTGGCTTTTCACGCTTTGGTTTATCGATGAGGATGCCAGTTTCTTTCACTTTTTTCACAAGATAACGAACATACGGAGCTGACGGTGCTTCTCTTCTTCCAAAATCCGTACGCAATTTTCGCACACATTCTGCAACATTACAATGATTTTCAAAGTAATGTCGCAATATTTCCCAGCGTTGTTCAAGCGTATACACAATCATATTCGTTCAGCGGAAGGATGAAACTAATTATCTGTCAAATCAGTCATGAGCTAAGTGTTACCATTCACGAAATAAGCACTAGTTGACAAAAAAAAAAACGTTAGATGGCGGACCCTTTATAATATAATATATTATATAATTAAGGGAATAGCCTTATTTAGAACGTCCAAGTAAAATATTTATGTTTCATAAATCTATAGTATTTTTCCACAAAAATTCAGTAATATTAATTGTAATGAAATTATTTTCATTAGCATTTTTTAATTAATGATAATGAAATTAAATGATTTGATTTCATTGATTAATGTGAAAGACTTCAAATTTTATTCCCAATAAATAAAGTAATTTCAAAAAAGACTTTTTTTGTATTTTACTTAAAATACAAGCAGAAAATAGTTTGACTCAATGCAAACTAAAAATTGATATATCTTTTTATTTTGACCTAACATATTGAAACGGAGTATACCACTGCATTCTGCTCCCCAAAACTAAGTTTACGTATCCCGAGGTTTTGGTGTGTCATTTTGACATACTTACTGTGTAATAGAATGGAACATTGGTCCAAAATGGAACGATATGGAAAGAAACTAAGAAAGTGTATAATCGGAACACTTAACATATTTGTATTATCGGAACGTGTTACGTAAATCAAGTTTTGCAAAAATTTTGTTCTATTTGCGATATCTCGTTTAGTTTTCGAGCTACTAGAATTTTTTTTTAAAGGGCCAGTGTCTCAAAACTAGCGAGTTAGGGCAAAACGTACAAAAATTTTGTTTCAAAATTTTGATAATACAAAGAAAAATACTCAGATAATTGAAAGCTAGTTCCTTGTTCCATTTCGCTTCCCTTATTCAATGTTACAAATCCTATCGATGCACTTTTTTTACTGTAAAAAAATGCAATTTGGCTCAATTATAATTAGTATTTTAGGAATTAGTTTGATTTCATTAGCACTAGTAGGATAACTGATAATACCAAACAATTTAATGACAATTAAATTGTAATGCAATTTTTTATGACAATAATGAACTAATGCTAATGAAATTTCAATGCTAACGAAATTTAAATTTCAATGCAAAAATTCCAAGTATGCTCCGTACTTCCTATCGAATTCAAAGTTATAATGGTGTCCACAAGCATTAGGAACATCGGACAAAATTTCGAATGCCTTCCAATAACAAGACCATACCCCTTAACGCAGTCCATATGTCACGCTCCATTCTCCATACTGCCTTCATTGTATCTCCAGAGGCATATTATTAAGAGTGTCCGCAGTTGTAGTAGTCATAGCACCAACGGTTTTTACTATTGACCTAGTCTACCAGACTGAATATGCATATGTCTAGATGGATCTGATAACTACAAGCTATATCCAATGCATGGCTTTCGGACACTGACAGAAAATCCGAAAACGCTTTTAGTTCAATATGCCTTGTTTACATAGTTAACTTTCTAAGGTAAATCCGAGCAATTTGACCACTGTAGGCAGTTGCCTTTAAAACCGCTATGGCCTACGCTTAAAGAACAAAGCTTAGTCAATCACGAAATATTCTCTACTAAGAACCTAAACTAAAAACTTTCTGCCCCACTAACATTCCGTGTGCAATAGTATTGTAGATAATATGAATTGAGTCCATTTAACTGAAACTTCCCCTCTACGCCCACAAAAAACCCGGTGCGTATTCTTTTTATTTAGTCCCTTCTCGATTCTAGAAACAAGAACTTTTAGAGCAGACTCACAGGACCTAACACTTTAATCAGCATGTGGTTGAAAATAAACAGGACTTCGGAGTAATATTTCTGACCGAAGTAATTTCTCCACCATTCGTTCAAGACTTCTCAGTAGAAAGTATGATAAAATGAAATTCGTTGCCACAGTATATTCATTCTTTCTAAGTTTGGAAACTAAACCCGCCTTGAAGGTAAATATCCATAGGCCTAGTTGGGTCTTTTCCAGGCTATCCATGTTACAGTCAGTATTCTTTCCTGATTTTAAGGCTATATATTAAGAAGCCTTCTGGAACTTTTCCTACGCTTTTAAGGCTCCACATTCCACCAGAAAACAGAGTATCCCAATATTATGTTCCTCAACAAACACGCAGCCTCATAGCAATTAATCAAAGTTCCGAAATGTAATACAAATTCTTATGTAATAGTTCGCTGAACTATTTTTAATCTTCTGTAATTTCGAGGATTTCACTGGAATTATTGGCTCATCAGTTCCACGATTTTGATGTAACTGTGGTCCGACAGATAAATATCATCAAGACCCCGTCATCCCTTGACAAATTGACTAACCCAACTGTTAGATAAGGTCAATGATTTGTTGTCTATTACTAGTGAAAAATATTCAATTGTTACCAGAAGGAAAATGTTTCCCAATTTAACACCATCCATTTTAACAAAGTTCCTAAACAAAATTTCAAAATGTTTAATATCATTGTGTTAGTTCAGGCAATGAAGTTTGGGCAGACGGCAAGGGGGAAAGCTTTTCCAATTTTTTTTTTAAAAAAAATTTCATTAACAAAACTAAATTTCATTAACAAAACCAGTTTCATACAAATTCGGGAATTTTAATTAATTTTCAAAAAATTGCTTATTCACTTTCTGACGAAATACATGGTTTTTGTTCGACTTTGTAATATCGCTGCCAGTAATAAGCCAAATGTCTGTTCGGATTGGAATTCTTAAATGCATAGTTTTACTTTTTAAATAAAACTGTAACTGTCTCTCTCTTTAAAATAGTTGTTGCAACATCATAACGAATTCTTAATTGAAGTTATCGTTACAGTTTATGACTCTCGGTTTTGCTAGTGTTAAAAATATAAAATCTTTTTTCTTTCTCTTCATGCACAATTAAATAGCTATAAAAATCATTTCAAAACTGATAAACTTTATTTAAAATGCATAAACTGTCAAGTTCATATGTACAAATACTCATACTAGTACGTATTTTCAATACATACTTGATAATTGTTTATGTATTATTCTTAAAAAGATACTGGGTACTAGTTGCTGTATCTTAACTTAAAAGGTTAATAAACTTTCAGCAGTTTTATTCTTAAAGTATAAACTTTTGTTTTGTTCCACGCAATGTCAAGTTAAATGAAGTCCATCCTACACATAATTTTATTACTTAAATCGAGTATAAATAATCCTAAATGCATTTTTGATTTTTTTAATGCCTTTAAGGAGGTATAATTAATTTAAAACAATTAAAATTTTCTTAATAAACAAATAAACGTCATTAATTAATTAGTATGATTTATAAGCAATTTGTTTAAACATACTTAAATACAGACAAGGGAAGGTAACCTAAGTGACAAATTTAGATTTTTTTATGATATTCTCACTGGAGTAGGGAAGCAAAAATTTAGAAATTTTTGTATTTGGGTGTTCATTTGAACTTTTTTTCGCTTACGATGGTTTTTTGAAAAAAATAGTTTTCAAAATCTAAAAAAAAAATAATTTAAGTTGACTAAATACTCTTTATAATAAATACAAGTAAGATTGAAGCTTTGTCTTTAATAATAAGTACTTACATTGGTCAAAGGACTCACATGATTTTATCAGGATTTCTCTAAAGGACATCATCTTAACATATAAACTAATAGACGGATTTTTATGAAATTTGGCAGAAGGAAGACATTAAGTATTAATAGCAAAGCGTTGAAGTTTGAACAATATCAATTGAAGTTTCAATACTTTTTCGCCTAATTTCGCTTTTTTCAAAAAGCGAAAGTCGTGATATCTTCATAAATAGGAGCAGAAAAAAATAATTTTTGGAGTGTGGTTAAATCTTGGTAAGAGAAATAATTTTTGTTTAAAACTTTTCTTTTATATGCTTTAGTTTTCAAAATGCACGCTAAACTATTTTGGATCATATCGCCTAAATTAGGCAACGATAAACAATTTTGTTGAAGAACTTATTATATGTTATTCGAGTGGAGCACATGGTATGAATTTCGTTGCAAAACATCGTTTGCCGGTAAGAGGGTTAAGGGTTGTGTCATAATGATTATTTCCCAAATTAATTATTAAATTAGTCTTATTGGGTAGTAGTTGTGACACAAAATTTCAACGGTATCGGCCAAGGAATCTTTGAGTTGGAGGGTGTTGAATTTTGACATTTTGGCCAAACTGCATTTTTTCGGCTATATATAACTAGTATGTAACTGTAGTTAGACAATGTTGTCCAAACTGTTTTCGATAGCTTTGTCCTCAATCTTAAAAACAAATAAATTTAAAAAAATTTTAGCATTTTTTTGCAAAGTAAAAATTTTTTGTTTCCATTTATAGTAATTAAATGTGCTAAAGTCCCAAAACTTATTTAACAAATTGTGAAAAACAATCTGCTGTAGGCGTGTCCCTATCCGGATTTCATTCCTGGGGACTTTGTTATTAGGGGACTTTGTTATTAGAATTTCTAGAGATATTTGTTATGTTAAATCACAAACTCAATGAGAATTTCTTGTCCTCGTCTAAAAAAAAAAAAAAAAAAAAAAAAAAAAAAAATTTTTTTTTTTTTTCTTATTTTTTTTCAAAATGGGGTATTTTTTTTTCCTCACCAGAAAGCTTCCTTTTAAGAGCTTTGTGATCGCTTAGTGCAGCGGTTCACATCAACTTTTGCTCCACGGACCTCTTAACGGATTTCTGCTGGTTCGCGGACCCCCAACAAAATTTATTTTTGCATATAATTAAAAATAGCAAAAGTAGAAAAATTATATATATATTTCTTTTAAATATCAAAAATATTTATTTTAAAAAATTTCACACAAACCACATGCAGTTAAACCTAATTAAAATGAACTCCGAGAGACCGCAACTAATCAATTTGTTATAAACGAGGTTTGTATTTGCTGGAGTAAAATTTGCTTTAAATATATTTTATTGTCCACAAAATATTAAACATTTTTATAAACCTTTTTTAAATATGCATTGTGAAATTCGCTGATTTGATTTCACATATGCAGAGTTTTTGATACATTTCGAAAGCAATATCTTTGTGTACGGGTTAAAATATGTCTGAATTAAAAGAAATTTGAAGAAAAGTAGCAAATTTTTTTAGAATTTTGTATTAAAAACAGTTTATTTTAAACGAGAGTTCATCTGAAGCAAGTTTATATTAACAAATGTTTCTTTGAAGTTGTTACCAAAGCGTTAGAACTTTCAAATTATCGATAATTTGTCTTTTTTTTGTAACCTCGATACTACTCAATATTTTCAGATTTGTATTTTGAACCGAAAAACAATACAAAAGTGCGACTCCGCTAAATAAGCATTAAAAGAAAACTCAGCTGGAAGAAAAAAATCAAAGTTTAAAAGTTTATTGAAAAAAGTTAAAAAAACTATAAAATAAACAATTTTTAAAATTTAGTTTTTAAATTTTCAATAAAAATGGAATTAAAAAAAAAAAATGAAAAATTAAATTGAATTTTAAATTTTAAATTTAAAAAATGTTAAAAGTATCGAGTACTATCGAGTATACAATCATAGAATATCAAGTACTATCGAGTCTGGAAAAGTAATGGAATTTACCAGCACTAGTTCGTAAAAACCGAGGTTTTAGCAATACATAATGCACGAGACTTCTCAAAAGAATCATCAAAAACACAAAAATGTGAGGAATATTTGTATATTTTAAGAACAATTAAAAAATTAAAAAAAAAAAAATTTGATACTTGATCCACATTATTTTTTTATTAGGAGTTTTGGGGTTAAAAAAAACAAAACTCTTTTTAAAGAACAACTTTGACACAAAAATGTTTATATCATTTTAGACTGTGACTGTTGTCCTAAGACTATTTTAAAGACTGAAAGTTAGTTTTGTACAAAAAAAAGCAATAAAACTCAAATTTAATTTGTCATGTCAATTAAAAACAAATAAAATAAATTTTTTGTGACTTTTGCAACAACGAACACAGGGGGAACACCGTCATAACTAGAGTCACATAGGAAATACAGTCACAGACTTTTTTGTATGAATACCCAGCAAAAAATAATCTCAATTTGGTAAGCAGTATCTACATGTGTATTAGGGTAATAACTTTTTGCATTTTTTGCAAATATCAAATCTCCCCAGACAAAATCGTGTAGGGCATGGACAAATATTAGTAACTGCGTTTTTAGTTTTTCGCTATCGTTAAAAAAGGTTTACGCACCAAACGCGTTAAAGTTTTGAATCAAACAAGGTTAAAAAAAGCTTTTTTTGATGCCTCAACGTCTGACCATCACATCTATATAATTAGGGCATGCTGATTTCAATAGTAAAGTCCGTTTTCGAGTCAATGGAATAGTTGTATTCCATATTTGCTTTTAATTTCCGCTATTTTCAAATATTTTTTTTATATAATTTTTTTTTTTTTTTTAATAAAAATTCATGGCAATTCTTGTCATTTTCATATATTGGTTGTAATTTAAAACAAAAAATTAAATCGGTTTGCTAAAAATTAATTATAAGAAAAGCAAAAATATATTAAAGGCATTTTAGAAATCGCTGTCGGTGCGTAAGGTTTTTTTTACCAAATTGAACTGAAATGGTTTTTTTTATCATTAATACAATATTTGCCATTAGAAAACCCCTGGGGAGAATGTTGTCCAAAAAACGTTATCACCCTAATGTGTATGCTTCGCAAATAGCGCTTAACCGCCTTTCATACAATAAAGCAATTACGGAAGGCATTCCGTTGTGCTTCCATAAATGACTTCTTTGAAGTAGTGAATAGAGCATACAATGAAGCAGTAAATAACGCATTCAATGAAGCATTAATATTATCAACATGCAAAAAAGCTCCTTTTATTGTCTACGAAGGCATCAGTTGAACGCTTCTTAGAGCCCATGAAAGAAGCGTTTTCCACCTGCTTAAAAGAGACATACCAAGTGGGATATTGCGAACAAAAATCATGACTTCTGGATTTGGCTTGAAAGTTATCGGTAATTAAATAATGTCTTCCGAAACTGCTTCTGGGTAATTGGTACTAGAATCAATAATAAAAACAATCACTGAGAGGCACTTTCAAATTTCGTTCACAATTATTAAGTTTAAGTTTATTAAGTAACAGGCAATTTCAGACGATTTCGTAGCGATATTGGATTATTTCTTAGCGATAGTTTTGGGTGTTTTCCTAGGTACAGTGAAATAACTCCCAAATGAAATAAGTCCCAATGGAAAAATGAAATAAGTCCCAAAAAATTTTCCATGTAAATTGGGACTTATTTCATTATGAAATAAATCCCAATGCGTTGGGACTTATTTCATAATTTTTGTTGGGAGTTAATTCATTATGAAATAACTACCAAATGAAATAAGTCCCAACAGTTTTTTTGTTGGGAGTTATTTCATTTGGGAGTTACCATTGGCACTTATTTCATCGCAGTTGGGACTTATTTCATTTTAATTGCAAACACAATTTTACGATTGGGAGTTATTTCATTTTTGTTGGGAGTTATTTCATTTCTCTTAAAATTGCATTTTAGTAAATTCTGATGGTTTTGTAACGGTTCTTAAAACTGCCTTAAAACAAGTAGTTTCAAAGTAGTTTCAGGCCTTTATTTGCAAAAAGGCTTTATTGCACTTTGAAAGTGAAATAAGGCCTTTATTTAAATTTAGCCAATGGTGCAATAAAGCCTTTATTTTGTATTTTTTGATTCTTTTGTTACACTGTTCAGTTTTTCTGCGTGGCGGCCTGCGGCCGATCTTAGGGGTTCTCTCCTCCATAGGACGCGGCAGGTGGCTTCGCTGAATACAGTTTTCCTGCGCCCGTCTCATTATCTTCCCTAGTGTGACGCGCGCAGGGAAACTTTATTCAGCGAAGCCACCTGCCGCGTCCCATGGAGGAGAAAACCCCTAAGAGCGGCCGCAGGCCGCCACGCAGAAAAACTTTATAAAGCAAAGATTTTCAATATTGTTGCAGTTAAATTTTTTGTTGAATTATTAATGTTCTATTAATTTTTGTTAATATGAAATTTTTTTATAATTGTTCAATAAAATATAAGAAGAATAAGAATAAGAAATTTAATTGCTTCATTTAAAAAAAAATTTAAGTGAAATAAGGCCTTTACGGCTTTATTTCACTTTCAAAGTGCAATAAAGCCTTTTTGCAAATAAAGGCCTTATTTCTCAATTGAAAGTGAAATAAAGCCTTAAAGGCCTTATTTCGTAAGGCATTATTGCACTCCACCTATGCTTACATATACTTATGAAATAAAAAGTGTTCTCTAACAGAAAAACAAAACAAACAAAAATTGGGAGTTAATTCATTTTTGTTGGGACTTATTTCATTGGGAGTTAATTCATTTTTTTTTTGGGATTTATTTTTAAATTTTGAAATAACTCCCAAAAATTGGGACTTATTTCATTTTTCTCATTGGGAGATATTTCATTTTTTTACATTGGGTGTTATTTCATTTTTGATGGGACTTATTTCATTGGGAGTTATTTCATTGGGACTTATTTCATTTGGGAGTTATTTCACTGTACCGTTTTCCTAGCTATAATTTTTTTTTTGTTCCAACAAATTCGACGTCCGATCCTTGGTATACCTTCTTTTTGAATAATATATTATTCTGTTACAAGTATATATAAATTATTTGCATTTTTTTCACTTGCCTTTTTGTTTTCAATTGCATTTTTTTCCAACAGATTTTGCTTAGAATGCAAATTATTGTTGGCGCTATAATTAACATTTGAAAGTCATTAAACTGTTTGAAAAATGCCAGTAGCAATACAAATAAATGTAAAATTTAATACAAAGTGATTTTTAACATTTAAATGTTAACACATTTATCTTTAGAAAAAATATAAAAATTAAATTTGTAAACATGTATTATAATTTTAAATACTGATTAAAATTGTATATAAATTACATTTGATTGTAACATTTGTTTTATTTTAAACAAATTATTAACCCTCAAACCGGCCTAAGCTTTCTTGCAATGAAATTTATACCACTTGTTCGTCACGAAAAATAAACAATGTGTTCTTCCCCAAAATTTTTTTCTTTGCTAATTTTGTTCGATATGGGCCTACATATATTTAGAGTGAATCTCAAAAACTTATCCATAAAAATTAATAACTTTAGGCATAAGTTGTTCTTCCTACCAAGATATAACTAAATTTCAAAAATTACATTTTTTGTGCTTTTACTTAAGAAGATTTGGCGATTTTAGTTTTTCGAAAAAAACGCGAAATTGAGCAAAAACACAACTAAACTTTATCGTAGATTGAGTAAACGCTTTGCTAATACTACTAAATATTAGCGGTATTCATTCTTGGTAGTAAACAACCCTTGTAGGTCTGGTTAATGGTGTACGTTTGATAAATTTATCAGAATTTACCAGAACCAACAACAAAATGTATTGCACTAAAATTTACTACGCTGTGGCGAAATACCACGCAAAAAATTTATCATCAAAAAAACAGCTGACTACTCTGCCGTCAAAAAAATGTATTTTGTGTTTAAAACGAAATCATTTTGCATTTTGCGCTAAAAAGTTTGTGATTTTTTCTTTTTCTGTAAGTTTTGGCACTTTTCTCGAATTAAAATAATTTTTGATACATATGTGGCGAACAACAAAAATCAGCTGATTTTGTATCCTTTTGGAACCCTATATGTCCTTGGACCAAAGTTAGGGCTATTTAAAAAGTTTAATTTTGAATCTTACATTGTGTTTAGTATCAACGGTTTCTAGTCAACATAAATATGTTTTCAACATTTTTGAAAATTCAAAATATTCATTTCAAAATATTTATTTTTTGAAAATTTACGAAATTTTAAATTTAACGCTTTCTGGCTAACAAAACGTTGTAAATTTTGTTTTCTATCGAAATAACTTAAATTGTTATTGGAAAAACCTAATTTGGCCAATTTAAAATACGCCGTCTGGAGACGGGCTTTCCGATTAGAGGGTTAAAGTAAATATATATTTTTTCAATACATATTAATTTCAATCTAATGGGATTTTGTCTATGATAAGATTTTTGTTTATAAATTAATAATTAATGTTAATTAATTGTTATGAATTTTTCACTTCATAATTAAATTATTGTTATCAGTACAATAGTGTTGATATTACTAAATTATGTTAAATAGATTATTTTTAATTTATTCCAATGAAAAGTTGGCACGTGAATTAAACTTTGCGTTAAGTCACGTGTATTATACGTGAACTTAATATAGTTTTAGTTAAACATAACGATTATTAGAGTTAATACTGTTAGCTACACGCTGAAAAAAACGCGCTGCTGGAAATATAAATGCTGGTAATATACTTCTGTTTGGAAAGCATATCTGTATATCTAATATAACATGTTTGCTTGAAAATATAATTATGTTTGTCAAAATATAGATATACAAAGTTTCCGAATCTAGTCTAAATTTAGAAAAAATATGATCCAAAAAAATTTAAAAGCTTTTAAGTTATTTGCGGTTTTTAAAAAAATTATACGTAAAAGTAAATTTTTTTTTTAAATTGTAAAATTTTCTGAAAAGTTGTAAGTGAAAATACAAAGTTGTTTTTTTAAATTTATTAACAAGCTTTCAACCTCCGAATATTTACAAAAATAAAGCAAATCAAACATATTAGCTAGGTTGATACTAGTATTACGATCCGGCTAAAGATCTCATCAAAATCCGAAGTTTTAGAAATGCTAGAGACTATCGAATAGGTCGAACTTTAAGTCGTAAATGAACACATTTCTCAAATCTGAGCTTAATTTTAATCGAGACTATGAATCTGCGATCGAAATTAAAAAAAAATTAGCGGATTTTCAATTATACGCGTTTTTCAAAGATTTCGAAAAAATCGATTTTATTTGTTAAAACAAAAATCGGGATCAACGGCAATCTTGTTTTGGGCCCATTCACCGAATCTACGCCTTGCTAGGTGATCGTGTGGCTTCAATTGCAGCACGAGTTGGATTTTGTAAGCACGCAAACCAAGATCTTTCCGCAAAATCTTCCATAAACTGGATGGACACATATCCAATTCCTGTGCACGATGGCGGATAGACTGATTGGGGTATTCCTCTACGCTACGCTCTACAGCAGCAATGACGTACGACGTCTCTGTCGATGCATATTATCATTTAGAGTAAACGTGGTTCTAAAACGTTCCATAGTTTATCGAATTAATTGCTCTTATGGACGATTACGTATTTCGCACAGAACCATGATTTTCAAAATAAATTTGCACAATTTGGAAGCGTTGTTCAGGCGTCAGTCTATTCATGTTGAAATGCCAAGCAAAACTAAACATAAATCACTTGACAGCTGACAAAATGGCCGCCAATTAAAAAAGTATTGCCAATTTAAAGTTATGTACCTGTATAAAAAACACCCTTTATATATACACGATTAAAAAAAATTAATATGATGCACCAAATAAGTGTATCAATTTTTATATAGAGCTATATCTTATTGAAATACAATTTGATCCGAAAAAATTTATCCGATTTTGAGTTTGATAATAATTTGATACGATTGATTTTTATTAAGAGCCCTGTTTAAATTTAACGTACAGTTAAATTCAAATTTTATTTGCTTAACAATCAAAAATATATATGTCAAACTAATATTTGTGTACATTAATATATAAAATTGTGATTCTTTTAAGATTATTTCAATACATAGATATTTTCATTGAAAATATTAGAGTTGATATTATAATTTTGTGTAGGATGATCCCGGGTTCGATCACCGACGACGACAACATAAAGTTCCAAAAATAATATGTCTGAGTTTTCTAGCCCTCATATAATTGTAGCGTCCATCTTCAGTGTTCACATATCACTTAACCCAACCGAAGTCAGCCGCGGATCCAGAGAAAGGTTTTGGGGGTGGAACTTAGAGTCTTTTTAATTTTAATCTTTTTGACCTTTTTGTATTTTCCATTGGATCGCATTATATAACATTACGTAATATTATTTTTACTCGGGTAATTACCTGTATACATATTCAAAAGTGTATTTTTTCCTGCGTGTACACTTTAATTATTTAGCCAGTAGGAAAACAACTAATAATTTGATATTATTAAACCCAGTGTAGAAAAGCATTACCATATTAGTACATATTTGGTAATGACAATTGCTTACAATTGTCATTACAAATGTCAGTACTTTTATATAAGGATGTCTCGCAAAATAATATCATTACTAAACACCTTACGAAAAATTAAAAAATATTTGGTTACATACATGCGTACTAGTATGGTCAAAAAAAATGATTCTAAAAAAAATCTACAAAAAGCTAAATTTTTAAATAAATATTTTTTTTTATTGAAACATTTTTTTTTAATAAAATGTCCCCTCACGGTAGTTGAAACTGGGCATGCAGATTTTTAATAAATCGCCCTTCCATCTGTACTCGATAGATTACAACATAAATAACTTGTTTTCACACGGAATTATTTCCATGCAATTTGTATAAAATATATTTTTGCCAGCACTTTTTGCGTGTTTCAACAGGGAATGTACTAAAGCGGAGCGCATTTAAGCGGGAACTACTGTATTAGTATATTATTATGAGTGAAATTTTCTCTTAATATTGTTATATTAATATCTATTAAACCGAACTCTCGATGTAGAGCCTATTGTGTTACAGTATTTCGCTATTAAATTTAAATAAATCAGCATTTGTAGAGCGCCCCGGTAGGCTAGTTGGTAGCGTACTAGCTTATCAGTGAGGGTTTCGTGGGTCTGGTTCCCACCAGAGGCACTGATCTGTTTTTCGCTACAACAATCCGAAAGTGTAATGGGATATAATTTGTAATTATAAAAAGTGTTTTTGAAAAAATTAATTTTCTTAGAAAATTGCAAAAAGTTGCAAAATCTGGTAAAGAGAAAATAATGTCCATTTATCAGTTAATGTTTTTTAAATGATCTTATAATTATCATTTTCCCTAAATATTTTTATAGGCCTATCTAAATTAAAATTTTTTTTTTATGTGTAAAGAAACGTGTTTTTATTATATTCTTTAATTTTCTTAAAAACTTCAACTTCAAAACAAAAGTGAGGTGAAGTTTTATTATTAAATTGCAACAACAACAAACGAAAAAGAATATGAGAAAAATTAATTTTTGGCCCATGCAAATTGCCTTTGAAACCATAGTGCACTGCTGCTAAGTATTAAATTACTCATTATGAACTTTAAACTGGACAAATAACTTTTGTTATCTATAAATTGTTACATGAATTTGACACATTAAGCCGATGTTTATTATATTTTTTAAACTTTCGTTTAAATCTTATAATAAAACCTAGAATTTATTTTTATTAACGCACAACCCCACCCACCCAAATGGTTTAAAGCTATTGAAAAATATTGCACAGCTGGTGTCCTATATTTCCCATCAATTCATACTAATGTTCATTGTTTGGTTTGGTTCGTTCATTCATTTATGGAGTTATTTGCTTGAAAAACATAAATAATTTGTTGATTTTTTTTCCTTCTTCTACATATAAATCTAAATAAGTGTTGTAGAAGTGTTAAATTTAGATTCATGCATTTTGTGGTTCAATTCGTTGGCAAGTTTTATTTCAAGCTATGAATATTTGTTCTATAACTAAATGCACTATGGTCAATAGTTATCATTATTTTTAAAAACCGCTTTACTTGACTGATTTATCTCAAACTAAAAGCTCTTAGAGAGAGAAAGCAATTCTAGCTTAGCTTTTCGATTTAATGAAATTTTGATAAAGAAACAAATCTAAAATTGAAACTACACAGTGGTGAATCCGCAGATTTGAATGAAACTTGCATATGATGTAGAAGACAAACAAATATTGGACATGTATTTTTTTTTGGGTGCGCAATTTCAAGTTCAGTGGTTCAAAATTAATGTCAAAGATTACAGAATTTGAAGTTTTTTTTATATATTTCTTATATAAAGGGTGATTACTATTAAATGAGAATTTTTTTAAGTGTTGCAATTTAAGTATTTCTTAATGAACTGAGTTGGTTTACATTTTAAAATAACATTTATTATCTTCAGTTTAGATTTCACGACGAAAAAAGTTTATATATAGTCGTATATAGCTTGATATAACTAAATATAATAGTATCTAAATATTTATGTGGCCTTATGTAACGATATATATTTACATCTCATACTACTTTTTATCAAAAATTCTAATATATCGCTATATATTACTATATAAACTGCGTTGCAAAACTATAATCCCGAGTACAAATGTTTATATAAAATTATTTATGATGCGATATTTTCCGCAAATATAAGAGGATATAATTTGATCCAAAAAAATAGTTCTATTAAATTGCATCACTTTGGATCTAATTATATTTAAACAGATACAATTTAATAAAAAAACTATCCAATTCTATCCGAGTTTTGTTCCGATTTAATAACATTTAACTATATTATAGTTGATACAATTAGATATAATTAGATACATAATAATCCAAATGTATTTAAATTAAAAGATATTAAGTTACATATATTTGACCTCCATAAAACGGGTTCAAAACACAAAATGTTTGATTGAAATTTGTAAATAATTTAAATTTTATTTATATTTTTTTACGACATCAAATTTTCATTTTAAACAAAATTGTTAATTTTAATTTAATTAAAAAAAAGTTTGTCAATATTAAAATGGCCCAGTAAATTCTAAATAAGAGGTTGCAGAACAACTTATACTGTATTATAATAGCTTATAGTTCTTTTCATCTGGAGTTTGTCCTACTTGCAATAAGTCATTTACCTCCAAACTAGAACAAGTTGCTTTAGACCCGGTTCTAAAACCAGTTATAGAACTGGTTCTGGAACAGTGAAACATTTCCATGTAACCGGTGGTAAGAGAAGATTTTCTGGAAAAGGTTCACAGGTAATCTGTTCTAAAAAATTCTGCTGGAGGGTTTGTTATTTGTAATGGAAATCGATTTCGCAAAATTCTAAACAATTTTCGTAAAATATTTTGCGATTTTTGAATTATATGTAGTTACATAGAAACTGACTTATGAAATTTGTTCAGTTTTGGATTATATATAAGTATGTCTAAAATGACAGACAACGTTTTTAATGTCTGTATTATATATAATTATGTATTGGGTTATATCTAAAGGGTCCGCCAAATAACTTCTTTTTTTTTTTTGCAAATGCTATAAAAAAAACTACTGAATATTTTTTCAAATTTCTTTTTTATTTGAAAGTACAATCCTTCCGGTTAATAATGGAAAATAATTTCATTCAAATGGCTACCTCGGCTGGCCATGCAGTATGAGCTTCATCTGAAAAGATGATTTTTTTGGCAAAATCGGCATCAAAAAAAAAAACGTTATATGGCGGACCCTTTAATTTTATAAACATATAATCAAATTTATCAAGCATGTATTATCATATATAAAATTCAGAATAATATTTTTTTATACAAGATTAGATGTGCTTATACATGAATTTTTTGGTAAAACATTTGAAAATATTATTATATACAAATTCATATTGATACATATGCAATTTCATATGCTCATATATTTTTATATTAAAGACTATATCGTTATATATATTTTTTTTTACTCGGGAAGTTACAAATATATGTATATGTAATCATATATGATTATATCGGAACTTTTTTCGTCGGGAATATATTTTCTTCTATGAAGAATTTAAAAATATAATTAAAAAAAAAAAAATAAGAAATAGTTCAAAATTTTTAGAGTACCTGCATAATAAAATTTTACCATGAATACAAATTTTTGATTGGAGTCTATATTTTTGATACTGAGAGAATTATTTGCATGATATTAATGAATTTTTGCATAAATAAATTAAATTGTGCCGGTATTAGTCTATTAGAATTTTTCATAAATAGTGAATTTACGTTATAACTGAAGTCTGGTTTAAACCGGATTTTGGTGTAAATCTGGTTATCAAACGTAATTTGAAACCAGATTTTCCATACAAATTCATAACTAGATTGTAAGACAATCTGGTTTAAAATTACGTTCAAAATTAGGTTGTAACGATACAGCACTGAGTTTTCCTCTATTTTTGGAGCGGGATTTGCAAAATGTGGCATTAAACAAAAAAAAAAAATTATTTAATTTAAGAAAACTAAATAAAACGAGCGTTAAGCCCAATAAACTGGCATTTTTTATTGAAAGAAAAATTAAAATTATTATCCAGTTACTTATTTTTGTTTCCGGCGAAGACAATTTGTGCAAACAACATTGGATATGATGGCCAGAAGAACAAAAAGAAATATTGTGCATCCAAAAACTCATGCCCAATAAAAAAACACTTTTTTCAGCAAAATTAACATTTTTTTTTTCATATTCGCTGAAAATTTAGTCTTTCGCCAATAAATTAATAACTTTATAGAAAAATGTTCAGTTTGAGGTTATTTTATTTATTTTGTTTTGTTTACAAAATCTTGTTGTTGCCAAGCCAAAATCAAGTTTGCTAGCCACCTTTTATAATATATACGAGGGTAATTTGTAACTGAATTCAACACGATTTTAAAACAGATTTCGTGGAAGTCTAAATTCATTATAAGTTAATGCAAAATTTTCATCAAATTGTTTAAAAATAACACATTATTTACGAAACTTTCATGCATTCGATGAAGGAAATTCGTTAAAATACAGTTTTCATAGAAAAGTATGAAGCTTTTTAAGCATTTTAAGAAAATTATCTTATTATTTTGTGAAGAAAAGTTTCATTGATTTACTAAATATTTTATTTTTTTTTCATCTAGCAAAGTTCTCTCTGTGTAATACTTTCTAATCATAGTGTATATTAGTGTATTGGAATAAAAAAAGCAAACGAAGGGTAATTTTTCTCAAGTACTCATACTCTAATAACAGTATCTGTGGTTGCATGCATGCATGCATTATTTCTTTCATTCATTCTTTTATCTGTATCTAAATGTCTGTCTGTCCGTCCTTCCGTCCGTCCGTCCGTCTATTCGAAAACAAATCACTTGCTATAAATTGTATTTTTTCGATTTTTATTATTACAGAAAATATTATTTGTTATTTTTGTGTAGTTGTTCGGAAATTTAATACATACACAAATATACATTTACTACAGAAGCAGATGAAAGAAATTCATATAATTTTTATAGCTTTTCATATGATGAACAAAAATTTTTATTGTTATTTTTCAATACAAAAATGAAAATGAAATAAACTACAATTTTTTTTTTTTGTATTAGTTGTACAAGTGGCATTCTGTAAATAAACATAATAATGTAGATCATTTACTATATTTTCCGCAAAAAGAAGATACAACAAATTATAATATTATTTAAAAAACGATAAAAACGTGGAGGTATATAGATTAGGGCGTTTCACCATTTCCATTTTTGTTTTATTTTTGCAAGTCTTAAAGCGGAATATGAATGGTTATGACCCAAAAGATTTTTGAGCATTTTTTAAGTTTTTTTTTTGAAGGTATCACAGGTGGCTTAGAATTAGGAGTTGAAACAAATAATAAGATCTAGTCTGTAAGGAAATTGTATTCCACAGACTTAATCATAATAATATAGGGGTTGAAAGCACTATATTTCCAATTTCAGAAAAAAAACATATAGATATTTTAAAAAATAATGTTTAGTACTCGTATATGCGGCACCTTACCGAATATTCGATATTCGGTTTTAACGGAATACTGAATATTTTGCCGAATAGTTCTTTCATTTATTTTCATATATTTTGCATATAAAAACACACTGTACTTTAGACATAGACAAAATTAAAAAGAGCCATAAAATGTCCTAGGTTCAAAATTCGTCTCAAACCAATACTTTATTTTTAAAATTTTTTAGATAAAATATACAGGTTTTTGACCTTTTTTCGGTATTTGATATAAATGTCTATCAAATGACAACTATATATGCTATGTTGGGGATTACAAATGCTTTTTTTTCGTTAATTTTGATTTAAAACTAAATATGCAATTTAATTGAAAATATTCAAAATATCACCAAAAAATTACTTAAAATATACATTTATAGCTAAATATGCATTTATAATAAAATATGCAACAACAAAATGATGCCAATCTTTTTTTTTAAGCAATTCTTTGATTCAGAAAAGTATTTCGTCAAAATCGGTTTTGGGCTATTCCTTGCCCTACCTATTATTTTCAGGAAAAAACATCCGTTGAAATCTTTTGATATAGTATTAACTCTAATAATAATATGGACGATTTCTCAAAGAATATATAAGAGATATCAGAAAGGTTAAACATGAGTTTTGAGAACAATAGGGAGGAATTTCATATTGCGTAAAAAATTTTGTGAAAAATTAATAATTTTCGATGTAAGAGACGTTATAACATCGATATAAATAATATAGCAAAAATCCGTTTCTTTAGTTAGTCTCTTTACAGGAAGAAGAAGAAGAAAACATTTTTATTGAAAAATTTTACTGACACAAGGGATACACCAGACTGCCGCAGTTTCGTCCCCCTCCTGGGACTCGTCAGTGGTTAATTTATGTGTCAATTGAACAAAGTATTTTATATTGTTAATTTTGCTCTATATGAAAAACTTTTTATTTTTTGGTGTCGTACTGTGATTTGAACTCACGGTCTTAGCATCAAGCTATGCATCGTAATCTACGTACACACAAGTATTGTTTCGATCAGAAGAGACAGAATTAGCTAATACCAATGCACAATTCATTTCTCAACTAGAATGCTTTTTCTTCTTAATCCTATCTCTTTTTCACAAGTAATTATCACGTTTTATGATGCGCTTTATTCACATACAATAGTTGGATACCAAGTGTAGGTTAGAGATTGAGTCGCAAGTTTCTTCAATTTTTTTTTATGTTAGAAAGTCTTCAGAAGAGACAGAATTAGCTTTTAAACTTTATGTTAAGATATCTCAAGAACTACATGTGATAAAGAAATTCTGAGATCATATTCGGTTTCAGCGGATTTTAGTCCTACACTAAAAAAAGTTAGTAAAGCCAGTAAGAAATGTTTCTGAATCAGCAAAATTTTAATCAGGAGGGTGTTTGCAAAAAATCAGGGAAATTGATTAAAAACTAAAAACTCCTTTCTTAAAGTTAACAAAAGTTTTGCTGAACATTAGTTGACTGAAAAAAACTCAAAGTATTTGTAGTAAAATTATAGTTTAGGTTAGTTATTTGCTGAAACTCTTAATAATTTTTTTGTTATTATTTAAAAAAAAACAATTTACAATTCGCTACAAAATATGAAAATGACGACATGAATTAATGTTATATCTGAAAATATAAAAAAGTAATTAAAATTTATTTATCTTTCATTCAACAATTGCAAAGATCAAATGCTACTACAGAATGATATAATTCGTTTTACTACTTGGTGCAAAATAAACATAATGAGCCTTAATGTTAAAAAATGCAAGTACATGATATTTTCTAGATCCTCTCCTATTAATGGTCGCTACGTGATGAATGATGCTACTATTGAGTTAGTGGAGTCATTTAACGATCTTGGCATTCATTTAGATAGAAAGTTAGACTTTAGATCTCACATATCTTTAACAATAAAAAAAGCTACTGGAGTACTTGGATTCATCAAACGCTGGTGCAAAGAATTTCGTGATCCATATACTACAAAACAATTATTTACAACGCTTGTCAGACCGATTCTAGAATATGGTTCTGTCGTGTGGGACCCTCAGTACCTTATCCATTCAAATTCTATTGAATCCGTTCAAAAACAATTTTTATTATTCTGCCTTCGCGGCTTGAATTGGAATACAAATATCAATCTTCCCTCATATCAACAACGCCTAGCACTTATTAAATTACCTACGCTGAAAAGCCGTAGACAAATGCTGAATGTGTCCTTCTTGCTTAAGTTGATGAATGGAAGTCTTTATTCACCATATCTGCTAAGTAAAGTAAATATAAATATTCCTTTTCGTTGTTCAAGAAATTATGAATTTTTAAATATTAAATATCATAAATCTAATTTTGCAAACTTTGATCCATTTCGTAGAACTTGCGATGAGTTTAATATGTTGTTTCGGTTAATTGATTTTAATAAAAGTTTAGATATTGTAAAGAGAGATATTATCTTATATTTAAATTCCTTAAATTAAATGAGTAATTCTAGTATTTCTATTGTAAAATATTTTAATTTTTACTAATTGTTCATAGTCTGCACGGATTATCTCCATAGACTTAAATCAAAAAAAAAAAAAAAACAAAAAAAAAGAAACATACAAATTTACCTAAGATGTGTGTCCTTGTGTTTTGCTGTACACTGTCTACCTGAACATATATTTGTTTGCAATTTTACCAACACTACATTAATAATCGTTATAAACATTTAGTTTAGAAATACACATTTAATCTTTATTAAATTTCAATATATTATTTTGACTTTAATTTAATTAATGGATATTTACTTTCCCAAGCCGGTGACAATACAACATTTAGGTTGCTTAATCCACAGTTTTGTTTTATGGTGAAAATCAGATACCAAAATCTTAAATGGTTGATTTTTGTAATTCTTACTAGAGTTGCACATTTTAGTATCATTTTGCTCGTCTCTACTACATCTTGACATGCCGCGACATCTACTTCATTCTGCGTATATCTTTAAATCTGGTTGTCGTCCAAACTATTAAAGTGCTCTATCCTTATCAGCATAATTCTTTAGCAAAATAAATTAGTAAAACATTAGTAAAATAATGAAAATGAAAATTATTCAAGTTCGAGGCCATACTATATATTTCTTTATTAGGGTATTGTTCTAACAAATGATCTATAGAGTTTTTTTGTTTTCAAATTTATTATTTGACATTTCAGGAATGTGCTGATAGATCTTTTTCGGGAATTTTCTAGGTTCCCATCATCAGAATACGTTTTGAAAATGGTAACAAAAACATCAAACATTCATATAAACTAGTTTACTCACTACATGAGAACTAATATATGAGCTTGAAGTTAAAGATTATAACCATTGATCAATTGATTGCTACCGCTTTCAAAACGTGTTCTGATGATGGAAACCTAGAAAATTCCCGAAATAGATCTATCACCACATTCCTGAAAGGGTCAAATAATAAATTTGAAAACAAAAAAACTCTATAGATTATTTGTTAGGACAATATCCTAATAAAGAAATATAGAGTATGGCCTCGAACTTCAATAGTTTTCATATTCATTGCACAATTAAAGGTCGAAAAAAACATAACTTTTATTTTTAATAAAAATTATATCTAACTCATTAGTAAAATATTAATAAAACATTTGTTTAAAACAGTTAACTGCTGCATAAATTTAACTAAAATTTTAGCTGGAAACATAATTTTAGCAAACAATTTTGTTGAAAAGAGTATATTTGATTTACAATACGTTTTAATAACTTTCCTACTAACTTATTTTTATGAGTGTAGGGTCTTAAACTGTCTGAAATTATGCAGGCCTGTGTTGTCATATTTGTCTACAGTTTTTTTTTTAATATCTTTTTCTAAAATCTTAAATATAGTGCTTTCAAACCCTATACTAACTTTTTGTGGAGTATTTTTTTTTGTCAATACCTAATTCTAGACCACCTGTGGGTGCACAGAGTCGCTGAAATGCATAAATTACTATAATCACTTCTCTGGTAACCATTCTTATTCCGCTTTGAAATTTTCAAAATAAACAAAAAAAAAATGCATTAGGTGATACGCCCTAACATACGTACATATGGGTGATAATAATATTTTGTTTATTTTTTTGAAAATATGAATACATCAGTATTATTTGTTTGGAAATGAGAAAAAGAAAACAATTTATTCTTCATTAATAACTAATTTAAAATTGTACTTCTTGATGATTTTACACTCACACACTATGCTAGAACTAAAATAATATGCCTGTTTGATCAACAGAAATATCTGTTAATTTTACAAAATGTATTTTAACTATTTGTATTAGAATCAGATTTAATGAACTGAACACATTATTGTGTTAATTTTAGCATACAAAATATTAAAAAAACAGATACAGTGAGAGAATTGTCTGCATGATATCAATGCATTTTTGCATTTCTTTTCAGTAAATTAATGCAGTTAATAAAGTAATCCACATGGAAGTAACTCTGGAGGACAGTCATTCGACACATCGAGTAGGATTATCAGTTGTTTTCTATTACACTGAACGGCTCCCCCAGAGAAACCACGAATCTGTCTGTGTTATACATCTGCCCAACTCAAAACTGTTTTTCATATATTTAGTATTCAACTCAATTCCCATGACCCTAATATGTCCTTGAACCCAAGTTAGATTTTCTGAGTGACACTGAATTTGGTCAAGGAATTCGATACAGTCTCCCACGCAAATATACCTTAATATGTTGTATTCCAAAGCTTTTAAAGCAGCAAGACTGACTACTTACTAATGAATAGGGTTTCTATATTTAGTTCTATTATCATCCAAATGACTTTGTTAATTGCATTCAGTTCTGCTTGGAAAACGCTAAAATCATCTGAAAGTTACATGAAGATATGCAATAACAGTTCGCCTGCATAAACCTTCTGACCTTATTCGACATTTTATTACTTCGAGTAACAGGGTCAGCTTCTCTCCTCTATATTTCACTACTAGGAAAGTTTGGATTTCAGAATGATATCCAACTACTTTGACTTTTTCGATAGGTGAGGAGTGGCTCTCTCTAGTTAAGGCAAGTTAAGTTGTGTACAAAACAAGCTTGAAATTTTCACAATTCTCCTTCCCGTTTGGTCTTCCTGCCTCGTTTGGAGTGTCCCTCCTCTTCTTTACGTTTTATTTATTCAAATTTTTCACTTACCGATTCCCTTGTCGGACTTCCCAGGAATTTTTAAGAACACTAAAACAACCTCGTTTGCTTAACTAGAAATAAATAAAAAAGGAAAAAAACATAGATAATCCTAAAAATATTTAAATTTTTTAACTATTTTTGCCTAATTGTGTTCAAATTCAATAATCGATCGTTATGAAATAAAAATTTCATACTCTTTAAAAAAAAAAAAAATGGAGGGAAAAATGTTAGGAAAATTTTTAATGGGATTTTGGTGTAGAAAGCAAAATATTTATATTTTTTGTGTAACAATCTTTATTTTGTTAACACAGTATTTTTTTTTTTTTTGCTAAAATCGTTTGGTAAAAGCCCAGGTAGAAATTTGGGATGGTACAAAAAACGAAGAGTTTTCAAAACGTTTGTTTTTGATGGTACTAAAATAAAAGCGTTTCCAAAGCGATAATTGCAAATAATACGAAAAAAAGCATTTAAAAAACATTATTTTGGATTGCTATTCGAACGTTCGGACAAAGTATTTTAGGAATACTTTTTATACAAAACTTACAAATATTTGTGAAATAAAAACACTGTAAAAACATTGGTTCAAAGCGTTTTTCCAACGTTTGTAAAAAGTACTTTAGAAGTTCTTATCGTACAAAATTTACAACGGTTTATAAAATAAAACCAATGTAAAACCATTGCGTTAAAGCGTTTTTCTAACATTTGCCAATAGTACTTTAGAAATACTTTTTTTTTTTACAAAATATTTTACTGATTAAAAAACAACACTGTCATAAGGGGTCTATCTATATGCGAACTCGGTTTCTTATGCAATTTTTTTATATGCTTTTCTCTTCATGAACCGAGTTCAATAAATCACTCAATATGGCCAGCCCATAATGTAGCGACTCTATAAAGTGTATAGTCCTTGTATATCTTTTATAAAGCACTATATTTTGAGGACAGATAAAGCAATATTTTAGAGGACTTTTTCAAAACTTAATAAAACGCTAGTTAAACTATTTAAAATTATAATGTTTTGTTACTTTATTTATATTATTTTAATCATATTTTACATGTTTCATTATTTGTGGTATTTATGAACAATTCATAAAGATCTTTATAATTTGTCTTTCGAGCGTTTTGACAATGTTCAAAATTACAACCCTCAAAGCGGTTATCATTTGGGTCGTTTTCATAACGCTTAATAACTGTAAGCCAAAATGTTCTGCAAATACTTATTTAACGATTGAAAAAGCATTTCAAAAATTTTGTTTTGCAATGTTTTGAGAACGTTATAAAATACCATCCTCAGACCGTAAATTTGGGTTATCATTTTGCACATTCTCAAAACGCTTTAAATTTGTAATTTGGTATGTTCTGAAAACGCTTGTACCATCATGAAAAATGCTTTTAAAACGTTTTAAAGATTGTATTTTTCTACCTGGGAGGTTAGGTAACTATCTGAAACTCGATATTTATAACAATTAAATTTATAAAAATTAAATTTATAAAACTAAATTTCTAAAATTAAATTTAAAAAAATCAGTTTTGCACAGAAAATTGCTGCGTCCACGCTTATCTAAAGAGATCTTTCTAAAAACTGCCCTACGACGCTTAGGATGTTTTTCGATTGGAATACTATGGGGTTTTGAGGAAATATTTCTAACAAAAAATCCTCAAATTCTGAAATACTTCAGTTATTTTAGAGTAATTGTTAAATAAAAAAATAAGAAATGTTACAGTAAATTCGCAGATTCTAATAAAAAAGTTTATTATAAAAAAATCTAATAAAAAATATTGAAACTCCAATTACAGAAAAATGTTTAATTGAAAGAACACTGAAAGTTTTGAGAGAAACTCCTAATGTTATAAATCATGAAAATCCTCGCTAACTAGGCATTTCAGTCTAAAGAAATATCTCTCAAGATTACCCAAGAACTTGCTTTTAAGAAATAAAGCACATCCAAGATATAAATCGAAATTTATAAAAAGTTTTATAACCCTGAGTTAACAGTGGTCCTTAAATTTAGTTAATGAATATTTGTTTTGAAAATTACTGGAATACCCGAGAATGTTGGAGAAAATTTCCCGATTCCCGGGAATTAAAAAGAAGTCGAGAATTCTTAAACCCTAATTGACACCCATAGAGTAATCTGTAAATCAGTGCCTGTACTCTTAGTCTGCTTCATAAAAAAAACAAAAAGACGAATTTCGGACGAGACAACCCTGGGTTAGATGAAGATTCATAAAAACAAAATTTTATAATTTTTTAAAATTTTTGGAAAAAAATTAGGGGTCGCTACTAGACTTCGAAAATTTTCCCGATTTTCATAAATGACAAAAAATAAAAATATTTATTTTAAAAAGCAGCAAAAAAAAAATAATATTTTTATTTTTTTGGATTATATTTAATCCCAAAAACAGACCCATGAAAAAAACATTTAGTTATTATAAGATTGCTAACCCTTAACCACACTAGGCCAAAGTAATGTCTAAAATTTTGCCAGATTTTCAAAGCTCCAATTATGAATAAAAAATAAAAAAAAAATTTAAATATTAAAGAAATTTTGGGGGCTTTTCTTTAAACACATCATCAGAATTAAACAAAAAAATAATCTTAAAGAGAACCCTCAATAGACTTAGTGTGTGGACCGATTTAATTTTAGCGAATTTGGAAGAAAGAAAAAAAAAATTAAAAATATATTTTTGGTGAAAGAAACTATAAGATCAGAATTACTTACAAGGGAGGGATCCCGAACCGGACCGTCAGATTTAATTAACTTCTGAAATCTTGTAGAGAATAAACATTTAATGGAACCGTGTTTTTTTTTTTTAGTTGCCAAATCTCATGTTTAGGCGTTATTAAGTGGAATCCAAAATTACTCCATTTTAAGTTGTTTTCGGTTAACTATAGACAAATTTGGTTTTTGGTTTTTGAAGACACATTCACTGGTGTGCAAACTATTACCAAAGTTTTTCAAGTATTTTTGTTATTCAAAAAAATGTGTTTTGAATAATATTAAATCTGTTGTTTTATGAAGGAATTTTAGATATATTAAGGTAACAAGAATGTATATCACTGCCTAATTAATTTAATCTTGGAGGTGTCTGAACGAAGAGCCTTTTTCCCCAATATTTCAAATAATACAAAAATGATGCAACTCTGGGACCACTATATAGGTAATATGGGTATCAAAATGTATGTTTTCTTGAGTACTTTAACCCTGTATACAAATAAATCTAGTTCTCGTGAACAAAAGACAAGTTTTCATACAAAAACAAATACATATTCAACACTTAAACGTGAGATTCCTCTTATAAATAGTAAATTTTTGAATAGAGAAAAGAAAGAAATCCTTGAATTCTTATTGAGTCAGTACCTATTTGGTTCTTTAATGATTTATGATCAAAAATCCTCTCTAGATTTGGCTGCACTACACTTTTGTTGTGGTTTAGCCAAAATGCATTTTGATGATATAAATACCTGTATTTTAAGCACGATTATATTTTCGGGGCGACAAAAACATTATCTATAGGAAATTAAGATGAACTAACCCTTTACCGACCCCTTTATATGAAACGAACCTCTTAGTTTTAGGATAGGTCAATTGGCCCTTTGTTGTGGAACTAATCTTGGAAAGGACACATAACTTTCGGCGCTACGAAATAACCCCCAATGAAATAACACCCAAACGACAAAATGAAATAACCCCCAATGAAATAAATCCCAAAAAAAATGAAATAAGTCCCAACAAAAAAAAAATTAAATAATACCCAAAAGAAATGAAATATTCCCCAAAGGTGAAAATGAAATAACACCCAAAATTTGGGGGTTGTTTCGTAATGAAATAACTCCCAAAGGAAGAAATGAAATAACCCCCAATGAAATAAGCTCCAAAGAAATGAAATATGTCCCAAATTTTTTTTATTTTTTGTTTTCATATTTTTGATTCTCTTGTAACACTGTTCAGTTTTTCTGCGTGGCGGCCTGTGGCCGATCTTAGGGGGTTTCTCCTCCATAAGACGCGGCAGGTGGCTTCGCTGAATACAGTTTTCCTGCGCGCGTCTCATTATCTTCCCTAGTGTGACGCGCGCAGTGAAACTTTATTCAGCGAACCCGTAAGAGCGGCCGCAGGCCGCCACGCAGAAAAACTAACAAATATTAAAAAAATTTCACTTTTAGCAAAATGAAATATCCCCCAAAAAATATGAAATAACCCCCAAAATAATTTTGGGCTTTATTTCATTGGGGGTTGCTTCATAATGAAATAATCTCCAAACCGTAAGATGAAATAATCCCCAAAAAAATTAAAAAACCCCCGAACAATTTTACACAATTTTTTTGGGGGTTATTTCATTTTTGGCCGTTGGGGGTTATTTCATTGGGGGTTATTTCGTAGCGCCATAACTTTCCTCAGAAACACAGTTTTGTGACATGTCCTAGAATTTGTCCCTGGATTAACTCACACCATGTCATGGAACTATCCTAAAATATATAGTTTGGTGACCTGTCCCAGGTTCGTTTTGTGACATGTCACAATAGGTCAATTGTAATGCCATATGAAAGTCGATCGGTGTAAAGGGATCGGTATAGTTGCAGTTTGTCTAAATTTCCCATACGATATTATCAGTAAAGCATCGTTTCCAGTGAAATTACCGATACAAAACACGCCTTTCCGCTCCTAAGCCGTTTTTATTATTTTTATTTTTATTAATATTGAATTTGAATTTTTTAGTGTTATTCTCTTTTACGTTGGGTTTCGAACCTAAAACAACATCACAATTCAATCGTTTACTAGCCAATTAAATTAGCATATTTCAATTGCATCACAATTTAATAACGGTCAATAATGTACCTAACAAGTTAATGGAGTTTCTACACTCATTAATTAAAATTAAAATGAAGCTTACATAAAAATATATTTCCATTTTCATGAGTGTATAATTTCACTTAAAATATATTATTTCACTTATACCCAGTTTTTTATTCATTAGGGTTATTGTCACACACATCACTTGACCCGGATAATAAAAATTGATTCAACAAAAGAAAAAAGAACTTAAAAAATAAAGAAAAAAACTTAAGAACACAAAAAACACACTCAATAAATTGACCTTAACTTTAAGAAGATTAGAAAAAGAACAAGAAAAAATTCATGAATTATGAGTAAATTGATGATATATGAATTTCTATCGTAAATTGTTTGAAGAACACAAAAAATCAAACAATCTATCAATTGAAATTAAATATTCAATAAATTCAATTATACTCGTATACGTAATTTGACGTTCAACCCCAAAAAATATATTTGCAAAAAATTGTGCATTGAGAAAAAAAAAATTGCCTTTTATAGACTGTATGGAATAAAAACTTGGGTTTCAGAACAATTTTGAAGTAGATTTGAGGAAAATAAATTTAAAACTGAAGATTGAAATAGTTTTTGCTATGAAGAATGCTTTAAAAATTAAAAAGTAAACACTAACAGCTCACAAGTTAAAATGAGTGACTAACATCGAGTGCATATCTTTTTTTATAAACGAAAGTTGCGCACTCGATGTTAGACAATCGTTATGAACACCGCTGTAAACACGTATGCACTCTTAAAGAAACGTTCTTCAATAAAGAACACAAGAACTTTGCCATAAAATTTCAACAGTTATTTTTGAAATTAATCCCTAAAGTTTTATCAATTGAATGAGTAGTTAAATTACCAAAGAAATATATTTTTAACTTTTCTGTCTGTTATTCAATAAACAAAATAAACAAAAAAAAAAAAAACGGACTATCGGCATTAGTTAAAATTTTCTATTTAAAACAAAAAGTTGTTATATTATATTGCGTATTGAAATAAACGAAAAAAGATATTGTTTTTACCGATATTGTTAATTAATTTTTTAACAGTTGAAAATAAACTAAAAAATACAATTGTTTTAAACTAAAAGTAAGTAGTCCATTTTGAACTAATTTTCAATTAATTTAATGTGTATATTTAGTAGTCTTTATGCAAAAAAATATTGTGAGTGTACCATTAAAAGCATCTGTCAGTACCCAGGAAAAAATTACACATTCCAAAAAGAAGGTGATGCCCACACTTGCTTACATATCCCATTGCCAAATTGAGTAACTGCAATACCAACCACATTCCAAATATAGAGTCAAAAAAGCAAGTAGTATTGTAATCAATTCTTTAAATTTAAACCAGAAAGCATGAACTCAATAACAAAGTAATTATTTACTTAAAAGAAAATAACAATTTATAGTAATTAAATGTGCTAAAGTCCCAAAACTTATTTAACAAATTGTGAATCAATCTGATGTAGGCGTGTCCCTATCCGGATTTCATTCCTGCCTAAGGAAATCTTCAGGGGACTTTGTTATTAGAATTTCTAGAGATATTTGTTATGTTAAATCACAAACTCAATGAGAATTTCTTGTCCTCGTCTAGGAGCGAGATTCAAAATTTAAAATATCAAAGAAAAAACAAAAACAACAACAAAATATTGTCACAATTGGCTTTGTCATCTTCCAAATACTACTCTGTTTTTTTGACAGACCTAGCAATGTAGTGACGTTTATTCAAGTAAATCAACAATAGAAAATCATATGGTTTCTATTAGTGTCAGTTACATTTAAATTTGCACAAGCACCTGCATATTTGTTATTTAAATTTATTTTCATCGGGATAAACATTAATTTCATTTATAGTAATTAAATGTGCTAAAGTCTCAAAACTTATTTAACAAATTGTGAATCAATCTGATGTAGGCGTGTCCCTATCCGGATTTCATTCCTGCCTAAGGAAATCTTCAGGGGACTTTGTTATTAGAATTTCTAGAGATATTTGTTATGTTAAATCACAAACTCAATGAGAATTTCTTGTCCTCGTCTAGGAGCGAGATTCAAAATTTAAAATATCAAAGAAAAAAACAAAAACAACAACAAAATATTGTCACAATTGGCTTTGTCATCTTCCAAATACTACTCTGTTTTTTTGACAGACCTAGCAATGTAGTGACGTTTATTCAAGTAAATCAACAATAGAAAATCATATGGTTTCTATTAGTGTCAGTTACATTTAAATTTGCACAAGCACCTGCATATTTGTTATTTAAATTTATTTTCATCGGGATAAACATTAATTTCATTTATAGTAATTAAATGTGCTAAAGTCCCAAAACTTATTTAACAAATTGTGAATCAATCTGATGTAGGCGTGTCCCTATCCGGATTTCATTCCTGCCTAAGGAAATCTTCAGGGGACTTTGTTATTAGAATTTCTAGAGATATTTGTTATGTTAAATCACAAACTCAATGAGAATTTCTTGTCCTCGTCTAGGAGCGAGATTCAAAATTTAAAATATCAAAGAAAAAACAAAAACAACAACAAAATATTGTCACAATTGGCTTTGTCATCTTCCAAATACTACTCTGTTTTTTTGACAGACCTAGCAATGTAGTGACGTTTATTCAAGTAAATCAACAATAGAAAATCATATGGTTTCTATTAGTGTCAGTTACATTTAAATTTGCACAAGCACCTGCATATTTGTTATTTAAATTTATTTTCATCGGGATAAACATTAATTTCATTTATAGTAATTAAATGTGCTAAAGTCCCAAAACTTATTTAACAAATTGTGAATCAATCTGATGTAGGCGTGTCCCTATCCGGATTTCATTCCTGCCTAAGGAAATCTTCAGGGGACTTTGTTATTAGAATTTCTAGAGATATTTGTTATGTTAAATCACAAACTCAATGAGAATTTCTTGTCCTCGTCTAGGAGCGAGATTCAAAATTTAAAATATCAAAGAAAAAACAAAAACAACAACAAAATATTGTCACAATTGGCTTTGTCATCTTCCAAATACTACTCTGTTTTTTTGACAGACCTAGCAATGTAGTGACGTTTATTCAAGTAAATCAACAATAGAAAATCATATGGTTTCTATTAGTGTCAGTTACATTTAAATTTGCACAAGCACCTGCATATTTGTTATTTAAATTTATTTTCATCGGGATAAACATTAATTTCATTTATAGTAATTAAATGTGCTAAAGTCCCAAAACTTATTTAACAAATTGTGAATCAATCTGATGTAGGCGTGTCCCTATCCGGATTTCATTCCTGCCTAAGGAAATCTTCAGGGGACTTTGTTATTAGAATTTCTAGAGATATTTGTTATGTTAAATCACAAACTCAATGAGAATTTCTTGTCCTCGTCTAGGAGCGAGATTCAAAATTTAAAATATCAAAGAAAAAACAAAAACAACAACAAAATATTGTCACAATTGGCTTTGTCATCTTCCAAATACTACTCTGTTTTTTTGACAGACCTAGCAATGTAGTGACGTTTATTCAAGTAAATCAACAATAGAAAATCATATGGTTTCTATTAGTGTCAGTTACATTTAAATTTGCACAAGCACCTGCATATTTGTTATTTAAATTTATTTTCATCGGGATAAACATTAATTTCATTTATAGTAATTAAATGTGCTAAAGTCCCAAAACTTATTTAACAAATTGTGAATCAATCTGATGTAGGCGTGTCCCTATCCGGATTTCATTCCTGCCTAAGGAAATCTTCAGGGGACTTTGTTATTAGAATTTCTAGAGATATTTGTTATGTTAAATCACAAACTCAATGAGAATTTCTTGTCCTCGTCTAGGAGCGAGATTCAAAATTTAAAATATCAAAGAAAAAACAAAAACAACAACAAAATATTGTCACAATTGGCTTTGTCATCTTCCAAATACTACTCTGTTTTTTTGACAGACCTAGCAATGTAGTGACGTTTATTCAAGTAAATCAACAATAGAAAATCATATGGTTTCTATTAGTGTCAGTTACATTTAAATTTGCACAAGCACCTGCATATTTGTTATTTAAATTTATTTTCATCGGGATAAACATTAATTTCATTTATAGTAATTAAATGTGCTAAAGTCCCAAAACTTATTTAACAAATTGTGAATCAATCTGATGTAGGCGTGTCCCTATCCGGATTTCATTCCTGCCTAAGGAAATCTTCAGGGGACTTTGTTATTAGAATTTCTAGAGATATTTGTTATGTTAAATCACAAACTCAATGAGAATTTCTTGTCCTCGTCTAGGAGCGAGATTCAAAATTTAAAATATCAAAGAAAAAACAAAAACAACAACAAAATATTGTCACAATTGGCTTTGTCATCTTCCAAATACTACTCTGTTTTTTTGACAGACCTAGCAATGTAGTGACGTTTATTCAAGTAAATCAACAATAGAAAATCATATGGTTTCTATTAGTGTCAGTTACATTTAAATTTGCACAAGCACCTGCATATTTGTTATTTAAATTTATTTTCATCGGGATAAACATTAATTTCATTTATAGTAATTAAATGTGCTAAAGTCCCAAAACTTATTTAACAAATTGTGAATCAATCTGATGTAGGCGTGTCCCTATCCGGATTTCATTCCTGCCTAAGGAAATCTTCAGGGGACTTTGTTATTAGAATTTCTAGAGATATTTGTTATGTTAAATCACAAACTCAATGAGAATTTCTTGTCCTCGTCTAGGAGCGAGATTCAAAATTTAAAATATCAAAGAAAAAACAAAAACAACAACAAAATATTGTCACAATTGGCTTTGTCATCTTCCAAATACTACTCTGTTTTTTTGACAGACCTAGCAATGTAGTGACGTTTATTCAAGTAAATCAACAATAGAAAATCATATGGTTTCTATTAGTGTCAGTTACATTTAAATTTGCACAAGCACCTGCATATTTGTTATTTAAATTTATTTTCATCGGGATAAACATTAATTTCATTTATAGTAATTAAATGTGCTAAAGTCCCAAAACTTATTTAACAAATTGTGAATCAATCTGATGTAGGCGTGTCCCTATCCGGATTTCATTCCTGCCTAAGGAAATCTTCAGGGGACTTTGTTATTAGAATTTCTAGAGATATTTGTTATGTTAAATCACAAACTCAATGAGAATTTCTTGTCCTCGTCTAGGAGCGAGATTCAAAATTTAAAATATCAAAGAAAAAACAAAAACAACAACAAAATATTGTCACAATTGGCTTTGTCATCTTCCAAATACTACTCTGTTTTTTTGACAGACCTAGCAATGTAGTGACGTTTATTCAAGTAAATCAACAATAGAAAATCATATGGTTTCTATTAGTGTCAGTTACATTTAAATTTGCACAAGCACCTGCATATTTGTTATTTAAATTTATTTTCATCGGGATAAACATTAATTTCATTTATACATAACAATGTTATTAACTTATATGTATAACTTTTTGTACTCAAGAAGTAATCATATACTTTTTCTTAATAAAAGGACGTTATTGGAAGTAGTTCCTAATTTAGAAAATAAAAAGTAATGCAGTTTTAACGAATTTATTTTATATATTTTTTCAAACAAATTTTTATTTGCATGAATATAATACTAAAAACAGAAATTGCATGTTGCCAAAATTTTGTTAAACTGTGGTTAGGTACAAATTAGGGATGCGCACATGAGCATAAAATTGTGAGTGAAAGTAGAAATTACTGACGTTATCGTGAGTGAGTGTAAAAAAATGTTCGAGGGTGATTGTGTGTTAGTCATATTTTTGTTTTAAATTATTCTTTTTTGTGAAAAATTTATATTTTCGTGGTTTATAGCTCCAAAATTATGGCAAACCCATGTTATCATAACCCATGTTATCATAATTCGATGTTTCACATTTTAGGATTTTATTTTTTCCGGATGAGGTTTGATCGTTATATTTGGGTGACTCAGTTGAATTTATGTGTAAGTAGTTCGTAGTTTTAACATGGAACTATTTCTTTATTAAAAAATGTGTGTAGTTCTTAAAAATATAAAGTAAATAGTTCTTCGACCTAAAAAAATAATCAATTCTAAAGAATCAATTATTTTAGTCTCACGCCCTGTTAAAAGAATCGAGTAGGTAATCTAGTAAGGAATGCGTTCTTCCCAAAATGTTTGATTACAAACCCCCTTACCTTTTCGGAAATTTTTTGCTGGGTAGCTCTATCGTAAATGAATATTGATACCATAGTATATAACTGTAAGAGAAAGAGTAAAAAACTGCTGAATTGTGGCTGGTTGACCCATTCCGATGTGTTTTTGTTTACACCTCTTGCTGTTTTTTCTATCGTATAAATGTGACTTTCAAATCCATCATACACAGTGCCCAGCAAAACTTTGGTCATGGGTGCGATAAAGTAATGCATTACCTTGTAATGTATACTCCTTACCTGTATCATTATTTTCCAACAAAAAGTAATGAGTTACTGGTAATGGGTTACATACTACATTACTTTGTAATGTACACTCCTTATCTTCAGCATTATTTCGAAACATAAAGTAATGAGTTACGAATAATTATGTACTCATGGATAACCTTGTAATGATACATCATTACCTTTTACATTATTTCGAAACATAATATAATGACATACCGATCATCAATTAAATACTGTGTAAAATATAAACGTAAAGTAATATTTAAAATATTTTTTTGAAAATCTATATTTAGACACATTACTTTGTGATTTTGTAAGCATGAGTGTAAGGTATATATTTTTAAAATCACAAATGGAAACTCGAAACACAACAATTCATTTATACTTTAAGCAACTTATTATTTTATTTGAACTTTTAAAAAATTTTATTTTTATTGTTCTAATCTTAAATAAATTAAAAAAAAAATAATTTTTTATATGTGACGATAGCTAAGTGGGTAGAGTTCTCGCCTAACAACCAAAACACCCCAAGTTCGAATCCCAGCGAGACCACGTTATTTGATTTTTTTTATGAAAATCTATTTATAGATATATGAGTAACCAGTTACTTTTATGCGCATCGCCTGTAAAATTCATCACTGAAGTAAGGTGTATTGTAATGAGTGAATCTCTATGGCTATACATTACTTTACCCATTATTTGGGTGGCTGGTTAATCAGCAGATTTAAATGAAACTTGGATATGTTGTAAAGAGCAAAAAATTTTAGACACTCATTCTCTTTTAGGTGCGCAATCGCAAGTTTAAGGGCTAAAAAGTGGGGTACACAATTACGAAATTTGTTGTTTTTTTTTAATATATTTCTTATATAAGTTATTATATGTAAATTGAATATCAAATGAAAGGTATTTTTAAAACGCATCCACTGGCTTATTAAACCTGTCCATGCATGTCCCATAATTTTTGTTATTCCAATGTAACATTTTTATGTGAAGTTGCTGTTGGTTTGAGTTCAAATTGACATATAATAGTGCTTATTTCAATTAATAGAGGAGGTATTCTTCAATTTTCGTAATCGCTCCGCTTTAACAGAGTGTTTGTAATAATTTTTTAAAATATTTCAAATAAGTGGCAACACTAGACCCACAGCATAGTCAATATGGTTGTCAAAATTTTTGTTTTCTCGAGTACTTTAAAACAAAATTCTTAAAATTTAAAAATGTTTTCATACAAAAGTGTTTTAATTTTTTACTCACCTTCTGAACCCCTAAACGTGCGCACCTAAAAAAAATACGTGTCTAATATTTGTTGTCCTCAACAACATATACCAGTTTCAGTCAAATCTGAGGATTCCTCACTGTGTAGTTTCCATGTTAGTTTTAGTAAGGGAATGTACCCTAATGTGTATGACCTTGTATTAAACTACTTAAAAAAAACTAAATGAAAATGAATGATTTGGTTACGTTTTTTATACAAAGTTTTTTTTATGGATTTCTATCTTGGTGCGAGTTTGGTTAATTTAGACCACAATTGTTTCAAACACAATTTAAAAAAAAAATAGAATTTTTTAGAGTCTCCGCTATCAATTTCACTTGTAGGTGATGTCCTTTTTTCATATATATTTTTATTTTTTTAATCATCAAATAGAAAGAAGTCACAAAATTGACCAAAAATCGTCACTCTGTAATTCTCAAGTAATCTTTATTAACCGGTAATAAATATGGACCTGCCTCTGGTTAGATCCAGAAAGTCTTTTTAGCTGTTGATTCTGTTGATACAGCTTAAAAATTCTGTTGCTTTAGTTAAAATTTTAGTTTATTTAACTAAAACTGTTAACTAAAATTTAGTTCTTCTGAAATTTAGGTCACCTAAATTTAGCAGACTGTGATGTATAGCTTTATTGAAAATTCTGCTGGCGCAAATTCATGTACACTAACTTTTTTTATTGCGGTAAACAAACGATGTTTTTTTTTGGAAACTATATTTAAAAATAGACAACAAGAACAGCTAAAGTTATGCGTAAATCATTTAAAAAAGGATAAAACTTGGAAAAAAAATAAGAAAATTTATTAAAGGTCCACTTTAAGGACCATTTTAAAATCTTAGTTTTTTACATTTTTGTTTTATTTATTATACTTTTCATGGAATCAATTACACAGCACGATAAAATCAAACTTTTTTCCTGTTACATGAAATATTTTAACTGTTGGTTACTAATTCGAATCTGCTATTCGTTTTTTCTAGCAGCTCTAGTGTTTGAGATACAGCTACTGCGTGCATATTGAGCCTGTTTACACTAGCTTTTGTCTATTGCAGTCGCGTTTTAGATAAATCGTTGTAGTTTTTGTCACGTCTTCATCAGTAAAGGCCTGCATTAACGATCCATACAGTTTTTGTAATGTCTGGGGTGAATATATTTTTTAAAAATTTTGTTTGAGTTTATCAGATTTTGTAAAACAACCATTTTTGGAGTGTCGTGGTTTTCTATTGGAGACAAAAAGCAAATACTGGGTGCATAAAAACAACATTAGGCAAAATCTGTGTTGAGGAATAACGTTTATCGGCCACGATGAAGAAAACCCCTTATAAATTGCAATCTCCAATAATCTGACATGAACCAGTTAATCATCACGATATCTGCTTTTTTAGTTCAGCTGGTGGACCTGTAAGGAGTCTTAGTGATCGAAAGCACGATTTTTTTTTATTTCTGGAAAACCGGTGGAGATATTGGCTCCCACTAAAGTTTTTGCGAAAATTCCACAGTTCTGCTATATTATATAGAACATATAGATAAATATCCGATGGTTAAAGAACATATTACTGACCTTCAAATTGTCCAGTTTTCAAAAAATTACAAAAATTTCAACTTTGGAACGCTTTAATGTAAAAAAGTAGTGGATTATAATTATAACTATTTTGATATCTTTATCTGTGAAAATGTTGTCGAAATATTATTGTCATATTCAGTAACCTCGAATTATATAATAGATCAGTTACAAATTTAGCTGGTGTCCTGTGTTATTTTTATTAAAATTGTTAATAAAATTCTTACCGTTTACAAAATTCCGACTTGGGAAATTTTTTAAAATGCCTTTTTTATTTTGTCATTTTGTTTCACCAGTAAAATTTTTAAAGAAAAAAAATAGCAAATTGTATATTAAATTTTTTAACAATGTGTTATAATATTTACACATTATCGACCTATTTACATACTGCCAGTATTTAAAACCATAATTCATTCCTCTTGAGTTTTTCTTTATCTGCTTTCACCTTTAAATCAATAACAAGAAGATTTTCAGTAATTTTTATTGCATTTATTTTGTATTTCAACCTTATTAAAGACTCACAAGGGAAGCCTCCCGATAGGTTCTATCCGATCTTACTGAACTTTGAATTTGTGGTAAAAAAAAAAAAAAATAAGAGACACGTTTTTTTTAGCGGCACAATCTTATGTTTAGGGGTTAACAAGTGGGTTCAAAAATTACCCCATTTTTCGTTTTTTCGGCTTATTTCGAATTGTTTCAGAGAAATTTTAGACAAATGGGGCACCAAATGAAAGAGCTTTTGGAGACGCATTAACTGGTATACGAAACATGACCAAAAACTTTCAAGTATTTTTGTTATTAAAAAAATGAGTTTTAAGTGATATTAAAACTGGCGTATTGTTACAGAATTATTGTCGAATTAAGCTAAAAAAATATGTATAAAAATGCCTATTAAATTTAATCGAGGGCTTGTTTGAGCTTTTTCCGTCATTCGTAAATGTTCACCTTTTATACGACTTTTTCCGAAGAGCTTTTTAACCTATATTTTAAATATTTTAAATAAATTTTTCTCTAAATTAACAGAAAAATTATAATTTTTATATGATAATTTACTTTGACTATTAGAAAAAAACACAGAAAAAGTTATTAGACACTAGCATGAATGGAATGCATTTTCTGACCCACTACGGTCTTCATCAACATTCTTCGTGCCATTTAGTGTTAATCGTAAACATTATCTATTTAACTCACATGTTAAAGAAATTGGGTAACGTTAAATCCCACATTACTCTGTGTGTTGAGTTAGAATGAAATTTTATCATGAACGATTTCTATTTATAGTGTGTTTGTTTTTTCTCTAGTCATTATCATAGTTGCCAGTTTAACTTTCAGTTAAAACTTTAAATGGCAGTTCCTTTCTCTAATGTCATCATATACTATCCTTCTACATTAGCAAAGCATATCAACAAACATTAAAGATTTTTTATTAATACATATGTCAAGCATATACATTAATTTAGAGAAAAATTTGTCATGATCTAAAACCGAACAAATAAAATCTCACACATAGATTTATAGATCAACGATAAAAATTCACTATTTTAAATAAATTTCAACATACACAAAATTGGTATAAAAATTTTTGTTTTCTCGAGTATATCAAAACTGCATTCATGTTTCCACACAAAATTGTATTAACTTTGAGCCCACCTTTTAGCACTTCATTATGAGATTGGGCCGCTTAAAAAATATACTGTTCCACATATATCCAAATTCCATTAAGATCGCAGAGATCCCATCGGGAGACTCCCCTCGTCAGTTATAATTTTCATAAAAAGTTGTTTATTAAAAAGAATAAAAAACACTACGAAAAAGGAAAAATACTTCATGCTCCATCATCAATTATATTGTGTATTGAATCATCATCAATCAATGCAATTAAATGAAGCATTTTATACAAGTAATTGATTTAGCTTTGACTGATATTCTTGAGGGTTTTTGTCGCCATTTAAATAATATTTTATATTATTTTTGTTTGTTTTTTTCTTCACTTATATATGAATGTCAATTATTTATATTAGGGAAAAGATTTATTGTTTAACGGTGAGTTTATCAATTTTCTAACTTACGGCTTTATTAATTTAAAAAATAAAATTGTAGCATGGTAGAGAAATTCCAGGTGTTCTACTAAAAAATGTTTTATTTTCAATATTTGATTTTAATGAACTTTTGATATGTGACGAAATCTCCTAGAGTCGATTCCTCTAATGAAAACCAAAGTTAGATTAGTGATAATCCCTAATGCTTTCAAAGGTAATGTTTAAGATGACCCTTTGCGGCTCCAGCAATTAATATAAAGGGAAATTTTATATGCCTGAGTTTACAAAAAACAAAAATTGTACATCATGGCGTATGAAATTTCCCTCCATATTAATTAACTAAAATTATGTCTATCTAACCTTTTTGGAGTCTTTGTTTTCAATGTACTCCGATGGAGGCTAATATGTCTAAGCAAGATTATTGGTCGGTCGATAACTTGTGTACCAATTGAGGATTTCGAAATAAAGCTCAAATTCATTGTTTGAAAGGACATGAAAAAATTGTCAATTTTTGACCTCAGGTCTTCCGATTTTATTTATATTAAAAATATATTTATTATTTTTATTTTATTTATTTATTTATTTGTTTTTTTCAGTACAACAAGATTGAATCTTATAATTATAGTACATGAATAAAATATCCCAATTGATTCACAATGATTAATATAATATAGAAAATAAAAAAAAGGATATAGAAAATTTAAAAAATGAATATAAAATATATAAAAAAAATATAATATAATAAAACAAAAAATAGAGAAAAAGACAAAAGTATTGAAAACAAAATTAGTAAAAATTATTAAAGAAAAACATTGAAAAATTAAAGTTATTCAAAAAAATTATAAAGTAGTTTTTTGAAGTGCGTTGCGTTGCTGGCTTGTTGTATGTTTTGTGGTAATAAATTCCAAAGACGACCAGAATGTACATGAAATTGATATTCAGAAACAAGAGAGTGATGTCTAGGAAGTATTAACTTTTTTCCCCTATTGGATCTTGAAAATTGAATTTGATCAAAAATATATTTTGGCTTTTGTGTGTATATAATTTTATGAAGAAACAATAGAACTCTTATTTTTAGAAAATTATCCAAAGAAACACCGTATATGTTCCTGGAAATTGATGATACACTACTAAATCTCCTTAGATTGTAGACATATCGTACAATATTATTAAATACAATATTAAGTCGACGTTTGCTTGTGGCGTCACAATTTGCGAAGAGTTCGCAGCCGTATAAAAGACCAGGAATAACGTAGGTCTTTGCTAGAATCAATCTTACATTTAATGGAGTGAATGATTGTGTAGACCATAGTGTTCTAAGCTTGGCATATGTTTGACCAACTAACGAGTTAATATGGTTAGTCCATGATAATGTGCTATTGAATACGATGCCTAAGTTTTTAGCCGCTGGGACAATTGAAATTTTCTGGTTGTTAATAAGGATTTCTTCATCAATTTCTGGTTGCATGGACCTCTTATGTAAAACGAGACATTTAGACTTATTAGGGTTTAAACAAAGACCATTTGCGATGGCCCAATGATGAATTTTATCCAGATCATAATTCAGTTTATCGATGTTCTCCTTAATTGATTCTTCGGGGCTATTTAGGTATAGCTGCACGTCGTCTGCATACATATGTACTTTGCTTTACGATAGTTGTTGAGGGAGATCGTTTGCATATAGTGAGAAAAGCAGCGGTCCCAAGATAGAACCCTGAGGTACGCCTCGAGTAAAAGCCAATGGTTCAGATGATAAATTATTCACACATACGGATTGTGTACGGTTTACAATTTAAGTTAACATGAGTTCAGTTGAGCTTGATGCGAATTTAAAGTGCCGTCTGAGTTTCATACAAAGAGTTTCATGGTTGACTGTGTCGAAAGCCTTAGAGTGGTCAAGGAGTACTAGGAAGTTTAGTTTGTTATTATCTAGTTCACGTCTAATATTCTCGCTTACTTCGACAATAGCAGTTATACAGCTGTGATCTGAACGAAATCCTGATTGTATTTCACACATTAAGCCATGTCCATGTATGTACTCACATATCTGAGAATACAATAGCTTTTCAAAGACTTTTGAAAGGTAGCATAAAATCACAATAGGTCGATATTCATTATTTGATTTCGGTATTGGTATAACTTTTGCATGTTTCCATTTAGAAGGTAACGTGCTAGACATTAAAATTGTGTTAAAGATATGAGTCACGTATGGAATAAGAAGAGGTAGGGGGATCCTAAAGAACTTAGGGTGAATATTATCACATCCAATTGCATTCGACTTTACTGAAGAGAAGCATGACAAAACTTCTAATTGGTTAACACAAGAAAATTCAAAAAAACGTTCATCTTCAGAAAAATTGTCCATATTGTTATTAAAGTTATAAAGATCACTGTCGGCTTGGACAAATGGTAGATTTGTAAAGGCAGAATTTAATTCGTTGACATCAGTCGAGTAGTTTTCGTTAATAACTTTTTTCCGAATGCCAATGTCACGAATAGTTTTCCAGGTTTTTTTTTTGACTCCAAAGCAGTACCAAATTGATTGGAATAATATTCTGATTTTGCTAATTTGATCTTCTGGTTAACACATTTTCTGGCACAACTCCCTCCATATTCAGGTTTTCAAATTTTTAAAAAAATCAAGATTTGTTCACTGTTTAAATTTTTAAGGAAATTTAAAAAAAAACCCAAAATTATGTAACTTTGAAGATTGTTACCGGATTTCTCTAATTCAAAAAGCACTTAGTTTCCTAGGCTGTCTTCTTTAGGTGGGTTTTCGAAACAATCGAAAACTTAACATTTTTTTCTATGACGCGAAAGCCATTTAATTTTCTCCATTAATAAAAAAAAACTTAAGTTTAAAATTTAGAACAAAACCGTTATTTATTTAAGTTTATCTGTCTAAAACAATAATTTTTGATGCAGCTGCAATTTTTGAATGTATTTTGCAAAATGCATCCGAAAATTTCATTTGCATTAAAAATGTAAATTTGGACAAATATATCTTAAGAAATCACTTTTGTTTTTATTTTTATAAAAAATGATAAACTTCCGATGATTCTTTTTAATTTTAACACATATATTTATATAGAATTATATAAAAATGTGATAGAATTTGTTTGATTTTATTTTTTAATATATATCTATACAGTGAGGTATATATGTTCTCATATCTAGCTATATGAAGTATATATGAAGAGATAAAAAGATCAACTTTTATGTAACATACGAGTGAGTAATATAGAATTATATATCATGATATGTAGCGCTATATTAGAAATTTTCGTAAAAATAAGTATAATATGTGAATATATGTATATAGTTACATATAAAATTATATATAATTACATCAAATTATATCAAATTATATCACGCTTTTTTACACTTTTTTTGTGTGGCTGTTTTAAATCCTGTTTCAAAAATGCATTATGCATAATTTTATTGCATAAGTGTGCATAATTTTATTACATAAGTGTGAAAAAGGACAACCTTATGAATCAAATGCTTTTTGAATCAGAGAAGTCAGATATTCCGAAAATAAAGTTCTTCAGAATTACAATATTTTCGATTTTTTTTTTTAAATAAAAACCGTGAAAAAATCGTAAATTTTTTAAAAACTGAATATGGAGATGTATTATGTGCTCCATTTAATATGTGTGTAGAAAAAATTAATCAAATTCGAAGACCTTCGGACAATTCTTATTTGATATTTCAAAGAACTTATGATATCTTATCTTTCAAATTTCTCATATAATTTATGCATTTTAGAACCACTACAAAGATCCATTCATTTAGCGAGATCTTGAAAAAAAATCGTCAAATTAATAAAAAAAAATAAAATCTCTCAATAAAAAAACTGCATCATAATAAAAACAATGCATTAACTTTGCTTAATTAAAAATTAAAATTGTAATTACTTTTTATTAAAAGTTTTAAGTAATTTATACACAAAAATGTCTCATTTTCTTTCTGCAAAAAAAGAAAAATAAATCTAAAAAAGAGAAGATTACAATTCATTTAATAATGAAACAGTAGCAAAATGAAACGTACGAACCTAATGACCCCTAACTTCGCTAACATCTTTAAAAAAGGGGGCGGATAAATAAATATTATGAAGTACTTTTGCTGCAAAAATACACCACAAAAAAAAATATTAGTACTTCAAGAAATGGAAACAAAAGATGCAGTAATTTGCAGTGTGTTTGTTTGAATGTACGGGACAAGTTATCAGAGTCTTCAAAGAATAAACTGATGCTGACGGATATTTCACAAAATTCATTTTGAATAAAGTAGTTCTTATTTATTCGATTTTGGAAAAAAAATATCCTTACTTTGACTTAAATATTTTTAATTTTTTTCATCACAGTTTTCAAAATAATATTGTTCCAGATAACACCACTCGCCAGCCAAAAAGCCTCGCTTTGAAACTGATCTTTATTAATAAACCTATGTACGCTGATTCCACATCTGACAACATGTTTTTTCCCATTTGCTGTTTATGATTTTTTTTTTATATTGTTTGTTTAATTTTTCGAAATTTTGTCACAAATTCATGAAATATTTTAATGAATATATATCTACACAAAATTATCTTTAATTTGTGTATAATCACATCGATGTTTGTAACAGGATAACACACTGGTATTGTGTGGGCGCATTGTAAATGGCTTTAAAGGCCACATTTAGGATTTCACAATCTTACATAGGGCCTCACTATATTAAACTAAGCAACAAAAATGCGCAGTAAAAAGCTGTGAATTTTTTTAAAGGATTTTGCTCTCTTAAACCCACTTTTTAAGTCAAACAAGTTTTAACGAATTTACTTTTTAAATTGTGGGCCTTTCCTTGTTTAGACATTTAGACAACATTTGAATGGTCAGTTTCTTTTATATTTTCATGGATATAAATTCCACATACAATTAACATGTCGAAAAATGTTCAAGCGTGTTTTAAATACAGCGTTATATCCTAAATTTTTTTTTTTTTTTGTATTAATCCTCTTAAAACTTAAGTATCCTTAAAAATTTGGACACATACAATCTGTACTATACATATAAATTAATAAATCTCTGGTTAAAAAATTTCAAATCCATGGAGTAGATCCAAAAATATTTTCAAAAATGAGTGGAGAAATTCGAACTAAATGACTGAAAAGTTTTATTTGAAGTATGTGGAAAATTAGAGGCTTTTTACATAGATGTAAAATAAAGCGACTTTTTGCTTTCAGTTAAATAAATTCTTTAAATTAAACTTTTTTATTACACACGCATACAAGATTTTGACATAGACTCGTAATGAAGATTCTCAAAGCAAAATGGATTTGAAGCAAAAAAGCTCTTTCAAATCGCTGTTAAAAAATATAGAGCTTATGTTATTCAAAAAAATTTTAAAAATGTTGACAACTTTGTCAAATATTAGAGAATCTACTTCATGGATTTGAAGAATTGTTGTATTTATGAAAATTACATAAATATTATAAAACTTTGTAAATTTTATGAATAATATTTTTTTGACTTTAAATTCATTGTGAAGCACTGGAGCACTAGAAGTTTCTGTTGAGGCTCCATTTTAAATTATTTTTCAAAATTCTGATCATTAGTACCGTTTATTTTTCTTATTCCTTAATTTGTATTTTGTTTTATGTAACTTTGTTTTATGTAACATTGATTTAATATTTTTTAATTAAAATTTTATTTGATTAAATTTTTTTATTTTTAAGAGGATTATTTGTTTTATATTTCTTTCGAGGATTTTTTGTACTTGACATTGATATAGGGCCTCACGAAATTCGGTCTGGGGTCGCATTTGCCCATATCTGTTATAGCGTGTCATATTTTTTTACCAGAGATGAATAATATTTTGAATTCGCCTCAAACATTTGTTTCCACAAAAATAGTTTTTCGCCTCAAAAAATTTTTTTCACCACACGATTTTTTTGTACATACAAAAAAGTTTTCACCTCAAACAATTTTTTTCCACCTCTATAATTTTGTTTCACTTTTTTTGTATACCCGATCAAAACAGGTATTGTGTTAAATACAAAATCAGATCTCATTTGATATAGATATTTATTCTTATCCAAGTTTGTCTCAAAATTGAGGTATCCAGTAATATCCGACTAGATCCCTCAGATATATTACTGGATTAAATTAGGTCAAAATTGGGGGATCCAATAATATCTAGTTTAAGATCCTGATAATATCCCAAAACATCCCATGGGATTAATTTAGATCAATTTTGATCTAATTAGATCCAAAAAGATAAGAACTCGTTCTTGTTGCACTGTGTACCAAATAAATACATAAATAAATAAATAAAATTTTAGTGGATCGAGTAAGATATTTTGAGATTAAATTGGATTAACTTAAATCCCATGACATATATAATTTTAATAAAATTTTAAAACAAATTTTAAGAAGAATAATTTAGACATCTGTTACATATAAATATAATCATGTATGGAGTTATATATAACAATATACAATATAATAACATCTTATGAGAACAGAAAATACTAAAGATGTATAATGATGTATAATCATAACTCAAAATTAGTTGTTTATCTAGTGTCATATTTGGAATCTTATATAATTATATCTAACATCATTTAATGACATATGTAATTATATTTTAAGCTGTATTCTAGATATGGTACTATATAAAATCAAATCTTATATCACACACAAAAATATTTTTTGGAAGACAGTATATATTATCATATCTTAAATTATATAGCTTACATGTCTGCATATATGATTATATATTATGTTATATATGATAATGTTTTATTATATATATCTTATTGTGTATAGCATATATGTTTAATATCTAATTTTGTAAAGGGAAATATATAAAAATATATCGTTATGTATGATACCACATAATAAACATATTATAAGATATGGCAATGTATGACACCATATATAATCACATATTATAATATATTTTAAGATGAAAAAACATAACACCATACATACATTTTTTTACTCGGGTATATAGTTGTTCCTGATCAATTTCTAGTGTCCGATCGAACAGTTCGGCCAGAAAATGCATTTGGTCTGTATTCGGTATTTTAAAGCATTATGGACACATTTGGAGGATGGAAAAATGTTTATTGGACTGACTAGATGCTATTTTGAGTGTCAAATTTGAAGAAAAATCTGTAGTTAAGCAATGAATTCACTGTTCGTCCTCAGAAAGTTCGGCCAAATCGAAAATAGTTCGGCGGCCGAACTTTTAACTTTATAGCTAAACTTCTCTTAAATTTTATAAACAAAATAGAATTAAATCGGCTCAACAAACATGTTTCCAATACCAAAATTTGTCATCATTGCCTCTAGATATCAAAAAACCGACAAAATATAGTTTTTTGGCCGAACTGTTCGGTCGGACACTATCAATTTCTAAAAAGAATGAATTCCTCCTCAACCCTTCTTTAGTAATAAACATTTAACACTGTAAAGTAACTTTAACGTATTTTTCTTTGCTTGCCACAAAGAACCATATAATGGTGATGACGGCGATGATGCTGGTGATGATGCTGATGAAATTAAGTAAAGTTAAAATGTGGGATTGACTTCATTCCTATACAGTTACAGTAAGTGTTGAGTTAATTTGTAGTCGTTTCTTCCGTTGCAACTTATATTAATTTTTTTTTGTTGCAAATAGCAAAACATGATGTTTACTTTGTTTATTTTTTAGTTTGTGTACCCGTCCGTTGCAATTTGTTCATTTCTTAAGCAATGTTAATTCAATGTTACTTGCTCTTTTTTCATTGTTATTTTAATTTTTTAATATAAATAAAACTTTTAGTAGACATAAAAAACCATATGTACTAAGAAAACCAACAAAAATAAAAAAGGAATGATTTTTGTAGACGTTAGTGCGCGCGATTTTCATTTTTATGATATAATGAAATATGCAGACATTAAAGAAGATTTCTTCTCTGGGTTTTATATCCATATTTCTGTATTTAAGACGTTGGATTTTTAAGTTAAACAATCGACTTGTAACGATCAAAACAATTTCTCCGCACAATTAAATTGGAATGATAAAAATGTTCGATTTTTGCCCATAGTGCATTAGTATGAAATCATTTGAACTACTTTTCACTAGTAGAAACTCTGATTCTGTGCCGGTTTCATAAAAGGGTATCATTCGGGATCTCTTCCGGACCTAGTCTATTTTTAGAATATATATGATGTTTATATCACAGTATGTTTTGTCACAATTAATGGAATGTGGACAACAATTTCAACTGAGAGGAACCGAATCGCTCTTAGTCTATTTATATGATCAGGGCGTATTAATACTCCAATGGAACACAATTTTTCTCTGTTTTGCCCTATCTCTCTTAGTTTTGGGGATACTGGCCAGTTTATATAATTTCCGTTTTGTAAAATGCCCAGTATCTCGAGAGATAGCACAAAATGAAGAGAGCGCAAAATTGACGGGACCCTAACAATTAAGATTTTTAAAATTTCGTCAGGGTGACTTATATATCGAGCCCTAACCACCCAAAGTCATAATTTAGCAAGAGATTCTTTGTTACTTATTTTTTTTTTAGCAACAAAATTAGTAGATTCAGCCAAAGTTTTGCTAACACTTAGTGGATTAGAAATAAAAAAGCCTTGCTAAAAATTAATAAATTTTTTGCTGAATTTTAGTAGACTGAAAAAACGCAAAAAATTTGTAGAAAAATTGTAATTTAGTTAATTTATTTGCTGAAAATCATAAAACATATTTTTGTGATTCTTTTAAAAATAATTTACAATAATTACGAAATATAAAAATTTTCATTTTCCCACATTGACGACATGAATTAATTTAATATCTGAAAATATATAGAAATAAATATATATAACATAACAAAAATTTTCTTTCAACTACTTACATCAATGGTTGTCTAATTGATGCTATCTTTTAAAGGACGCAACTGCCGAAGATAATTTTAGAAACGAATCGAAAAAATAAACAAAAACAAACGAAACGAAAAAAATAACCCTTTTTTCGCAATAAGAAAAAGGAACCATAAAAATCTACCTAAGATGTGTGTCCTTGTCTTTCGCTTTACTCTGTCTACATGTCTGTATATGTTTGTTTGCAATTTGACCACACTAGATTATTAATCTATAAACATTTAGTTAAGAAATACATATTAAATTTAAATATTTTATTTTGTCTTTTATTTAATTAATAGACAATTATTTTCACAAGCCGGTGAGAACGCAAAATTCAAGTTGTTTTAAATCCTCAATTTTGTTTTATGTATTAAAAACAGATACAAAAATCTTCCATGGTTGATTTTTTTATATGTCTTATTAGAGTTGTACTTTTTACCATCATTTTCCTCTTCTCTACTACATCTTGACATGCCACGACATCTGCTTCATTCTGCGCATATCTTTCAATCTGGTTGTCGTCCACACTATTAATGTGCTTATCAGCACAATTTTTTTTAGCAAAATAAATTAGTAAATCATTAGTATAATATTAGTAAAACATTTGTTCAAAACAGTTAAGTGCTGAATAAGTATAACAAAAATTTTAGCTTAAAACAGAACTTTAGCAAAAAATTTGCTAACAAATAGTATACCTGATTTACAAGACGTTTTACTAAATTTTCTACTAACTTATTTTTTTGAGTGTATAGTTGTTTAGTAAAATACAGCGCTTTGAAAAAAAAAACGCATTTTCATGTAAAAAAGTGAAAATTTTGTGGTTACCAGTAAAACCGCGGTTTAAGTAGCGATTTAAGGGCAATCATGTGCAACTAGTTTTGCAAATCTTTTATTTTAATTTTCTTCAATAAAGAATTTTTTTTTGTATGTAAATCGTTTTTATGTAAATCGGTTTTTCATAACTTTGGATTCCATAAGAGCTTCTTATTGGGATTTGGCAACGGCATAGGGGAATAATTTATACTATAAAATATTTTTTTTTTTTTGAGAATTTAAAAAAACTGTTTTTTTCTAAATATAGCGGGTGGAACTGCGGATTTTGAGAAAAATGTATTTTAGCTGCAAAAAATATATTTTTTTCTAATTTTATTTAAAGCACGATAACTGAAATAAGGAAAAAAAAATCATTATGTGGATAAAGTGTTCGTCAGGGCAATATGGCCGAGATATTTGTTAAGAAAATCAGATTTTTTAAATGAAAAAATAAGGTATCATTGATATGGCCGATTATTAAATTTTGTTAAATTTTCGATTTTTGTTAATTTTTTAAAACGCAATATTTCCACAAACTGCAAGAGCTACCAACCTAAAATTTTTACCATGTCATAGTTATATGACACATACTTTCTTTACTAAGTTTGATTTTCGGTTTCCAAAATTCGACTTTTATTTATGGTTTTATATGGAATGAGTCATAAGGAAGACAATTCTTGCTGTGTTCGAAAAATAACATTGTGTTATGGCAATACAAATTCGCTTATAGCCTTTATAAAAAATCTTTCATAACTTTTAAGTTTAAGGATGTTAGTTGTTTCATTAATACATACTAAATTGTTGTTTTAATTTCTTTTAATTCGTTCGAATTTTATTCATTGTTGAAAATCTCTTGATTTTCATTAACCCTTTCACTACCGACATTTTGTTTGTGGTTATATTTCTATTTTGACTTTCGATTCTTGTTAGGGGTCATTAAATTAGAAAGAAAATGGTTTACACGCATGCGCCCTTCCCCTTCTACCCACCAACAAATTTGTCGGAAAATCGATTTTTTGAAACTTCTGAGCCCTATTTTAACACTAAAACATTCGAATATCCAAATATGCTTTTGTTGTGGTTATTAGATGAAGACAAATGTTGAGATTCTTGCTTTCGTAGTTTGCGAAATACAACAAACACCTCTTTTTTCGGCGATTAATTTAAAAAATCTGACAAATATCTAGACAAATATCTAGGCTATATTTCTCTTATGAACAGTTTATCCAAATAATGATTTTTTTTCAATGACCAAAGTCCTAATGAACATATTTAAATAAAAATGTAAAGTTTTATTGCATTATCAAAATGTGTACACTGTTATTTAAAAATGTTTACACTGTAGTGTACAATGGTAGTGAAAGGGTTAAGGACTGCTTAACAAATGCATCATCTTATAAAAATAACAAAAAAATATGTTTAACTCATATAAAATTATTTATACAATATTTTTTGTTGCCAAGTAATAGACATATAATGAACACATAACCCATTTGCATTTTAATAAATATATTTTTTTTCGAACGCCGACTTTAACTTTTTGCTCCAGAAATAGTTTCAGCAGATGATGATGACTCGTTTAAGTTTTTTGTTCATGTCTTTTTTTTTTTTGTTATAATTATTTTTAGCAAAATTGTAATTTCCTGTGCAATATTTTTGGTTTTGGAATCATGTTTTGCTTGAACTATTCTTTGTTAAATCTTAAATGTTGACATTTACATTTTGCAATTATATTTGCTGGCACTAATTAAAAAAATTGTACACCCTGTTAAAAATCTACATATATGGATCCATACATGATCGCACACGCTTCATGCATTTATACGTGATTCATATGTGTTCATAAACCATTCTAATATGTTCATATGAGGAATCATATATGGCCGGCCATCTGTATGCATTAACCAAAATAAAGGCAATATTTACATATATAATCATACATGTCTATATAATTCCATACATTACATTAACGAAAATTGAGGTAATAAAGGGTGATTTTTTAGCAACTTTCTTTTTGGCAACACTATTTTTGGCAGCTCAGCTGTTTTCGTGTAACATGTTACTGTTAGACATGTTCAGTTTGGTCTATAATTTAACCATGAATCGGCTTACAAACGAATAACGTCTGCAGATTATTGAATTTTATTATCTAAATTCATGCTCGGTTATGAAAGTGCATCGTGCACTTCATCCAATTTATGGTCAGCTTCTATTCGGAATCTTGTGACTAAATATCGCACCAAATTTACATTATTGGACATTAAACCACCAACACGCATATGTAGAGTGCAGGCAGATAATTTTCGATCCGTGAATTATCGATTCGGCGCCGTTCGCTGCAATTGGGCCTCTGTTACTAAACTATGTAGACAATTTTGCGGAAGGATTTGGGTGTAAAACCTTTTAAAATACTGCTGGTGCAAGAATTAAAGTCACACGACCTACCACAACATCTAACTTTTGGTGAATGGGAGCTGACAAAGTTGGATGAAGATCAACTTTTTTATCGGAAAATTGTGTTCAGCGACGAAGCTCATTTCTGGTTGAATGGACACGTGAACAAGCAAAATTGCCGTATTTGATATGAAGAGCAGCCAGAAGCATTGCAAGAACTGGCAATGCATTCCGAAAAATGCTTTGTTTGGTGTGGATTATGGGCCGCTGGCATCATTGGACCGTACTTTTTCAAAGACAACGAAGGCAGGAACGTTACTGGGAATAGCGAGCGCTACCGTGCGGTGATAACAAATTTTTTTTTTTTGCCCAAAATGGAAGAGCTGGACTTGGGTGACATGTGGTTTCAACAAGACGGTGACACACAGCACGCGAAACAATGGCCCAATTGAGAGGCGATTTCGGCGAACAGTTTATTTTGCGCTTGGGGCCGGTAAATTGACCGCCTAGATAGTGCGATTTAACGCCTTTAGACTATTTTTTGTGGGGCTATGTTAAGGATCATGGCTATAGGGACAAGCCCGCAACGGTTGACGCACTTTAAGCCAATATTGAAGAATTTATTAGTGAGATACCGGCCGATATGTTGGAGAGAGTATGCCAAAATTGGACCCAGCGTATGAACCATTTGAGGAGTAGCAGCGGTCAACATTTACATGAACTCACTGAATTATATAGATCGTTCTATCGACTCAAATATAGATTTCATACATTTCTCTAAATTTTATTTGTTTTTTTTTTTTTAAATCAAATCCGAAAGATCACCCTTTATTTATATATATGATTACATATGAACTCTTATGAACATATAAAGGGTGGTTAAATTTCATGGGCCGATGTTGATTTTGAATAAAACACAAACTATTTAGGAAATTATTGTAATTTTATTTTATTATGATATATTGGTATTACTCAATTATGTATGGAACAAAATATCGGCCAAATGGGCGCCGCGACCACGGCGGCACACCTCCATCCGATGGTCCAAATTTTCGATGACGCTGAGGCATAATGGAGGTTCTATGCCGTTAATGTGCCGAATTATCTCATCCTTTAGCTCTTGAATTGTTGCTGGCTTATCGACGTACACCTTTTCTTTCAAATAACCCCAAAGAAAAAAGTCCAACGGTGTCAAATCACATGATCTTGGCGGCCAATTGACATCGCCATTACGTGAGATAACACGGCCATTGAATTTGTTGCGCAAAAGAGCCATTGTTTCGTTAGCTGTGTGGCAAGTGGCACCGTCCTGCTGAAACCACATATCGTCCGCATCCATATCTTCCAATTCGGGCCATAAAAAGTTCGTTATCATCTCACGATAGCGAACACCATTCACAGTAACTGCCTGACCGGCCTCATTTTGGAAAAAATACGGCCCGATGATGCCGCCAGCCCATAAACCGCACCGAACAGTCACTCTTTGTGGGTGCATTGGTTTTTCGACAATCACTCTTGGATTCTCATTCGCCCAAATGCGGCAATTCTGTTTATTGACGAATCCACTGAGGTGAAAATGTGCCTCATCACTGAAGATGATTTTCTTCGAAAATTGATCATCCACTGTTGCCATTTCTTGCCACCATTCTGCCCATTTACGACGTTTGGAATGGTCAAGAGGCTTTAGTTCTTGAGCCAATTGCACCTTGTAAGCGTGTAAATGCAAGTCTTTATGCATAATGTTCATCAACGACGAGCGTGAGAGGTGCAATTGTTGGGCACGACGACGAGTTGAGGTGGACGGCTCTTCAGCCACACTATCGCGAACAGCAGCAATATTTTCTGCAGTACGAGCTGTACGAGCATGCATCTTCTACAGACCCGGTTTGCTCGAATTTTTCCACGATTTTTGCGATTGTACGCACATTTGGACGATCAAATTGACCAAAAAAATCACGAAGTGCACGATATGCATTTTTATTTGAACGCCCATTTTCATAATAAGTCTGGATAACTTTAACACGTTGTTGGATTGTGTATCTCTCCATGGTTCAAATTGAGTAAGTCTGAAATAGAGAAATGTCAAATAAAATTCGGAAAAAAACTTGGCGTTTAGGTGTGGTTCACATTCAACATCGGCCCTTACAATTTAACCACCCTTTATAAATCCTATATGGTGGTCTATGGACATTAGGTGTCCCATAAAAATAGATTTGTCATTACACCCCTCAGTTTTATTAGAAATGGTCCCAAATGGAAGAAATTAATTTTTTTTTGGAAAGCGCTAACCCGTAACGCAAGACGGCCGAAAATGGCCCATTTTGGAAAAATAGTGTATTATTATTAAAAATTCCAAAATTAATAAGATATGGAATTCTGACTTAATGGGATATCATTAACCCACTGCAGCCACGCATTCAATATGACCCACGAATTTGAAAACAAATGCAGAAACGTCTTTTTTTTGAAATTCAGTTTAAAGATTTTTTAAAATGCCTAATTTGCAGATGTCGATTGCTATTTTTATAACATAATATTTGTTATTACAGCAAAAAAATAAATTGAAGAAATGATAATTCGAGTTTGTATTTGGAGTGACTCCTTTCCATGAAATTTTATAAAAATAGCTCAATTTGTCAAAATTTTAACAAAATTTTAATGTTTTGATCTTTACTGTTATTTAAAAAAATAGTTAGCTCTCAGTGGTCTGGTGAAAAAAGGACCCATGAAACTTAATTTTAATTATGACTGCAAGATTGTAAAGCTTTTAAATTGATAAAAAAAATCTCAAATTGATATAAATAATTATTTTATGTAACTTGATCCGTATTCTGTTAATTTTTACACTTTTGGCCAAAAAAGACGCACTAGGAAATATACAGAATAACACCTTTCATAATTTTCGGAAGAATGTCACTTACATTTGATAAGACTATAATAATAAAGGGTCCGCCATCTAACGTTTTTTTTCAACTAGTGCTTATTTCGTGAATGGTAACACTTAGATCATGTCTGATTTGACAGATAATTAGTTTTATCCTTCCGTTGAGTAATGAGCAAGGAGTGGCCGTTACAGTCAATGGCGATCGCTATCGGGCCATGTTGAACGAATTTTTGTTCACAGAAATTGAAGAGGAGGATATTGGCAACATTTGGTTTCAACAGGACGGCGCTATGTGCCACACAGCCGAAGCTACACTCGATGTTTTGCACCCTGTTTTTGAAAATCGCATTATCAGCCGCAGAGCTGATGTCGCAGCTCCGAGCTGCGATTTGACACCGTTGGACTATTATTTGTGGGGTGCCTTCAAAGATAAGTGTTACGCCAACAAGCCAGAGACAATTGACGCTTTAAAGGACAATATTTGTGAAGCCATTGGTGAAATACAGCTGCACACAATATGGCTACTGCACGGCCAGCCGAGGCAGCCATTTGAATGAAATTATTTTCCATTATTAACCGTAAGGATTGTACTTTCAAATAAAAAAAGAAATTTGAGAAAATATTCAGTAGTTTTTTTATAGCATTTTTTTTTAAAAAAAAGTTATTTGGCGGACCCTTTATTTACTTTTATTCAAAAAATCTTATACCATTATTGGCCGGGGGACAAAAAGGACCCATGGAACTTAATTTAAATTATGAATTTAAGATATGAATTATGAAATTTTGACCTGTGTTCATGCATGTTTATGTATACATGTGCATACATGTACATACATGTGCATGCATACATGTACATATTACCACAAATTCTGTTAATGCATGTGTATGGAGATATATGGAATCATGTATGGAGATTTATGTATTCATGTAGGGACATTCCTGCATGTTTATGAGCATGGGCAAATATACATTGAACCTTTATGGATCCATATATGAAAATTTTTAGCCGGGTTGTTGTAATAAAGAATAAACGTTTCTTCTAAATTGAAAAACTAGCCATCGACTAAATTTTCAAAGATTTTTGGTGTTTTTTTTGCTAAAATATTAAAAATCGTATTAATGATTAACAGGGACAGGAACTTCATGCACTTAATAAGTGTGTTTAAGGCGCCTATTATAATGAGTGAGATCGAAAAAACCTGACACACATTTACACTTACAACTGCTTTTGTGGACAACGCTGAACTTTTTTTCTGGTCAGATTACCTTTAAGAAGGTTGTCAAATTATGTGTGCAAAACATCAAAGCGATCGAATCATTATTTCGCTTACAAATGGAATCTCAACAACATGTGAATAATAGAGTTTTTTGCATCTTTAGTGGTTCCCTAATAGACAGGAGCAGACAATTTCCAAAAAAAGTGACAGTATAGGGAACTTGTTTCGTAGCCTTTATCAATAAATAAAAAAAATCAATTTTAATACAATTTAATTGTTCGGAGTGCCGGACAATTAAGCAATTTTTATTTGTAAGAAATTCAAGATTTCTTTGCACTCACTTTTTATTAAAAATCCATTTGTAAACTAAAAATCCGATTTCGCTAATATTTAAAAAAAATAATCTGACGAATTTTGACAACTTGATCTAAATGAAAGTTCCCCTTTAAGTTTAAACAAAGTGATAATCTGTGTCGGGAACTAAAAACTAAAAAAATATGCACTTATTTTAGTCTTATTAAAAATGCAAACGTAAAATAATTCAGTCTCATTGTTTTCTGAATAGACAAAGTAATAAATAAAATATTTCTTTTTGACATATTTTCCAACGTTAAGAACAAACCAAGGTTTTTAAATATATAAAATGACCGCTCAACGTTGACGTTTGTGATCGGTATATTTTGTTGTGTGTTGATTTTATATCACATATCTCTTCTAAAAACTGAACTGGGAATTTCAGATTTTCAAAGAAAAATAAGCAAAACTGCGTGAAAAGATGTGTACTTTAATTTAATAATTTTTTTATGTTTTTAATGAATAAGTCTTGTACAGCTAATAAAATATTTTATTGAGATTTTTTACGATCAAAATATTCATTTATAAAAGTATGCATTTATATAGCCAAATAAGTAAAAATATGCAATAAATATATGGATTTAAAGCAAACTAAGTAAACATATGCACTAAAAATTTGCACTTAAAGCTAAATATGCAAAAATATGCATTTATAGCAAAATATGCAAAAAATTCACTAACGAATCGATGCCACTTTAACTCAAATCGATGCCACTTTAACTCAAAGATATTTTATTGATTCAGCTCTCAGACTTAAGCGAAAAAACATGCATTTGCATGAACTTCGGGTCCCTGATGATTATTCAAAAATAATAATATGATTATTAAAAAACACTAAATAGTAAATTCACACTAAAATATAACTTTTACCGGTTTATTTTTACCCATTTACAAAAAAAAAAAAAAATACTATTGGATTAATATTAACAAAATATGAACAAAGGTTTGCCTCATGCAAAATAATTTAATATTCCAAGAATAACAACAAATTAATATAAAATAATGAAAAAATGCATTAATTAACAAAAAAATTTAAATAACAAAACATATGTTTGGTGAATACGTATGTATGAATTTTTCAAAAGAATTGTAAACTTTCACAATGTGATGACGAAGAATTTTAACGCAAACAAATTAACAGATTTTATGCAAATTAATGAATGAATATAAATAAAATATTTAATGAAATAAATGGTAAATATTAAATTTAAAATATTTTAACCATTAATTCTATACAATTACACATGCTTATTTCAGCAATGCACTTATCAATAGGATTATCATGTTTTGAAATTTTTAGACAGGCCCTACATATACACCCAGAAAAAAGATTGGTTGGAATTCGGTCGAAACCATTAAAATTTATTTAAAAAGACGTTATTTGATTTGGAACTACCAATAATCGATTAATAAAGCAAAAATACTGTACTGGAAATTAAAAAGAGGGAAGAGAAACTAAAAAACAATGTATTTATTTAATTATGGGCATTTCCAATCAACTATTCGAAGAAAATTCGGTTAGTTATTGTATACGGTAGTATCAAACATTTATTTTGTGATAATACAATTTTTTAAAAAAAAAGTTGTCGAAAATCAGAAGTGGTTACTGCAATTTTGCAATCAAATATGTGGATTGCATTGTTTATAGAAGCAACTAATGATTGGTATTGGTAAACGAATTTGAGACAATGTTTGTTTTCCTAACAAAATATTTAAATTTAACACTCCAAACTTCCGAGTTCAAATATCGGAAAAGACAAACACAAAAAGTTTGTTTTAATTAAAACAAAATATTCAAATGTTTAAGTAGCAAATAAGGCAATGAAAATTAAAAGTGATTGTGGTGCAATCAGTAAGACCGAAAGCCATGGTTCAATACCAGAAAAATTAAAAAAGTTTTTTAATTTCAATAAAATTCTGTGGAACTTAATAATATTTATTTGGAATGTAATATTCGGTTAGGCATCTGAATATTAGCTTCCACTACAAAAATATAATTTAACATTACGATAGTTGTCGTAACTGCCAGAATTCGATTGGAAACAAATTCGGTGGCCACAACTGAGACTGTTTTCTGGGTGTAGCTTTATTTGTCGTCCGGCTTCGTTTTACAACTAAAACCCTTTATGTCGCGCTATTTTTCATTATGCCATCACCACATTTTTCTGGATGTTTCAGTTTGTGAATTTAATCCCATGAATTGAATATATATGAGCTACTTCAAAAATTTTCCACACCTCTTGAAACTAACTTTACACTCAAGGAAAAAACTTTCATCATATTAATGATATTGTACGATGTTGTCATTAGTCATATGAAAACTTCATAAATATGATGAAAAGTTTTATAAACATTAATGACAAATGTTTCATAGACCTGCATCATTACATACATTTTGTTTAAGCAAACTTTTGGTTTTTATTGAAATTTTTGTTTGAAACTTAGGAAATATCATTTCAATTTAGAATTTTTAAAACACAAAAACTACCAGAAATTACCAAACTACCACAATTTTTTTTAGCGAAATAAATTAGTAAAACATTAGTAAAATATTAGTAAAACATTAGTTCAAAACGGTTAAGTGCTGAATAACTATAACTAAAATTTTAGCTTAAAACGTAATTTTAGCACAAAAATTGTTAAAAAATAGTTTACTTGATTTACAATATGTTTTACTAACTTTTCTGCTAACTTATTTTTTTTTATTTTCTGTTAGTTCAGCGACATTGCACAATTACTCAATTTCCCACTTATAGAACAACGCCTTGTAAAAGTGACTGCTTTCATACATTTGACGAGAGATCGGTTCGAAGTCAGCTCGTTTGCATTTTTAAATTCTTTTGCAAAAAGCTGGAGACAACTAGTGCTTTTATGATTTTCTTAACCCAATTCAAACATACGGGAAGCTCGTTATGAATTGAAAATAACATAAAAATAATCTCGATGTAGTTAAAAATAAAAAACTAATAATATTGCCAAATTTAAATAGTTTAAACCCTCCCTACAGTAATTGAATAACTCGCATAAAGTTCCGTACTATCCTTGTCAAAGTTTTTGCTACTTTTTTTCAATAAATATATGAAACATAAAGTATTACAATACTGAAACTATGAAAATTTTCTACTAGCCTAAGTATGTATTGTAAGAAAAATATCTATTGTATTCTATTATTTTCTTTGTAATATCACAGAATCATCATTGATGACTACGGTGACGAAAATGACGATACTGATAATTCTATCATCATCACTAGGGCAAACAAAAAACAAAAATGTTTAAGCATTTAAAAAGAAAGCTCAAACAACAGTAAAATAAGCAGTTTAAAAATAAAAACTAATTTAGTAAAATAAACCGTTCAATTTCATAAATTTTTATTAAAATCGGTACTAAAAATAAAATTTCTGTAAAATTTGGCACTTCTTAGTCAAACACAGGTGTAATAGAGATATTATTTTCTTATGCGTCAAAGTGTAAATTGGCCTATCAAAATATTTTCATATAATAATAACTTTTCAGCTTTCCAGCAATACCGAAAAGAAAAAAGCTAAAATAAGCTCAATTTAAATAAAAAAGTGTATACAAAATAAGCTAAGATAAGCCAATATCAAAAAATAAGTTAAAAAAAGCTCTAACACTAAGTCTAAAAAGTTCCATCCTTTCAAATAAAAAACAAGCTCTAGCTTATTTTTGGTTGCCCTAATCATTACCATTGTCATCTTCATAGATGAATGAGTTTCTTGGTTCATACATGAATTTAGGCTATAGTGTCGGTATATCGCCTATATATACTACGGCAAATATTGATAATAAAGACAAGTACAATGTTCAGACACATTGATAAATATCTATAGACATAGACATTTTCTATAAAAAAAGGTACTTGAAAAATGAATCTTATTTGTGCTGGAAATGTTAATGCTACTGCATGCAGCAACTACTTAAAACAACCACTCTATAAGTACTTTTAAAGTTGTTTTTTATTTTTGATTTAAAATGGAAAAAAATATATTCAATGAATATCCTTAAGGGAAATATATAGGTTGATCTCAAATTACAAAAATATCATAAGAGGGAAACTAAATGAAAATTTTCTTAATATCTACACTCAAAAAAATAAGTTATTAGAAAAGTTAGTAAAACATCTTGTTAATCAGGTATACTATTTTTCAGCAAATTTTTTGCTTAAATTATGTTTTAAACTAAAATTTTAGTTATACTTAGTCAGCACTTAACTGTTCTTTTTCCTTCGATCGTAGGCCAAGCCTTGTGGAGGTCGGGGGCAACAGACAGATTATGAATGACACACTCAATCATGACCTTTCGACAATCTCAGAGTGGGGTAGTGCGAACAGGGTCGATTTTAATGCTCGTAAGACTCAATGTTGTATGTTGACCCATAGGTCTGTGGACTCAACCACGTCATCTGTGTATATGGATGGGATCGTTATTGAGGATTCAGATACTCTTGATGTTCTGGGCATGAGAATACAGTGTGATGTCCGTTGGACAGATCACATTATTCAAGTATCGAAAGAAGCTTTCAAGTGTCTTGGTTTTCTAAACCGGTGTAAGAAATACTTCACCCCATCTGATCTCCTTACTATTTATACCACCTACATCCGGCCGAAGATGGAATATAACTCCCATATATGGGCAGGTGCTTCAAAGTCTATTTTGGGGCTTCTGGATCGTGTGCAACGGAGAGCGTTGATGCTTATCCACGACAGTAGGGTTTCGAACTCTATTGACTCGTTGGAGCATCGTCGGAATGTGGGATGTGTGACTTTGTTCTATAGATATTACCATGGGAAGTGTTCTGCTGAGATAAGCCGACTCATCCCGAGGGACCGGGTCTCTGTTCGTACTACCCGCTTGTCAAGTAGATCTCATCCGTTTGTTGTCTATAGCCCGGCAAATCGCACAAAGCATTACAGAGAAAACTCGTTTTTCAGTCACACTAGCCGTATGTGGAATTGTCTCCCTGCGGAAGTCTTCCCTGCAAATTACAATTTAGAAAAATTCAAGTCAAACGTCCACAAACACTACTCCCTCTTTCCTCCTCCCCATAACCTATTTTCCTGATATCAACACAATGCAATGCATTAGTAGGGGCATCCCCTGAGTGTTGGTTCAACATAAAAAAATCAACCATGGAACATTTTTGTATCTGTTTTTCATACATAAAACAAAATTGTCGATCGAAACAACTTAAATTTTGCGTTTTCACCGGCTTGTGAAAGTAATTGTCTATAAGTTAAATAAAAGACAAAATATAATATTTAAATTTAAAAAAGATTAAATGTGTATTTCCAGTCAAATTGAGTGTTCAAGTTGATAACAAATATACAGCAGGTAGATACACTAAAGCGAAAGACAAAGACATACATCTTAGGTAAAGTTTTATGTTTCCTTTTTCTTATTGCAAAAAAAAAACGGGTTATATATGTTACATTTTGTTATTTTTTCGTTTCGTTTCTATAATTCTCTGCGGCATTAGTGTTCCTTTAAAAGATAGCATCATTGAGACAACCATTGATGTAAGTACAAGGTGGCAAAAGTAATCCTCCTATCAGAAAAAGCTATAAATTTTGCGATTGGCCCCTAATGTCAGTTCTGTTTTGACATTTGTGTAGTAAACACATGCGAAATACACGTTAATAAACAATGTTACGCTACACTGCTCCAGAACGCGGAATATTGGTGACTATTTATTTGACCAATAATCGGTCGGTGACTTTGGCACAACGTGAATTTCGTCGCAGATTTCCTGGCCGTCCAACGCCTACTGGTGAAACACTGCAACGTTTAGCCGCTCGCCTCGAAGAGACTGGCACAACACGAGATGCTGCCAGGCGTGGCAGACCCCGGAGTAGCCGTTCTGCAGAGAATATTGCTGCTGTAGCCGAGGATGTCATGGAAGCGCCTTCGACATCGACCAGACGACGTGCCACCCAAATGGGTATCAGTCGACGGTCTTTACAGCGAATTTTGGTACAATATTTGAAGATGTTTCCGTACAAAGTCCAGACGGTGCATCAGCTGTTAGCTGCTGACCGCCAATCGCGTGTAACATACGCTCAAGCCATCCTTAATCACCACCAAGAGGAAGATGATTTTTCATCAAAAATAATCATGAGTGATGAGGCCCATTTCCATCTTAGCGGGTACGTAAATAAGCAAAATTTACGCTTCTGGGGCACTGAAAATCCGCGTGTAACCCACGAAGAGCCATTACATCCGCTCAAAGTCACTGTATGGTGTGATGTTTTCGCTGGAGGAATCATCTTACCTTTTTTCTTCGAAGACGTCGCGGGCCAAACGGTTACTGTGAATGGTGAGCGCTAGAGAGCAATGATCAACGAGTTCTTTTTGCCGCAACTTGATGAATTGGGATTGGAAAACATGTGGTTCCAACAGGACGGTGCAACGGCACACACTGCACGTGCCGCAACCGATATGCTGAAGGATGCATTTCCCGGGCGCCTAATCTCCCGTTTTGGCGATTTGCACTGGCCAGCAAGATCGCCTGATTTGACCGCTCCAGACTTCTTTTTGTGGGGCTTTTTGAAGTCGCGGGTTTATGTCAACAAGCCTCAGACTCTTGCAGCTCTTAAAGACAATATCCGTCAAGAATGTGAGGACCTATCGCCGGAAGTTTTGGCCAAAGTGATGGAAAATGCCATAAAAAGGGCTCAAATGACAATCAACTGTGGCGGCGGCCATTTACATGACATCATATTCTCGACTTGATGTAAAAAAAATTAAAATACCAAATAAAAATAATCCACAAGAAGAATCAAAGTTTTTCATTTTTTTTTCAAATTACAGCCAAAAAACATCGGAAGGTTATTTTTGCGCCACCTTGTAGTTGAAAGATAATTTTTTTATGTTATATATAATTATTTCTATATATTTGCAGATATTACATTAATTCATGTCGTCAAAGTGGGAGTATATATTTTGTAACTTATTGTAAATTATTTTAAAAAGAATCACAAAAATATGTTTTGTGGTTTTCAGCAAAATAAATTAACTAAAGTAAAAATTTTCTACAAATTATTTGAGTTTTTTTCAGTCTACTAATATTCAGCAAAAATTGTATTAATGTTTAGCAAGGGTTTTTTAATTTTTAATCCACTACTAATTTTGTTGCTAAAAATCAGCTCGCTGATTCTCAGAAAAATATTTTGCTGACATCAGCAATTTTTTTGCAAGCACCCTCCTGACTAAAAATTTGCTGACTCAGCAAAATTTTTTGCTGACTATACTAACTTTTTTATTTGAGTGTACATTGAATAAATTAATTAAATTTTTTAATATGAAAATCAAGTTTCTCTTAATATTGCATGTCTTTTTATGAGTGTATTTTTTTTTGAAAAGTGTAAGTAACTGATAGAAATTAGCTAAATCAGGTTTTACATTTAAAAAACCATGCAACAAAAATTTAATACCACAAGTAAAAAAATTTTGGTACAGTTATATGTTACTTTGTACAATTATTTATAATGGTATATTGTAAAATGTAAATTCATATAAAATCATATCAAATTATATCTCAAATATATAATCTTTCTTTATATTACACTGCATATAGTGCAATATGTACAAATATATAATATCACATGTAATTGTATATATTTGTATGCAATTGTATCTAATTGGGTGTAAATGTACCAAATTATATATAATTTGATTATATATAATTTGATACATTTGTATGAGAACAAAATTCTGTTACAATTGTATCAAACTATATCTAATTTTATCAAATTAGATTTAATTGTATCAAATAATGTATAATTGCATCAAACTAAATCTAATATGCTACAATTACATGTTCTCACTTTTCGGATATAATTATATATAACATGAAAACTCACAAAATATTTTTTTTTACATGGGTCAGCAAAGACGATATCTAAATACGCTTCTTATAAGTTGAGCGCTTTAAGATTTCAAAAATACTGAATTGAATTCGTAGAAGGTGTTCCAATGAAACAGTATTTTAAATACTCGTACATTTTAGTTAAATAACAAATTTTAGCCTTAAAACTGAAACTAATATTAACCTTTACAAAAGTTTTAAAACTTATGAATACAGTTTTAAGGCTTAAAATGTATTTTATAACTAAAATTTAAATTTTAAAATTGAATTTAATTTTAAATCTGAATTGAGATTTTTTTTTTGAATACGGAAGTAAATGTATAAAACGGCTTCGTTTTAGAGAAAATATTCGTAAAGTATTGTTCATTTCAAATACTCAACGATTTGTTTGTTGGAACTACAATAAGTATGATGAATTTTATAATATGCAATAGATTATTTATCATACGCATTGTAAATCTAACTAACAAATGTTTGAATATTCGGAAATTCAACGCAACGAATATTTTCTCCTAAACAAAGCCGGATAGATAAATAAAATTTTCGACGATTTTAAGAACAATTGAGTGTTAAACACACTAAAAATTCGGAACTTGTTAAAATTTTTTCAAATTTTCCATAAAAAAAATCTATTGATAGAGTAAAGTTTATAGCATTTTCCAAATTGAGCTAAATTATTATGAAAAATGTACCAAAAATGAGCACAAAATGTGTCGTTATTTAACCTACGCCTTTCAGACACTTTTTAAAAAAATTTAATAAGTTCTTTCATTTTATGTTCTTCCCACATAGGTCAACAGATACTGTGATAGAACCTAGTAAAATATGTCAATCCAAATAAAAGGTGGCAGAACAACTTGCACTGCATTACAATTGGTTCTAATTTATGTTCTACAACCGATTCTTTTTATAGGGAGTTTGTGCTATTTACAACAGGTTATTTAACTCCAAACAAGAACAGGTTGATTTAGAACCGGTTCTAGAACCAGTTATAAAACCGGTGGTAAAAGAAGATTCTAAGGTAACCAGTTCTAAAATAGTTTGCTGGGAATTTACACGTTGGTACGATGTATTTATGCCTGTTAGCTTTTAAAGCCTTACATGTTATAGAGACCAAATTTATCAGATAGACCTGTCTCAGCTTCTGATCCATTTAGGGGATTTAATGTTAAACAATATTTAATTTCTTCTTCGAAAAAATATGTTGGTGTTCTACCGTTTTTATTTTTAACACTGTAATTTTTTGACAATATCTAAATTTCTTCCCCCTACACTCAGAGAAAAAAGTTACATCCTATTCATGATATTGTTTCAAAAATCGTTTGTCATCAATTATTTATCACATTTATGAGGATTTCATAATTTGGTGTAAATTTTCATACAAATATATGACGAATGTTTCATAGACCTTTATCATTTCATAACAAAGTTTTATAAACTTTGTGAAAAAATCTTAGCTTTTTATTGAAATTTAGAAAATATCATTTGCAATTAAAGGCTGATACATAATTGGCTTTAGTAACTTAATACAGGTGTTGGTATAAAAGTAAAATTTCGAAATACAATTTTTTAAATTTAAAGAAATTTATTTTCATTTCATACCAACAACTGAAATAAGTTACTCAATGCAATTATGTTTCAGTGTATAGCCTTTTTGGACTCAACAACTACCAGAAATTAGTTGAAATCCTGAAATACCAATTAAATATTATTTGATGCGTTCTTAATTTTTAATTTTTTGAATATAATATGAAACCTTTATAAAGTGTTTCATTTGCAAAATATTTATGAAACATTACATACATATTTATAAAACTTTCATAATAATTTATGAAACTGTTTCATCCAATTTATGAAATATTTAATAACATTTATGAATTATAAATTATGAAAAGTTTTTCGACCTTTGAAATGAATGACTTTATTAAATAATTGAGCTCTAGGTCACGTTTGTATTTATAAAATATACTTTATTATTTTATATATCTCCGATATTTCAATGACCAGATTGGAGAGCAGCGGCAGGAAATTTTGTTTTTAATATTGTTTGTTGTTGTTCATACTCCTGAAAATGTCATTCAAGGAATGACGAAATATTGGAGATATATAAAATAATAAAGTATATTTTATAAATACAAATGCGACCTAGAGCTCAATTATTTAATAAAGTCATTTATGAATTATTTCATAAAAAGTTATGAAACTTCATCATCATATTTATGAAACATTTCGTAAATATGAAGAAGCATTGAAGGAAAATCAATTAAATTTTTCATCATATTTATGAAGTTTTTCATAAATATGATGAAGCTTTATCCCTAAATGTATTGGAATCTCGTTATTTCCGATTTGACAGTAAAATAAGGTAACGTTTTTTTAATCACGTTTCAAAATTCTTGAAAATTCAAGAGTTTAGCATGGAATACCTTACTTTTGAGTATTAAACGGGAACTCCGGCTATAAGTTTTGTATTCTCTGTGATACGTAAAAAATAGCTCTTTACCTACAGTTTTCATAATTATTTTCTTGTAACAACTAGTTTTGAAAATTTTTATAATACAACTTATGCAGTGTTGCCGTCTGGTAGGTATTCATCTAAACAGTAAAAAAAAGTGGAAAACCTACTACAGAGGATTTCAGTTATAACGAACACCGTAACGAACTTTTTTTATAACGGACATATTTCATACAAAACAATACGGTTATATAACGAACTTTTTATATAACGAACTAATTTTTTGCACCCTTTTACAAATTTTTTCTTATAACGAACACATAAAAACATCGATCTTAAAAGTTTTAGATTTTTAATTAAAAATTTACATAAAATAATTTAAAACTATATGAAATATTATTTAATCCAAGAATTTTTTCAGAATTTCAAACAAAAACTTTAAAATTATGAGAGTTTAAGAAAAAATGCTGAAATTTTAATATTTGTTTGTAAACTGTTTTCCTTGTTTTTGTAGCGAACTTCGCTTTTAACGAACTAAATCTTCCGGTAGCCTCGAGTTCGTTGTAACCGTGCTCTACTGTATTACCAAATAAAGAAATTTAAACAAAACTTGCAACCGTAAAAGTTTTAAAACCGAAACTGCTAAAACTGATCAAATTTAAATTGAAACCCGTTATCGCATCATATATCGCAATCGATTTATCCTAAAAACCGTTACTATGCCTGTACCGTAAGGCTTTTACATCATCGTAACGGTATATATTTGGTGAAGGTCCCACGATAACAACTGCAATTGATAAAAAACTTTAAACCGAAAACGTTTCAAGAACCGTAACCGTAACTTTAACACATAAAACAATAAAATAAATCTGTTAAATATGTAAAAAATTCAGCTATATCTAAGTTAAATTTTAGTTAATTGAAAATAGCAATTTACTCTGTTAAAATCAGCACAAAAAAATTAAAAAGATTTGTAGGCAAATAACAGCAAAAAAAAACTGTTATATCAACTTTTTGTTAAATTTAAGCCAAATTTAATTGTGAAAGGCGTGGTAGAGAAGAATGAGTGTATTTTCTAAAAATACAAATTAAATTTTTTCTGAATCAGACTGCGCAGTTTCTGGTACTGAACCTTCGTCAGTGACCCTGTCTTTTTGAATTTTTAAAAAATGTAATATTTGTTATGTTTTTTATTTGTTACATTGCGTCTATATGAAATTTTTCGTGCAATCACTGACCGTGGTATAGATTAACTGATTTCTAGTGCCACATGCACTCCCACTACACGTTAGACAGAGCGCTTTAGCACTCTGAGCTATCGTCAGGTCGAGTTTTGTTGTGATTAAAACTAGTTTTATTCAATACACAGAGTTTTTGTTCATGCATACATAATCTCAGAAGTACAACTCCAACAACACAACAGTTCTATTTTTAGAAACTTACCTCACACTTTTTTATTTGAATGCAAATAACCCAACAAAAAATAGTGCTTACCCAGAAGCAGTTCTGGAAGGCATTATTTAATTACCGAGCTATCCCGAAACAATTAAAGAAGGCATGATTTTTGTTAGCGATATGTCACTTGTTATGTATCCTTTTAGCAGGTGAAAAGCGCTTCCTTTAGGTGCTCTAAGAAGCAATAACTAAGAAGCAGTAAAAATCTATGTAGAAAATGAGAAGCGCTTTTTTTGTATATTGCAAACATTAATGCTCCATTGTATGCATTATTTACTGCTTCATTGCATGTATTATTTACGGCTTGGAAAGAATGCCTTAAGGGAAGCACAGCAAAATGCCTTCCCAATTGCTTTATTGTATGCAAGACGGTTAAGCGTTTTCTTGGAAGCATACAAATGTAGTAACTGCTTACCAAATCGAGGTTATTTTTTGGTGGAAACAGTCTGCACGCTGAAAACAACTCCCTGTTAGAAATATAAATGCAGATGATATACTTTTATTTGTAGCTAATACAACATATTTGCCTGCAAACATAATTATGTTTGCTTGTAAATATATATATGCTTAGAACTTGTAAAAAAAACCTCTATAACACATATATGTTTATTATAAGTATGTTTGCATGTCCCAAACATAATATCTAAAAATTTTAAAATTGGAAATATATCTTCGTTTAGGTTAGAAAATTTGAATCATTGCCCTATTGGGAATGGGACCGGTTCTGCCTGTGCCACAGGATCGGTCCCTTCGTGCCAGAGACCGGTCCTCTGCTAAACCCTACCCAGTGTAAACAACTGGCTTGTCATAGGAGGGGGTCATTTGTCCTGCTTTAAACCACATAGTGGCATGACACAGGACTAACCAAAAATATGCATACCACAAGACTGTCGCAAAAGGGCAATGTCGTATAAAATCGTGTAAAACGAAAACTAAACAGCTTCAAATGTGTAAAGTTCTGCCTAACTGGCTTTTTCGTGTTAATAAGCATTCTGGTTAAGTGGTATGTCCTCCCTTTACCAGTCACAGGATTGGTAATTTTAGGACAATTGACACTGCTTAACCCACTTCAGTATTAAATTATACCAGTCCTGTGATAAGTCCTTCGTTAACCAGTCATTTTTAGGTCAATTGACTCCTCATTCCCCATAGGGTGTAAACTGCCTGCGAACATATTCAAAAGTATCTTTTATCTGCGTGTACTGCTGATTTCAGAAGGGTAGATTTTTATTTGCATACAAAAAATTACTCAAAAAAACTTTGAAATTTAAAATTTTTTTTATGATTGTTTTTTTTTTTGCTGATTTAAGCCATGTGGATCCAGGGGGAGTGAAAATGGGATAGTTAAAATTTTCAATATAAAAATGTAAAAAATTTTAAAAGTTAATTAAAAAATATATGCTAACTTGCCTCCCCAAAACCTTTTCCTGGATCCACGTCTGTGTAAGCAAACTAATTTGTAATTTTTGTTTTATTGCTTTTCTGTTCTTATTTTATTAATATTTCAGAAGTTTTTCTACAACGTAATTGCTAACTAATTTTTAGTAGCTTGTTTTGCTCTTTTTACAGGTTTGTTTCAATGAGTGTAGTGTTGGAAGTATATCCATTGAATCTGATTTAATTTAATAATTTGCTATTTTGTATAATTTTTAGAGGCTGTTTAATATTTTGTCTGGTGGCAACACTAAACTAATATTCACTTAAGGCGCAAATTTGCATTTGGTTGCGGTAACATTTCTAAAGTTGTTTTGAACAGTTTAAAGTTTTATTATTATTATATGAAAAAAAAACGAAGTGTTTTTTAGAGGAAGTTGTTAATAAGCATGAGAAACTTAGTAAAAACCTGTAAGTTATGTGGGCTACACTAAATGCATAAGTGGGTTGTGAAATTTATTAACACTCGTACATAATTAAATTTTGTAAAGGATTATTTTTTTTTCAAATAATGCAAGAGAAAACATTGATCTAAATTAAATTAATAACGTTTAAAATTAGCATCAAATGCAACAGTTATTCAATTTTAAATTTCTTTTAAAACTAAATTAAAAATGTTGCAGGAAACCCCTGATTTCCCTATTTAAATGAAACCGATAAAATATTGCGTCAATAAAAATAAAGATTAATTTTTGTAGTGTTTTCAAGTACAGTAGTTCCCGCTTAAATGAGCACGATTAAGTGCATTCCCCGTTTCAATGCGCAAAAAGTGCTGGAAACAATATATTTTATACAAAATGCATGGAAATAATTCCGTTTAAAAGCGTTCCTCTTAAATGTGTTTCCCGCTTAAATGATTCCCTTATGCTGAGTTAAATTAGTAAAGTACGAACGAAATTTATCGTTGAAATACGTTTACAAAAATATAAGTGCTTTGCCAAAACAAACATCAACTTTTTCAAAATTTTTTCGTTAAATACAAAATTAAGTTAAAAACTTTACTTATTTTGGTTAAAACTGAAAAAGTTAAGCAAAAATTCCCTTTAAAGGAAAGATATACATTTTTTAAGCACAAAATTCCAAAAAAGAAACTTTTTCTTAAAGAAAAAAAAAAAAAACTATAATTAAACGCATTTTCATGTATTTATACGATATTTTCCTAAATGCGTTACTGCGCATTTATCTGAGTTTTTGGATAAATGTTTCTCCGCTTAAATGACCAGCATACACTTCATTTTTAGTAGCGCATTTAAGCGGGAACTACTCTTCATTAGATCGATTCACCTTGTATGGAGATCAAAAAAGTGTTTTTTGTCCACCCCTCAAAATGTATCTGGGTTTGTTTTATAATGATTTCCAAAATATTTCATGTCTATCATAGAGATCCACCCGTGAGCTTGGCCGTTTTTAAAAAAATGTGACTTTTTTCTTAGATTTGTACTTTAACTAAAGACATCATATTTAAGGTTTTTAAAGGTTCGTCCAACAAAAATGCCAAATCATGTCCAGACATATCCTTTTTGCAGATATATCTAAATTTTTTGTGCGAAAATTTTTGTGATATGAATATAAAAATTACATATTTTAATCTTTTTTCAAAATTCGCACTAATTCGCGCTTTAAAAAAAAATGCAAAAGGGTGGGAAAACTAAATTCTAATCAGTTCAATTCCGGTATTCAAATTTTTCTTTAGTCAAATGCAACATCTACCCAGCAAAATATAATGGAAGTGATTCTTAAAGATTAAATTTTTCATTGTTTCCTAATTCATTCCTGATTTCCCGCGTCTATAGAAGCTCTTTTTCACAACTTCCAAAAATGTGATTTTGAACAAAATTTAATCTTTTCAAATATAGTCTATGCAACTCTGTTCAATCACAAACATAGTGGGTAAAAGGGAGGTAGAAAATGTAAGTACATTTTTTGTGATGGATCATATCTGCAACATGTGAAATTAAAATTGTTTGCCTTTAAAGACAGCTTTCCCACCTATTAGGTGAAAAAATGATTTCGGAAAGTTAAAAACAAAAAAAAAAAAAAAATGACAATTCCATCGCAATGAATAAGGATCACAAAAGCTAATTTCCACCCTATGCCAAGCCATTTTAGTATGTGTATATGTGTAACAAAAATTTAAAATTTTGCACATTAAGTGCATTTTCCACTGTTGTCTTAGCTACATTTTGAAAAAAATCCAGTCTACAACCATTCTACGACTGAGTTTCTAATAGATGTAAGGATGGAAATTCGACTTAAAGAAAAAAAATCCATTTTTTTGGATTCTCATTTCAATTGGATTCTTTAGATGTTCTTTTTCCTAATTAACTTTTTGAAAGCTGTTTAGGCATATAATTTTCCTTAGAATTTGTTTTTAAGCAATATAAGTGTTATAATATGAAACTAAAGAACAAATTCCAAGGAAATTAATTTGTCTAAATAGTCTTTCAGAAAGTTATTCGTGATAATAACAATCCAAAGAATCAAATCGGAATGCTTCCTCCCTATGACAAGCCTATGTTAAATTCATTGCTGGAAATGCTTAATCAGAAGCACCTTTGAATTGAATTATTTTTGCTGGGATAGATTTCCCACCATATAGTGCGAATTTCATAAAAAACTGAAACACGTATTTACTAAAATTGACTAAGGATTAAAATATGTCAATTTCACATTTAAAGGACAAAAATCTCCGTACAAAAAACCTAAAAAAATCCAAATTTTTACACAATATGCCTGAGTGAAGGATATGTCAGGACTTGCGTTGACATGTTTTATATCCCGCTGGACATGCTTTAAAAAACCCTTTCATATGATACTAATATTGTATACGTTGTCATTAAAGTACAAAATTCTTTGAAAAACTAAAAAAATATCTTTTTTGAAAACGGTCCAGCTCACGGAAACTTAATGACACGATATATTTTGGGAATCACCATAAAACAAACCATAGTACATTTTGGGGGTGGACAAAAGAAACTTTTTTTTCGTGAGTCGGTCTACTGTACGTATATGTTGAGAAAATTTTGTTTGATTTTATATCAATCCGTATAAATCGAGGTTCATCTGTATACAATTCAAGTACTTGAATGTTGACATTTTTTTTTTAATAAATGTATGTAACAAATTTGTATGTAATACATGCTCCGTAAAACGCCTTGTTGGTGAAATTATGATACAAATTGCAACTTTACAGAAGTTTAATAACTTCATTTAAAAAGTTTTATTTTTTTGTTCACCCTTTTGTTTACAAATTTTTATTATGATATATTGGAAAAGTTGTAAAACGCATTATTGAAATTACATGAAACACAATAAAAGTAAAGTATATGGTTGTTAGGGTTATAACTAAAAATTTTCCATGCCACCAAGTGTTGAGAAATGTTACATTCATACACACAGATCACAGTTTTGTGGCTGTAAATGAATTGTTTTATAGTTCCACTTACTATCACTACCCGAGTAAAAACGTTCATATGTTATTTTATATAAAGTTATATGAAAACATATTATTTTATATAGCTTAATATGGATGACAGGTGCACCATAAGTTTATAATATTAGAAAAGCAGAACATTATTTCCAAATACGTAGAATTTGTATGAAAACCCGAAACGAAAATATGTATTTAGTTAAATATTTCAATTAGTAGGTCGCAAGTGGTCAAGTTTTATATACCATTGGATGCTGCTTCAAAACCTCTTTCGATGATACCAAATTTTATTTATGTCGTCTTGGAGCAAAGTACAGAAAAAATCGAAAAACTGAAAAAGACCTTTTTAAAAATGGTCCAGCTCACGGATGGTCAACGCTAGAACCAAAATATTTTGGGTATCATCATAAAACATATCAAGCTCTATTTTCAGAGGGGTAACAAAATCACTTTTTTCTCTTCCATACAAGTTGAGTCGCTCTAATGATCATATACAACTTTATCTTGGATTTGATTTTTGCAAAATTTTTTATATATTTTTTTTTTTTAAAGAGAAGCAACACTCAGGAAATTCTTCCTATTAATTAATGTGTTGCTTTCGTTGGAAAGGGGATAGTGAAGAGATGAAAGGTGGTGAAAGATGAAGGGCTTCAAACATGGCAACACTGTAATTGCGCGAGATGATAAGTCTTAGAACAGTTGTTGCTCGCCACCTAATATAGAGTTGGCGAATTTATTGAAGCTTTTTGTTTCATAGCCCTGATTCATTATTTTACTTCGGTGGGGTTAAGTGCTATGGGAACACCGAAGGTTGGTGTAGCGATACATATAAGTGATAGAAAACTCATACATATTATTTTTCTAAATTGATGTTGTCGTCACCGGGAATCGAACCCGGGACCATCCGTGTAACAGTCCAACGCGCTAACCATTACACCGCAATGCCTAATATAGTCTCATACATATTAATATCTTAATATATATCCATTGCATATATTACTCATATGTAGTATACATATATTAATTATCATTATTTCATGTATAATTTTATATGGCTTAATACAATGTTACGTATAATAATATATGATATCATATTAAAATTCAGTTTTACATCGAATATAAAGTATTTAATGACAATTTTAAATATAAACTTATATTTATTTTTGGACATGTTGCTGAGCATTACAAATTAAATTGTTGTTTTCAATTAAAAATTTAAAAACTTTTTAATGTAATTAAGTGCAATTAAATTATAAAATTATTGTAACAACCGACATTTATTTGAAAATTTCTAATTTTTTATTGTAACAATTGAAAAATTTATGTTTATGGATTGTAATATTCTATAAATAGACGCACATGAGTTCCTCAAAATTCCAACGGCATATATTTTATACTGGTGACAAAATCGCTCATCAGTTGTTGGTTGTTGGTACTAAAAGTAATGTAGAAGATTATATTTTTCAATATCTATTGATTGGGAAAGCCAACATTTTGAATGATGTGACTGTGTTTTTGGGATGATCAATAAAATTTACTGAAATATGTAAATTTTCACTTAAATATGTTTTAAATATTATGCACCAAATTCTCACTATTCGATGTTGCCATTGCCAATATGATATTTTTCCAAAGGATCTAAAAGTAATAACCCTATGGTATATTATAGATGCGTTTTGATATATGATTGAAATTTCATACATTAACTTACACCCAAAGTAACAACAGACAAATCGGATTTTCCAATGAGAAGTTAGTCAAGTATTTGAATACTCAATATCCGGGTTATTACATATAAACTCCACAGAAATAAACAAAATATTAAGAAATAAATACACAGCAAAAAATAACCTCGATTTGGTAAGCGGTAACTGCATTTCTATGCTTCCAAGAAAGCGCTTGAGAAATATGTATAATAAAATACATTAACAAGGCAGCAATACAGTTACAATTACACCGTGCGACAGCAGTTTTTACACATGGACAAAACAACATATACGCGAAACTAGAAACCATAAATAGCTAAACTGCGTTTAGATTTTTTCTCAATCACGTCCAAATTCCGTTTAAAAGGTCTTTAAAGCTAACATTTTTTAATATAATATTAAAATACTTGTACTCATGATATGGCTGAAATATTGGTATTAAATAAAAAGTGAGAAAAAATATAAAATAAATAGTTTTATAGTTTAGTTTAAACTATAAACTATAAATATATCTGCAATATCCCTTATCAGTTTTCATAAATATGTCCGAAATAAAATCTTTCTATACGCTTGAATATACTGAAAAATATGCTTAATTTGCAACTATCTAACTTTTTTGATTAATTTTAACAAAAAAAAATTTAAGATAATGGTGGAAAAAGACTTATATGTTAAAAAACTTAAAGTGGAAAAAATATTATTCATCTCTAGCGTCTGCTTAAAAAATATTTTATATAATATCAAAATATGCAATTTTTTTTGACTCTTCTTTATATCAAATAAAAAATATAATAGTTTTTATATAATACTGAACCGCTGAACCGATTTTGCCCAGTCTTTTGTTTTACCAAAATATTCGGAAAGTTGTTCCTTATTCTAGGCAAAGGCAATGTAGAATCATCAATGATATTGAAGGATTAAATTTTTATATGGCCATTTGTAATATTTTTTTTTGCGAAAACTTATAGCAAACATTTTTTTAAAATAGCAAAAATTCTCACCTAGCATTTCACACTCATATTGACATCCGACCAGAATTTTAATACCTTTTGAAAAAATTGTAACTTTAAAGACCTTTTAAAAGGAATTTTGGCGTGATGGCGAAAAATTTGACGTGAAGGCAAAAAACTGAAAACGCAGTTTAACAATATGTGGCGCTATTTTCTCGTACACATTGATTTTTCCATGTTTAAGACAAAAAATTAAATTTGTTGCAGGGTTTTATAGATCATGTTTAAATGTATGAAATATAATAATATATTAAAAAAAAAATGGTTATAATATTAGTTCTAAATGGTTGTAAAATTAGTAAAAACACTATTGGCAATGAATTTTGCGGGTGGTACTGGCCAAAACACATGCTATGCAAACAAAATTGTATTTTTCAAGTACAATATTAGTTGTACCTTTGGTAATTTTTAAATCGGTGGGTTTTACAAAAATAGCAGTGGTTTGCCAGTACTATTTTTTTTTGCTACGGTTGGAAATTTCTGCCTGGGTATGTTCTCAAGTCATGTTTTTTCACTAAGAAACTCAGTTTTCAGTAAAATATTTTACAATTTGTTCCTTCAGAATATATTCCAGAACAGCTTCCTTTACTTCCTTTGCATTAAACCGGTTCTTGAATAGGTTCCTGGCAGTCAAAACTGTGCCATAACTGCTTCTAGAACCGGTTCTAAAGCAACCTGTTGCTGTTTGGAGGTAAAGAACCTGTTGTAAATAAGACAAACTCCATACAAAAATAATCGGTTGTAGAACATAAATTAGAACATATTGTAATACAGTATACGTTGTTCTGCAACCTCTATTTGGATTTTACTGGGTGTGAATATCAGACACATTCAACATTTATTTTCAAAAAATTTATGCCAATTCCTTATAAATTTGTGAGATTTGTATCCAGTTATTGGTGTGCTGACTTTAACTCGGTATACATCCATTCTCGGATTCAGGGAAAAGGAGTGTATTTTTACAAACTTTGCAATTATTTTTTATATTAAAAAACTTCATTTGGGAGAAGGATATGTCAAACTGTATGAATTTACACTTGTGACTCCACTTTGTATTGGTGTAAATCTAAAAAATTAAATGAATGAAAAAACTCTTGTAAGATTAGAATAATGTTTTTAACTTTTCGACTTTTAACAGGCCATCGATTCTTTAGGTGGAGACTATTCCACGTGAAACTTTGCTTGCTCCAGTTTAATTTAATTTTTCATAATTCAAAACACTTGAAGACATAAGAGGCATCTAAAAACAGTTTTAATAGGTGTCGAAAATTTCTCAAATTACTCTTATATTCTTACTTTTGGTCATTCTTAAATTTCATTAAGATCTGTATACCCCCACAGGTCCACGTACACATATTTAGGTTCTAACACTTATTCAAATTTAAAGGTTTGATAGTTTTAGAGTTTTATTTCCAAAGCAAATAATATTTTGTTCATTCTTTTTCTAATTTATTAATTTTTTCATTATGTTTTTCTCGTTTCTTTTAATTTCAGGTAAGTTTGGTGACTGCAATTCACATGAATAAAATAATGCGTATTTTGTAAGTATTGTACTTTTAAATAATAAATAATACTACAGGCAATACTTCCTGTAAATGACTTACGAGTAGCAGTCATACGAGTTTCGCTTCGTAGCCGATATTTTTTAGGCTAATAAATAGAGTCTCCCGATGAATTCTCACCGATCTTAATGAAACACGAATATTTGATAGAGGAGAGAAAAATTAGAAACATGTATTTTTTTAGCGGCCCGATCTCACGTTTAAGAGCTAAAAGGCGGGGTCAAAAGTAATACACTTTTGTATGGAAACATGTCTGAAATTAATGAAATTCAGTGTTGAAGTAGTCGAGAAAACAAAAATTTTGATAACAATATTGCTAATATGTACTCTCATAAAAAACACTTACAAATAGTGGAAAACTCAGCTACGACAAGAGAAAAAAGTTCCTAAATTCGGGCTAGAAAATTTTTAAATGAAATTGAGAATCAGTCTGCTAATTTTGGAAAAACTAAATTTTATTTGTTTAATTAATTAAGAGTTTTTAGAAACAATGTAGGCTAAAATTTCGCTTAAAATCTGTTTTGTCGGACTTGCAGATTTGCCCAGATGCAAGACCATTTTGATTACTCGATGTATAGGTGGTGACCAATTACTAATTTATAGGTACGAAGTAACAGCTTTTTTCCATTTTGCTTCGAAATCGCTTTCGGCGAGAGCGGGTTTTCTTCCAAATTGATCTGAAAAAGCTGTGTTTATTATCACTACAAAATTGTCTAAAAATTTCTGCCTTGGCAGCTCGCAGTCAAGAAAAAAAAAATTATACCCCTAATGTTCATATTTCTGTAAAAGACATTAAAAACAAATAATGTTGATATTTAGAGAACAAATTGAGTAAACAATTTAAAATTCTAATAATACTACTGAAATATAAAATGTATCAAACTTTTTTTTTTGGTTTTTATAACACTACTAAACAAATTTCATCTTTTTGCAGAACATGTCTCGGAAATACATATTTTTAAAAGACTTAAATACACTGTATCCAAACCTGTCAAAACTTTTTTTTTCTCATTTGCAGTTTTTAAAATATTGCGGTTTTCATATTTACACCCTAATTTTTCATATATTTTGCTTCATTTTTACATATATAAATGCAAAATAATGAATTTATTTTAAGAATATGTATCTACACAAATTATCTTCCAATTGAGTATAATCATGTCGGTTGTTTTAAAATATCTTACACTCAATGAACTTCTGCTGTAAATATTTGATTTGTAATACAGTATCTCTATTTTTAAGCGAAAAAAACAGTCATTTGTAGAAGAAATTTAATTTTTGACTACATATGTAGTTCATTACAAAAAAAAACCACATCAAACCATTGCATTCATTTTTTACAGTCGTTTTAGTTATTTAAAAAAAATAATGGTTTGCTTATTTTTTACTGCATATGTGGTTAATTTTTACTACAATTGCGGTTCATTTTTTTAACATTAAGAAACAAATGACAATGTTAGTTGAATTTACTTAAATGTAAGTCGTCTTTTCTTTAAGTGGAATTTCATTTGTTTTTAACTATATATGCAGTGGTCTTTACCTACATAATATTCTAAGTGTAGATATATAATTTCTAAATCATGAATTTGTTTTAAAAATGTAAATCTACGCAAAATTATCTTCCAATTGAGTATAATCATGCCGGTTTTTTCAGATCATCTTACACTCAAGGAACTTCTGCTGTAAATATTTGAGTTGTTTCAGTTGTAATTCAGTATCTTTATTTTTAAGCGAAAAAACAGTCATTTGGAGAAGAAATTAAATTTTTGACTACATATGTAGTTCATTTAAAAAAACAAACCACATCAAATTACTGTATTATGATTTTACATTCATTTTATACAGTAGTTTTTTTTATTTAAAAAAATAAAGCAAATAAATGTTTGTTTATTATTTACTACATATATAGTTAATTTTTACTACAATTGTGGTTAATTTTTTGAACAGTAAAAAGCAAATTACAATGTTAGTTGAATTTATTGATATGTAAGTCGTTCTTTTTTCAAGTAAATTTCATTTGTTTTTAACTGCATCTGCAGTTCTCTTTACCTACATCTTATTGTAAGTGTACCGGTATTGCTAGGAAGTTAAAAATTGTGTACATAACATTTTATGCTTGCTAAAAAAATTAAAATTTTATCACTTTTAGAGTTCCGAATATTTCAATAAATCGTTTTTTAAAATTAAGCTAAATATACAAAAATATGTGGTGAATCATGTTATTATAAAAACCGCGATATTCCAAAAACTGCAAATTGTTGAGTAGTGTAATTTGTATAAACAAATTGAAAATTGATAAACTTTTAAAGAAAAAAATGAGAATGTGTATACTTTTAATTGCCAAAATGTCTAGCTTTAAAAAAAAAAAACAAACATACAGAATACTAAACAAAAACGTTAAAAAAGCGGAAATATTTTTCAAACAAAAAAAGTGAATAAACTCAAAATGACCCACATAAATTTTCAAAGTGTTGCCTTTTTTAAATCATTAGTATGTGTTTAGCAAATAAATATTTACTGTACGTTCATTCACTCCAAATAATGTATATTTTGTAAAAAATTTTATTTTGTATCCAAAATGACGAAATTTACCAGATACAAATAAACAAATAAATACATTTTTTTTTTTGTAATTTTTTGGAAGTATATTATTTTATTTTTAATTTTATTTATAGCCAATTAATTTGACACTTTTGCAATTTCACAGTTACCATAACTAGCCTGACCAGCAATCCTGCTTTTGGCGGGACTAGCCCACTTTTTGAAAGCTGATCCCGGCTTGAATTTTCTTTGCGCTTTTTAAACTAAAATTCCGCTTTATGCATTTTATAAATTGAGTATAGATATTTCATAAACAATCGAAAAACAAAAAACTAATAAAACTGTAAAAAATATTACTTGAGCCAGAGTAAGAATTAATTTTTTTTATATAAATGGAACATTTTTAATCTTGAAAGTTTAGTAACGTCATGGTGCTTGTTAGGAAAAGACCCTAACCACGTGTTGTAATACCAAGAAGACAAGAATTTAGCAAAATTGATGATTAATAGGTTTTTTTTAAAGCTCTTCCTATTCTGGAGGGTCTAGCATTTCTAAAACTTCGGGTTCTGATGAGATCTTTAGCCAGATCGAAATACTAGTATCAACCAAGCTAATATGTTTGATTTACACTATTTTTGTAAATATATGGAGGTTGAAAGCTCGTAATAACGAAAAATAACATAAAAATTATCTCGATGTATATAAAAACAAAAAAAAAAAACTAATACAACTGCAAAATATATTACTTGAGCCAGAGTAAAAACTAAACATTTTGTATATAAATAAAACTTTTATGGTCTTCAAAGTTTAGTAACATCATTATGCTTGTTAGGAAAATACCCTAGCCACGTGTTTGATAACTAAGAAGACAAAAATTGAGTAAATTTGATGATTAATAGGTTTTTTGTTAAAGCTCTGCTTGTTCTGGAGGCTCTAGCTTATCTAAAACTTCGGGTTCTGATGAGATCTTTAGCCAGATCGAAATACTAACTAGTAACAACCTAGCTAATATGTTTGATATACTTTATTTTTGTAATATTTAGTTTTTACAAGAGTTTTTAAGAGCATTTTTTTAATATAAAATTTTCAAAAAATTAAAAATATATTACAAAATACGGAAAAATTTTGTATATTCTTTTTTTTTTATACACAAATCTTAATTTTTAAAATTTTACATAAACCCTTTAAACAATTAAAAACTTTTCGGAAAAGTGTAATAAAATATCTGGCAAATATTTGTTTATTAAAGTAATAATATCGAACTGCTTAAATTTAATTCCGAAATTAGTTTCAATAAATAGTTTCTGAAGAAAATATAATTATAATTTTATTAAGGGGTTAAGCAATCAATATAAACAACAATATTTAAACAATTAAAAAAAAATAACCAAATGAGTTATTAAAAAATCTTTTTTGCGATAGAAAGTAACGATATTATATATTATTCGAAAAATTATAATTTAAAATTGGGGCTTCCATGGCTAGCCTGGAGGCCATTTCATTATAGATCTTTTTTAAAGCAAAATCGGGGGCCATTATGGAACATTTTAATGCATTTACAACAAATATCGCCCAGGTAAAATATAGTGTAAGGAGTTTGCTTAGCAACCCAGTGAGAAACTGCCAGTGGTACAAACAATCAAGCACTGGTATACCACTGGCTAACCTAGTAATTGTAAATAAACTACTGGCAGAACACTTGTTTAAGACGCTTTACCAGCGTTTCCAAAATCGCTTGACAAGTATTTGTTTTACAATAATTTCAGTGGTCTACAGAAAAAATCATTGCCAAGGAATTGGCTGGGATCACTCTACCAGCGTTGGGAAAAAGTGTTTTCCCAGTGCTATCCATTCACAAATTACCAACGGCTAAAATAGGCTTGCCAGACGTACTGTTTTCAGCAGTACGCGTAAATATTTTTTCCAATTGTACTTTTTTCTGCATAACATCTGAAGAAGTACTTTTTTTCGCCTCTGTACTTCTTTTTGTAATTTTTTTGTTAAAAACTTTAAATTATAAAATTTTAAAAAATTTTTTAAATTATAAAATTTAAAATTTTGTAATTGAAACGCCCGGTAACAATGTCTAAAGTGTGCTCAGCGCTGCCAACTTTGTCTCCTTTTCACGATTTTTAGAATGAAAAATTTGCAATTTTTATCTAATTTTTAAATTTTTTTCTCCATAATTTACTGACGAAAATGGTATTAAGTTTCTTTTTATTTAAAACATAAAAAAATGCGATGAAATCATATCCAATCGAACAAAAATTATTCATTTACCCATATAATTATCAACTAAATGTAAACTTAATCATTTTGAAAAATTTGTTTTAATTAAATTCGTGAGAAAATTTCGTCTTTGGGGTCTTAAATAGAACTTTTGGGAGTCACATTTTATGGATCTTAAAATAAAATACATTACTGAAATCATGGGAGCCCTCACTCAATAGGGACATGCGTGGCACCATGGACCATATCACCCTTAAATGTTAATAGAAAAACAATTTTTTAATCCCAGAGAAAAAGTAAACTTCAGCCGAATTTTTTAGTTCTTAATTACATAAATTATTACTTTTACATTGAGATATTAATGAACTTCTGCATTAAATTTATGAAGTTTTTTTGAAATTCGTTCATTGAAACTTTTCTTTAAACTTATGAAGTTTTTCATAAATTTTATGAAAAATTTAATTTATTACAAATTGCTTACGACTAATAAACAAGTGGCATTAAAAATTTTTTCATAAAGATAATGAAGCTTTTTTAAAAAAGTTAGAGAAATTTTTCATTCACATTGTTAAGAAAACTTCATCAGTTTAGTGAAAAATGTCATTATATTTCGTCCATCAAAATTTTCTGTCTATATGTTCTGAATTTTAGGATTTTTTTTAAATGAAAATTTGTACTTTTTTCTTAATTGTACTGCTTTTTGTTCCTCGATGAACTATTTTTCGATTTCATATCTAGGCTCAACAGTCTAACCACTGGTAAAGCATTTATTTAAAAAAAATTATGATGCTTGGTTTAAAAAAGTTTGTAGTCGGAAGTTAACGAGTTCGAGACCAGTTTCAGGCAAACATTTTCTTTTGTGATTTTTTTATACTTTCTAATATTTTTTTCTTACGAGTATAAAATTATTTTTTGTTTTGTTTCTGGAAATGCTCTTTTCTGAAAATGCTCTTTTGTTTGTTTTCCCAACTTTGGCAAGTTGTTTCCATCAAAACTTATGCCAGTGCTGACATATTTGAGCAGCCAACTGTTACCCAGCAGTTGCCATTTACTTACATTTTAAACTGTCAAGTATTATATGTCTCGTTAGCTCGCTGGTTAGAGTTGCCGGCTGCCAATCTGACGGCCAGGTTTCAAATCCCGGCTGGACCAAACACATTATACATGAATGAACTTTTTTTAAATTTTATTTTGGAAAACAAATTTTTAAACCACCTATTTCATGGTTTTACCAACATTTTGCCAACGTTGGAAATTTGGTTTCCCCAGTGCTTGTCGGACACTTTTTGAACAAATGGACCTTTTGTCTAATGATGTTATCATTACTCGAAAAGCACTTGTTGCTAGCACTTGTACCGCTTCCTACTGCGCATTGCCAGCGGTGGTCCACTTGTCGTTTTCTGACTGGGAAGCTGTATAGAAAAAAGTTTAAGGAATCAAAATGTGACATACAAAATTAATAAAAAAAACCTAAAGATAGTGAGGGGAGAAAATTTGCTCGAAAATGCAAATTAAATTGTAAAGCTTGATAAGCCACATTTATTTTTATTGTAAAGCTTGATAAGCCACATTTATTTTTTTTTTATGGATTTTCGCGGATTTCTAGACGTTAATTGATTTATATTTTACAGAAGTCTTTCTTAAACAGTTATTATAAGTACCTAAGTATAATCCTCCCGCAAAAGCCATATTCTTTCGAAATAAAACTAAACATAAAATGTGGCTTATCAAGTTTTAACAATAAGCCCCTAAATTATCTTACAACGTTTTAAAGTGCTTTGAACTAAATATAAGTAATAATCCGTATTTTCAGAAAATCATTTAAATATCTCGCTTTTTTGCAACAATATCCCGCTTTTTCGTGTGCCGAGTCCCGCTTTTCGATCAAAAACAGTTGGTCACGTTGACCATAGCAGAAGCATATTAAAATTATTTATTTAATTTTTATAATTACAATAATGATTTATAAATTTCAAATTCGTAGAAATATTTTTTTTTTTTTTTCAATATTTTAAGATTTATGTATTATTTGTTAAGAAAGAAAGGAAGGAAAAGAACGATAATAATAACAGACAAAGTTTGATTTAAAGTTGTGTTTGCATAATGTTTTAAAAGAAGTTGAAACAAAAGTATTAAGAAAAAAACAAATTTCCTTTTTTATTTTAAAATTTATTCACAAAGATGAACAAAAATTAAGTATTCATCTCGTGTTTTTTAGTGGTAAGAAATAATAAAATATTAACATAATGATACTTTAGCAACAGCAACAAAAATACCAACAGAAACAACTAGTAGATATGGTAATTTACAGTGTTGCCAGATTTATGCAATTCAATTTAATATTGGGGATATTTTTAAAACGACTACGAGGAAATTACTCCTAGAAACACATTTTGATTTTTATAATTTGGATAAGTAAAAAAAGTCTAAAATTGACATGTCTTTACTTCTGGACTGTTTCATGTTTTTGAATTCACCCTAGGAATTGTAAATAAATATGGTATTGCTAAAATTCAGGCTAGAAAGCCTGAATTTTTGGGATTAACACAGCTTCTGGTCACAAATTTGAAATCAGAATTTAAAACTAAAAATGAAGGATCAAATATGGCGGTCATCATATATAAAATTTGTATATATTTATTTGAATAGTACTTAAAGAATTTGAAAATTTAATATTCACATTAATTTAAAGAATATTAATTATTTCGGACTTTAATTTATTTTTAATGAAGCATTAAGATTTGCTGATTACTAACCTGAAATCAAAATTTTAAAATTCAATATGGCGGATCCAAATGTGGCGCAAGATCGGCCAAAAACTGACCTTGGGTCTTCCGATTTAAAGTATATTTTGCACGCAGAAGGATTTTAAACATACAAAAATTTACGGTTTTATGGGCGATTTTGTTTTACATTAAAAAAATGAGAAATATGCAAAAGTGTGTAACCTTGAATATTCGCATTTTCTTTAATATGCACCGGATTATCACCATTTAAATTGCAGTAGAATTTTACACTCACCTACTTTTTATTTGTGTAATGTATTTTTTTTCAGCGTCAAAAAGAAATGCATTTTTATGCAATTTGTTTTTAATGCACTTTTTACAAAAAATGTAAATTTTTGGCCGGTCTTCGGTGGAATGGCTGATATTGTTTTGGTTGCTAAAGAAGAATCTAAAATCTATATTAAGTAGCGTTGTCACTCGAATAAAAATTATTCGATTAAACGAACGCACAAAAAGAAAATTCGAATGAACAATTAAACAAACATGATTTTCGAATAACGAATAATACGAATGAGTTTTTTCGATTAATCGGATAAAACGTCTAATTAAAATGATACTTCTTTTACTAAAACTTTTTCGAAAATTTACCAATTTTGGAAAAATTTGTATAAAAAATGGTAATGTACAAAAAAAAAATAAAGTTTTGCGTGCACTAAATATTTATTTTTAATCGATCATATTAATAGCTAAAAGGCGCCATATTGAATGCGCCATTTTTAAATTATTGACTACACAGTGATGATCAGTCAAAGTATAATGTTTTGCTACTAATAAAGATAAATAAAAAATTACGAAAAAATAAATAAATAAATTATATTAATAGTGCGTGAATAAAACCACAGTCTTAAAATATGACAGCCTACATAACTGCTTTTGTATGCGATTTCACGATGGGGTGTTGGCGCGGTGGCACCATCAGGTGCGCGTCGCGCACAGTTCTGTGCATCCTAGTTCTTCATCATCCTTGGTTAAGGCTTTTAAAAGAATAATTTTAACTACTTTTTTTCACAAAGAATACACATAATCAAAGAAGCTTTTTATAAAGAAAAATCTTTAGATTTTGAAATGTTTCATCTTTTGAAAAATAATCAGATTAAAGACTCTTCTTCGTCCTGAATATTTGCTACTCTAAAAACTGCAAATATTAAAAGTGTTATTTTCTAAGGACTACTTTTTGAATCAATATTTGATTTTTAACAGCTTTTCCACATAAATGCTTTCAGATTTAAAAAAATATTTTTAAAGCTTCTTTGAGATTAATTTTTTTAATCTAGAAAATGACATCTGGTCAGGACTATGTTTTACCCGCCCAACAACAACAAAAACAAACAAAATTGTTGTTTTTTTAAAATAAATTTTTCTTTTCCAATACATTCAAAAAACTGTTTCTCTTGTTGTTGAAGGGCTGGTAAAACATGCCTGCTACTCTTACCGTTGTGTCAGTTTTTGAAATTTTAAGATATCTTACTTTTTTTTGAAATTATTGTCGGTTGAACTCTATAATAAGTTCGAATTTTTTTTAAATTTTTCTCTGTGGGATTTTAAAAGTGCAGTTACAACTTCAATTTCAATTTACAATATTTTCCTAAAGAAATAAGTTATCTTAAAAATTCAAAAATGTAAGAGTAGTGTGTACAGGTGCCGTTACAAGTCTTATGAAAAATATATTTCCACGAAGGTGCAAAATCGTACAATTTTGATAAAAAACTACTCTTTTCAAGTTAATATAGCTAGCACGCCTGATGTCGGAGAGTGATATTGAGGCCAGATTTGGATTCAGCATAACTCATAACTTTAGAAAAGTATACTTTATTTCTAGTGTTAAATATTTTTCAGCCTGAAAATTTGGCTGTAAAAAGTAATTCCGTGTACAGTGTACTTTTCATATTGTGTACACACGAGTGCTTGCCACTGTACTATGGATTGTAATTATGTAAACATATTTTTCCTTTACCTGCATTGAAATTTTGGCCAGAAAATATATTATAAGGGTTCAATCTTTGTTGTTTTTGACGTTACTTTCTGTATATCGAAGCCATGTTTTCAACTTTGTCAATCTGGCAACACTATAGTATAAAATAATTGAGTATTATCAGTAGGGCTCGGAAGTTAATTCATTTACTATCATGTTTTATGCACATAAAATATGCAATCGTAAAATATGCACTTAAAATTTAAAAATATGCTTTTTTATTGAGTTTTTTCAACGCTTTCAACATTAAAACGTGGTTATAAAGTATTAACGTTATGGATCATATTTTTCTGTTATTTTTGTGTTCGTGATAAAAAAATATGTATCAAAGAAATATTTTAAATTTGAAGAAAAAATTAATAAAATATAAGTTCTGGAAAAAGCATATTCTAATAAAATATCAAAAAATGTTCTTAACCCTCCGATGACGGACAAGGATTCTAGGGATCTTTTCGGTTTTTAAATAGGCAGCATTTCGAAACGGTTTGGCCAAGCAGGGTGAAACTCAATGAAATTTGTGTATGTGATCTTATCTTGAGGTCCAAGTAATTTTAACACGATACCTGCAGTTTTTTTTAGCACTATCGGCGGTATGAAGACATTTCCTACGGGGATGACGTACAAGGTTCCGGGGACCTTTTATTCGATGTGTGAAATTTAAAGTGAGCGTGAGAAGAAACAATAAATCTGAAAGTGATTCGTGTTTGATAAGAATATTTCATTTGCAATTTTGAGGTAAAACTACTGGTGGAAACTAAGTAAAAAAACAGCTGACAAAAACACATGAATTATTATGGTAAAAAAAATCAGCTGACACAAACACCTGATTTATTATGGGAGATCAGTTGGAGGCAAAACTAAAGTATAATCTCGTGAAATAAAAAATTATAATAATAAAAAACTTGTTGCTTCTAATAATTTTGATTGTGATTTTGGAAAAAATGAGTGATTCGCATAATATTAATGCAGTTTTGAATCGGCGTAGTACTCGTTTTCAACATCTAAGTGCACATGAACAAAAAGCTGCATTGGACAATTTATACAGATATTTAGAGAGGGATGTCGAAGCTGACCGATTTGAAGATGGAGGCGATAACGAAATGCTTACCACTTGCCCGCCGACTAGGCGTCCGGTACCGAAGGGGATTTAAATGTCGAAATTGCGGAGGAATCCGCACGACGATGATGAATTTTATCAAAAGGAAGTTGTAACTGATAGACCTACCAATAGTTCGTCGTTGGGACACTCAAAGATGTGTATGTAATGAAATACAATTAAAATGTGTCACCAGCTATGTTAATATTTAACGTCCTGGGGACCTTGCACGCCATTGCACGTTGAACATTTTGTCGGTTATCGGATGCTTAAAAATGTACATTTTAAAGCAAAATATGCAAATATATGCAGTTATAGACAATTATGGAACAAAAAATGGCAAAATATGAATTAAAATATGCATTTATAGCAAAATATATAAAAATATGCATTTATAGCAAAATATTCTAAAATATGCATTTATAAATAGATGCTAATTCAAAAGGATATTTTGTTAACTTTTTCGTCTAGCTAACGACAACAACCAAATATTTACATTAACTTCCGAGCCCTAATTATCAGCAAACAAAACAATATAAAAAGTTTGTCGTTACAAAATATTGAAATTCTCCATAAATATGGTATTGTAAGTTTAAAGACGAATAATAAAAAAAAAAAAAATGTATAAAATAACTGAACATCGTATGAACATAATAATCTTGCATATGATGATATTTTTCTTTACGAAAAGAGTTCAATAAACTTGCATCTTTTTAAGGAAAATGTAAAAAAAAAAAATGAAGTATTACAACATAAACAAGATTTTTACTTGTAAAACTTTTTTTTTGGATGGCATGAAACATACACTCACTTTTCCTTCGAAGAATACAATGGCGCCAAAATCATGTGTCACATGTTTAAGAGGGAGGGAGGTTTGAAAAATTAACTTGCAGTTTGATTAATTACTTTAAATTGCCATACAGTGCACAGACAACATCTAGATTTTAATCGATAACAACTGTTGTTACTTCACACCACACTGGTAATTGAAATAATTCACAGTTGAAATACAAAAACGAAACTTACAAAAACAAAGAACAATTGCAGGCTTATGGGTGTATTTAGAACCCATCATACATTAGCGAACCAGGCAAAAAGTAAACTTTGACATTTGTGTTTTGTTTTCACCATATATAAAATGTTCTTATTCTTACAAAAGCACATTGCAACTGACTTGTTGTCAACTTGTTATTATGACAGTTTTACATATGTTTTAGCATTTAGGGTGACCAGTTGCATAAGTAATAAAAGAAAGTGTTTGTATAAGTATGATACTGTATACTAGAGTACCCATAAATGCAATGTTGTTTTTTTCTCGCTCCCCGCGCATTTTATGATAGATTTGGTGTAAAAAATAAGATCTGCGAAAAACTTTTTTCTTTCGCACAAACAGGCCATGAGATTTTGACTTTTGACCTCAAAAATGGACTAAAAATGGTTAATATCTTTGTTGTTCTACAGCTTTTTAAATAATCGGTTTTTGGTAAAAAGTGTTATTAGTGTTATTATGGAAAATAAAACAAAAACTATTTTCTTCATACATACTTTTTACCTACATATGAAAAATCGTGATGTTTTTCGCGGTCAAAATCAAAATTTTGGAATTTTTTTTTTTAACTGCTCTTATGAATTTTCGTTAGACGATATTTTTGTTTGCTATACATCAGCTAATAGAGTATTAACTGTAGCTTTAGGAAAAGTTTGTTTTTTTTTTTAATATATCGTCTATTTCATAACAAAATGACAAAAACCATACTATGGATAAAAAAAAAAATCTTTTTTTCTATTTTTATTCTCTAGAATGCTATACAGACACTAACAAAGTGTTCACTTATGACCATCAACATTCAAAATTTGTTTTATATATTTGTTACTTAAAATGAATTTTTTCTAAAACTTCATTTAAAATGAGAAAAAGGAACCTTTAAATAAAAATAAGGAACAATTTGCTCGACTCGACTACAAATTTTTTTTTTTGTAAATATTTTATATATTATTTAAGATTTTTATAATTATTTAACTTATTACTAGTTGTATATCACTCATCATAGTTTGATTTAAATATTCAATGAATTTCTTTTTTGAAAAATTGCTTGGGTACATTTTTATAATGATTTTCCATTGTATGGATAATAAACTGCTTCTGATCTTCCTGGTGCGTCAAAACAGAATTAAATCGCATAATGAGAGCTATTCCACTTTCCGCTATGTCATTTACAACTAATTGGGTTTTTACAATTGGCTTTGCCGCAATAAAACTTTCATTTATTCCCCAAGTATAAGGATCGCTCATCAAAAATTTTGTATCAATACTTGTTATTTCTTTATAATATAATAATATAATAATATAATTTTGTAAAACTAATTTTTAATACCATCTTTCCGTTTAATTGGAATTTGAAATTTTTTATAAATCAAAATTAATTCACTTCTAACAATATCGGTACTGCTATTACCATTTTGGAATTGAGGAAAATAACGACTTTGCATTTTCGAAATAAAATTGGAAAAAATCCGTTTATTGTAATTAAAAATGTTTATGCTTCGCGGTATTTACACACATTTACCTACTTTTTTTTATTTTTCAAAACCCTTTTAGTTTGCAATTTCGGGGAACCAAATATAGAAATCTTTAAATGTATCCATTATGAGTATATATGTGATAAACATAGAAATTAAATAGTCTTCGGTTGGCTATTTCTCAAAGAACGGACGATATGCATCTAAAATAAAATGGAAATATAATTGAGCCTTTTTAGAATTTTCAGAAACTGCGGCTATAAATATCTGTATAGCAGTCTAGAGATTGGAAATAGAAAAGTAGATTTTTTTTATCCATAGTATGGTTTTTGTCATTTTATCATGGAATAGACGATATATTTTAAAAAAACCAAACTTTCCTAAAACTACAGTTAATAGCTTATTAGCTGCTGTATAGCAAACAAAAATATCGCCTAACGGATATTAATAAGAGCGGTTTAAAAAAAAAATCCAAAATTTTGATTTTGACCGCGAAAAACATCACGATTTTTCATATGTAGGTAAAAAGTATGTATGAGAAAAATAATTTGTGTTTTATTCTGCATAATAACACTAATAACACTTTTTAACAAAACCAGATTAATTAAAAACTTGTAGAACAACAAAGATATCAACCATTTTTAGTTCATTTTTGAGGTCAAAAGTCAAAATCTCACGGCCTGTTTTTACACCCAACCTATCATAAAATGCGCGGGAAGCGAGTAAAAAACAACTTTGCAATTTTCATATATTTCATGGGTACTGTATATATTAAATGAAATGTATTTTAAAGGCCTATATAAAAAAAAATTTATTAGCTATTTCTGAAGTTATTGAGGTTTAAATTTGGAAAATTTATAATTTTTACTTTCAAGGACATCAAAGTGAACATTTGACTAACAATTTGTAGCCAGAATATTTTTTAAAGTTGGCTGGAACTCTTGAGTAGTGATTTATATGGTCTCGTGAAAACAAAGCACAAGAAAACATCAAAAAAAATGTAAAGTTATTTTTGGATAAAATATATTTCAGCGACCACATTTTATTAAAAATATTAAGTTTTCTTTGATCTTCTTTTATTTAATTCTTCTTAGTTTAAAGGAGCAGAAGATCATTTATTTAGTAATTATTTATTTCCAATATTTCCTCTCCACATTGGGTGACTTCTTCAGGGAACAATTATTACAATTTTGATATATATGCAGATATATATATGCAGTGGTCACCCCTAGAAGTAGTGAAAGAATAATTTAAAGTTATCTGAATTCTAAATCGTTTTCCCACTTTAAAGTTTTATAAAGTTGATTACCCCATCTGGTCAGTCTAATCAAAAATTCATATTGAATTTGTATCTTGTGCTCATTCGAACGTTTATTTAAGCCACTGCAAATGTCATTTTTAATTGTTTTTTTTTTTGTATGCTTCTTGTTAAAGTTAAAAAATTCTTCACTTTTTGAATTTTTGAAAAAATTTCGTTCTCTTCTCTTTAGATTTTAAGCTAAAAAACTTATATCATTTTCATCATCATCCACTGCCTCACACACAATCAATTTCTTTCGTATGTGCAACTTCTACAAATTCAACCAAAGGCATCATATTCAACATGTGCCAGTCAGTTAACCAGTCAGTCAGTCAGTTGGTTGGCCATTTCTTAAGCCGACCAGCCAGTGTTTAAAATACAACATTGTGACTCGTATTAAAAGTTTATATGAAGTGTATGTGGCTGTAAAATATAAATTCTTTAACATTTTCCATATTTGGTGTGTTTTTGTCATTCTGAACGTGCAATTTTGTTGCTATCGTTGTTACTACTGTTTTTGGGGTTTTGTAACAAGTTTCCTTTTAAGGATAATGTTTCTCAAACTCCTCTTCCATTCTTTAGTTATCCATTTTTGGATGTGTATGTAAGAGAATGTAATGATAACATGTTGCTGCATTTAGTTGTAATTTTTGCCGTAGTGCTTGTTCTTGTTGCACATTGACATTCAATGTTGCAAGTGCAACTGTGTTGGCCGACGAAAATAATTATGTGTGATTTACGTTCTTAAATTTTTTTATCGTCTTTAATTTTTTAGAAAATCAAAAAATTGTTAAAAGTAGTGAACTTTAATGGGCCACATTTCCTAAAGCAGTTGGATTAACTCTTCCAAACATTTAAAAAGTATTTGAAAGTCGTCTACTTTACAACTTATAATAAAAAAACAACCATGTTTTTGGGGGGAAAATGCATTCATAATGCAAATGCATATTGCACATCACCTCTATTCTAATGCAACATAGAGTTTGCTATGTTTTACGGAAATATTACCATAAAAAATATTCATTTGACTTTATAAAAAATAAAAATAATAAATACATTTAACTATTTTTTTGTTATGCACATTACCGATATTATAACTACTCTATTCAACATTATATTAATATATTTTAGAAGAAAAGTACTTCAAACCTAAAGGGTTTCCTGCAGAAAAAGTTCTCAGAATCTGAAGGATTTCCTAGAAGAAAACGATCTCAGATTCTAAAGCTTTTCTTTAGCAAAAAATCCTCAAAATCAGCGGGTTGTGTACATCTAAAATATTCTTAAATTCTCACAATCTGAGAATATTTCTTTAGAAAAAAGTAATCAGTATCTGAGGGTTTTTCCATAGTAAAAAGTCATCTGGAAGTTTTTCTGTAGGAAAAATCCCTAAGATCCAGAGGGTTTTTCATTAGGAAAAAGTCCATTCAATCTGAGTTCTTCTATTGTAAAGAGTTTAGTAATCTGAAGGTATTTCTGTAGCAAAAAGTCCTCAGCATCTGATTGTTTTTCTATATGAAAACGTACTTTCTAAACATCTTTAGAATTCGAGGATTTTTCTATAGGAAAAAGTCCTCAGAATCTGAGGATTTTTCTATAGGAAAATGTACTCAGAATCTGAAGATTTTTCTATAGGAAAAAGTCCTCAGAATCTGAGGATTTTTCTATAGGAAAAAGTCCTCAGAATCTGAGGATTTTTCTATAGGAAAAAGTCCTCAGAATCTGAGGATTTTTCTATAGAAAAAAGTCCTCAGAATCTGAGGATTTTTCTACAGGAAAAAGTCCTCAGAATCTGAGGATTTTTCTATAGGAAAAAGTCCTCAGAATCTGAGGATTTTTCTATAGGTAAAATTCCTCAGAATCTGAGGATTTTTCTATAGGAAAAAGTCCTCAGAATCTGAGGATTTTTCTAAGGAAAAAGTCCTCAGAATCTGAGGGTTTTTTTTATAGGAAATAGTCCTCAGAATCTAATGTTTTCTTTTTATATTAAAAAGTCTTCAGAATCTGAGGATTTTTCTATAGGAAAAAGTCCTCCGAATCTGAGGATTTTTCTATAGTTAAATGTCCTCAGAATCTGAGGGGTTTTCTATAGGAAACAGTCCTCAGAATCTGGGGTTTTTTTTTTATAGGAAATAGTCCTCAGAATCTAATGTTTTTATTTATATTAAAAAGTCCTCAGGGGTTTTTCTGTATGAAAAAGTAGTGAGATTTTGATTTTGTTAGATTATTTAGCTAATAGTATTTTACCGGTAACGGTATTTTCGCGATAACGGTATTTTAGTCATTTCAGTAACGGTATTTTGATGATATTGAGCTATATTGGTAACGGTATTTTACTGATAAATGTCAATTCAATTATAGCGATAACAGTGTTTTAGGAATAACGATATTCAGTTGAAAGGGGTTTGAATCTATAACGGTATTTAAACGGTATTACCTGCAATAATTTCTTTTTTGCTAGTTAAAAAGCATCTTATGCGTTTCATTTGTCAAAAATGCATTTGAAATTCAAGGTTTATTAAAAATCACAGTAACCTAGACGGCTATAGCTTTTAAATTATCGAGATAGTCAGTATATATACATTAGAATATATTGCTATTCAAAATTCAGTGCTGTTTAAACGTTTTTTAATTGTAAAAAACCTTTCAAATCTAAAGAAAAACAAAAGAAAATTAATTTGATATGGAAAAATGTTTTAAGTTCTTTTTAAAAAATTAATAAAAATAGTTAGCATTCTGGTCCCAAAAAAGTCAAAATTGTTTTATATTCCAAAAATCTTAAATTTTTCAAAAATGGCAACATTTCAAAAATCGGAGGGGGGAAAAATGCTTTTTAATTCTTTGAAATAGTACATCCAATATAGAAAATATGACTTTTTAAAGTTCACTACTTTTTTTTGGATTTTTATAAACAGAAAAACGGCATTAAAAACTCGAGTTTACAAAATTTAAAAAAAAAAACTTAAAACGACTGTGACTAATACACATCCTAGAGAATACGTGTAGAAAACATAAAATTAAATGACCCCGGTCAGATTTTGACGGATCTATCATGGAATGGACGATACATTTTTTTATTTGGTATTATGTAGGTTGTTTTTAATTATGTTGTTTTCAGTTTTCTTTATTGTGTACGGTTGTACTGAAATTGGTTGAAAATAATATAAATAACACTGTGCAACAAATTTGGGGTCACCGATTGTAACCGTGATGAAACCAACGATAAAATAAAATAAATTATCAGTAGATCCAAGCCTCCAGAGGGTTTTGAAAACTTAGCTCGGATTTAGTCTTCTGAATTAGGTCTCTCTTTGTGCCAATTCTCTCTTTGTGCCAATTTTAATGTATTTTAATGAAATATGGTACCCAGCTGAAAATGGGATCGTATTTGATCATATATGTAAATGTAGAAACATTTTTGGATGCACTAAATAATGCTTTAAATTTTCACCCGAAATTTAACAAAATGCTAAAAAAATAGCCAGACCTCAACAGGCTTTACCGAAAAAGGGCAAGAAAAAAGGAAAGCAAAACAGAAGAGGAAAAAAGAAATAAAAGTTAGAGATTGGAGAATTTAAAAGTTTTGCCCACATCAAAGCGAATCGGGAAAGCGCACAATTAAAACAATTGAAATTCCCGTAACGGGAATTAATAAATAAATTAGAGTCATCTAAAGTCAGTTTTAACATGTGTTTTTAAAAAAGAGCTTATTTTGTGCTTATTTTACCAATAATTTTGTCATTTCGCATTCAAAAAAGAAAAAAAAAAATACAAACTTGTGTTTTAAGAGAAAATACACAGGAGGACTAAATCATTACTTTAAACAATTGATAATGTGGTGGCCACTAATTATATATATTTGAGGCACGCTGATTTCAATGGCGTAATTAATTTTTTGATCTTTGATACATTTTTTCAACAAAATAACTTTAACATTTGGAGCTTGTAAATGTAGGCTTTTACACATAAAGTTTTTAAAATGCAACCAACCTGGCTCCTTTCTTCATAAAACAGTAGATTAAACCTATTAGGAAGAGATGTTTTAGAACAAAATCAAAATTTTATATTTTTATCAAAAATTTTATATGGCAGCATAGCTTTCCAAAATGAACCCAGAGTTGAAATTTTAATATAATATGTGAATACCTTTGACAAGTATAGGTGGCAAAAATCAGCTTAAAACGTGTATAATTGAAAAAGTTTTTCTAACTAAAACATTACTTTTGTGACAAATATGTACCAAAACGGAGGTTTTTGGTAGGAAAGCTTTTACAAATATAAAAATTTTTGGCTGAAAATATGGGAACATACTTCTGAAATCTATTTACATATCATACTAAAAGCTGGACCTTGGGGTCAATCTGGAAAGCTATGGTGTCATGTAAAATTTTACACAAATCGGGAATTTTGCATAAAAAACGTTTATATAAAATAATTTTTTTCGTACTAATATAACCCCTTTTAAATGAGTCTTTTCACTGTGTGAACATTTGATTAGCTTGATTAATTATTTAGCGATAGAATTCGCGAAAAAAAAAATTAAAAAAGACGCTTAACACCAAATTTGATTTTAAGCTTTGGGAAACAAATATGTACCGTAAATATTAATACTGGTCTTGTCCTTAGATTTCGGTAGAAAAAAATTAAATTTATTGAATTTTCAAATTTTTAAATATAAAAAGAACAGCAAGAAGATGCACCGAAAAAACGAATTAATTTTTTGTATGTCATGCAGTGTTATTACTGTCTGACAATCAGTTCGGTAAGAAAATGTAAAAAAGAAATTAATCTTGTCAATGGAAATATGTTTGTTAGGCCGTTCGGATTGGATTTTGAAATTCAAATTTAAGTAAAATTTCAAAGTTACGCAACGTTCTAACTTTTTGGTAGCCAAATTTTCGGAAAAATAAAAAACAGTTTGAAATTCAGTTTGTTTTATAGCTTTCATGTTTTCCTTAAATTTGACATGCAACATCTGACTAAGAAAATTTAGTTGGACGTAAAATGTTCAGTTAATTTATTAAACTTTCCTTCACACAAAGAAAAAGCTACATATTTTTAATTAAACCTTTTCATTGAGCGAAACAAAATTTTTATAAATAAAATAATATTTCTTCGTACAATTTTTTTAAAACTAGCCTTAAATTAATAAAAAGTTTTAAAAGACAAATTCCAGTGCAATTTCATTGATTTAATGCAAAAATTCTTTAATATCATGCAGATAATTCTCATAGTTCAATATCGAAACATGTCTATAACGCATTAAAATGCCAAAAAAAAAACTATAAAATATACTTTTTTGGCCAACTTGTTAGGTCGGATAATACACTGAGAGAATTCTCTGCCTGATATTAATAAATTTATACATTAAAGCAGCTGAAAGTCGTTATAACCGTAGTTTCATAATATTTTATAAAAAATATATTTTTTTTTAATTAATAGTTTCAATCCCTCAAGAAAAAAGTTTAATTTAAAACTAGTTTCGTTAAAAGTAATAAGCTTTTCATTAATTTTAGAAAATTATTAGTTCACTTTATGAAGTCAAGTTTTATGAAGAAAAGTTAAAAATATGTTTTTAAAAATTTGTTTATCTAAAAAACTGACTTTCTTACAAATCCGCTAAAACTAAATCGGTCAACACGCTAAGTGGATCCCTTCAGTATTATTGTTTTTTTTAAGTCCCCATGATGTGTGTAAAGAAAAGCGACTAAAATTATTTTAATATTTGCAAATCTTTAAAATTTTTTAAATCACACTGTTTAACAAAATCAAATTTTTTTTCCAAAATTACAAGGTCTGACCTATAAATTTTGATAGAAGAGACAAAAAAAAAAAAAAAGACACGTATATCGGCGTTTTGCAAGTTTACATCTGGGTTTAATTTTAGGGGGAGGTAAAGTTTCCCCCAAATGCAAATTTTGTATTGTCAATCGGCATAGAAAATCGAGTAAAGCTTACGTTTAAAGTATATGGTGTGTTCAGCAAATTTATGTAAAATATTACGGAGAATATTGTAGAATATGTTAACCCTCTAACTCCTCAAGGTAAGGGTCTTTTTTGTCCTTCTTTTAAAAAAGAGCAAAAAACACCATTAAAACGGGGATTTAAGGGGATAAAATGTTCCGCAAAAATATTCTCCTTGAAATTTTACTTAAATAACTGAATACACCAAAATCAATAATTTTTGTAGAATATGTTAACCATCTAACTCCTCAAGGTAAAAAACAGGGATTTAAGGGGTTAAAATGTTCCGCAAAAATATTCGCCTTGGAATTTTACTGTAAGTCCCTGAATACACCAAAATCAATAATTTTTGTAGAATATGTTAACCATCTAACTACTCAAGGTAAGGGTTTTTTTGTTCTTCTTTTAAAAAGAGCAAAAAACATCATTAAAACAGGGATTTAAAGGGTTAAAATGTTCCGCAAAAATATTCGGCGTGAAATTTTACTATATGTTCCTGAATACACCAAAATCAAACATTTTTGTAGAATATGTTAACCCTCTAACTCCTCAAGGTAAGGGTATTTTTTGTACTTCTTTTAAAAAAGAGCAGAAAACACCATTAAAACATGGATTTAAGAATGAATGGAGCAAAATTGATTATTAATATGTTTTTATGGAGGCTCTAACTTGTATAAAACTTCGGGTTCTGATGAGATCTTTAGCCAGTTCGAAATACTAGTATCAACCTAGCTAATATGTTTGATTTGCTTTATTTTTGTAAATATACGGAGGCTGAAAGCTCGTCATAAATTGAAAATAAGGTGTTAAAATGTTTCTCAAAAATATTCGCTGTGAAATTTTACTATAAGTCCCTGAATACATCAAAATCTGAAAACACTCAAATCACAAAACAAATAATGTACACAATATATGCACCGCAAATTGACACGTTTTCAGTACAATAAGAAATATAGCACTTGATTTTTGTTTTGATTTTTTTGTTTTTGTTGTAATTTGTTTTTGTGTTGTACAGTGTAACGAAGTGGAATTGCGTAGAGCTAAAAAAAATGTAATTAATGAATACTTCCTATCCAAATTTGCTATCGAAAGGAAAATAATAGAGATATTACTGATTTTAGTTAAATTTGAACTATTTTTTTTCATGCTAAATTTTTGGGGTACTTTAAAATAAAATTCTTAATAAATGCGAAATTAACCTTAAGCTCTCTTTTGTTGTGTCTTATTTTTAACTGTCTGGTTGAATTTTCCGTTTTTTGTATTCAGGAACTTTTTGCGGGACATTTTAATCCCTTAGGACAAAAAATACCCTTATCTTGAGGAGTTAGAGGGTTAATACATTTTACAAAAATGTTTGATTTCGGTGTATTCAGGGACTGATAGTAAAATTTCACGGCGAATATTTTTGCGGAACATTTTAATCCCTTAAATCCGTGTTTTAATGGTGTTTTTTGTTCTTTTTTAAATGAAGGACAAAAGGACCCTTAAATTAAGGTGTTAGAGGGTTAACATATTCTACAAAAATGTTTGATTTTGGTGTATTCAGGGACTTACAGTAAAATTTCAGGGCGAATATTTGTGCGAAACATTTTAACCCATTAAACCCCTGTTTTAATGGTGTTTTTTGCTCTTTTTTAAAAGAAGGACAAAGAAGACCCTTACCATGAGGAGTTAGAGGGTTAACATATTCTACAAAAATGTCTCCGTAACATTTTACATAAATTTGCTGAACACACCATATACTTTAAACGTAAACTTTACTCGATTTTCTATGCCGATTGACAATACAAAATTTGTATTCGGGGGAAACTTTACCTCCCCCTAAAATGAAGCCTAGATGTAAACTTTCAAAACGCCGATACACGTGTCTTTTTTTTTGTCTCTTCTATCAAAATTTATAGGTCGGACCTTGTAATATTTTTTTGTGTTGTACAGTGTTATTTATTAAATATTTTTTTCCTGAGTTGTCGGGGTTAAATATAATTCAAACAAAATTTTATGTTAATTTTTTTTTGAAGTGTTTTTTAAAAAAATTATTTTTATGAATGTATGTCCTTTTTAAAAATCGGTAAAATCTTCAAAGTCGACCACTAAATATTTTTCGAAAAATTTGAAAAAATTAGAGAATTATTTTTTCTTCATTGATCTTAATCTAAACCAGGGTTGTCCCGTCAAAAATTCGACGTTTAAAAAAACGGACCCTTTATATGTAGATATCATCCAATTAGTGACATTTTGAATTAAACTAATATTGATTAAGTATTTCGCTTATATTATACAGCTTTTCATGACATTGTAAGAAAATCTGATTGTTCTAGACTTTATACGTTAAAATTAGTTCTAAATTATAAATTTTTTTTATAATTTTTTTCTAAACAACTATTGTTACAAATTACATCTATATAACTGCACGGAAAACTTTGTATAATTAACCATATGGAATTTATTTAAACTTAATTCAATTAACACCTTGTGTGTGTTTTTTGTGCAATAACTAATCAGTTTTAATATGAATCACAAATTCATTGAAAGCTAAAAATTCACACCAGGCTGAAATAAGATAAATGGAAAGATTGATTGAAAACTAAAAAGCAAAAAAGATTTTGTATAATTACCGGTTGTTAATCATTAACAGGGAAACCAAAAATATTGTCGAAAATCGACATACTTTATTTATTTCATCATATTTTTGAAAAAAAGATAAAATATTTAATTGGAGAAAAGTTGATGAAACGTTACTCAAATTCGCTGAAACCTTTTCTAATTCCTTCACTAATGTATGTTTTAGTACAGATTTTTATCCGGGAAATTTGTTTTGTTCCACAAAGTAGGTAAGTATGTAATTCCGAATTTTTAGTAAACTTAAACAAAAGTTAGTAAAGTCAGCAAAAAATTTTGCTGAGTCAGCAACATTTAAGTCATAAGGGTCGTTGCAAACGAATTGTTAATGTAAGCTAAATCTTCTAGCGAAATCAGCTCTCTGATTTTCAGCAACAAAATTAATGGATTCAGCAAAAGTTTTGCTAACACTTAGTTAATTCAAAATTCAAAAATCCTTGCTGAAAGTTAACAAAATTTTTGCTGAATATTAGTAGACTAACAAAACTCAAAAAATTAGTAAACTATACTTCAGTTATTTTATTTGCTGAAAATTTACAAAAAAATGTTTCTGATTCTTTTAAAAAAAATTTACGATATGTTACAAAATATAAAAATGTTCTTACCCCACATTGACGACATGAATTACTGTAATATCTCATAAAATATAGAAATAATTATATGTAACATAAACAAAATTATCTTTCAACCACTTACATCAATGGTTTTCTAAATGACGGCATCTTTTAAAGAAAGACAAGTGCTTTAGATAATTCTGGAAACGAAGCGAAAATATAACAAAATAAAACATATTCAACACTTTTTTTGCAATAAGAAAAAGGAAACATAAAAAATTGCCTAAGTGTGTGTGATTGTCTTTCGCTTTAGTCTTTCTACCTGAACGTTTATTTGTTTTCAATTTAAAATTGCCAATTTGACCACACTACATTAATAATCATTATAAACATTTAGTTTACAAATATACATTTAATCTCTATTAAATTTAAATACTATATGTTGTTTTTATTTTATTACTAGACAATTATTTTCACAGGTTGGTGACAACAAAAAAATTAAATTATTATGTTTTAATTTATTTTAAATTAATAGACAATTACTTTCGCAAACCGGTGACAACACAAAATTTAAGTTTTTTTTTTAATTAACAATTTTGTTTTATGCAATAAAAAGAGACACAAAAATCTTCCATGGTTAAGTTTTTTATGTCTTACAAGTGGTGTACTTTGTAGTATACTTTCCCTCTTTTCTCTACTACATTGACATGCCCCGACATCTACCTCATTCTGCGTATATTTTTCAATCTGGTTGTCGTCCACACTATTAATGTGCATATCAGCACAATTTTTTAAGCAAAATAAATTAGTAAAACATTAGCAAAATATTAATTAAATATTGCCCAGTAAAATCCAAATAACTGGTCGCAGAACAGCTTATACTGTTTTATAACAGGTTCTTATTTCTGTTCTGCAACTGGTTGCTTTGATATGGAGTTTGTCCTATTTGCAACCTTTTCTTTACCTCCCTACAAGAACAGGTTGATTTAGAACCGGTTCTAGAACCAGGTTCTGGGGCAGTAACACCTACATTTCGACTCCCAGGAACCTGTTCTAGAACCGGTTCCAAGTAACCGGTGGTAAAAGAAGTTGTTCTAGAACAGGTTCATAGGTAATCTGTTCTAAATAATTTTGCTGGGTGGTTCAGAACAGTTAAGTGCTGCAAAAGTATAGTTAAAATTTTAACTGAAAATATAATTTTAGCAAAAATCGTGCTTAAAAATAGTACTTAATATACAAGACGTTTTCCTAACTTTTCTAAGAACTTATTTTTTTTTTAAGTGCACTAAGGAAAATTTGACTGCATAATTTTGGTTGCCCTAACAAATAATGTGTACTTTTAAGTACATATATTAAATACCATTTTTAATAATATAAATTGTCGTAATTGTTTAAGTAAAACTGTTTAATTTGTTTGAAAACCGTAAATTGAATTTTTCACAGAGATAAAAAAAATCATTTTACAACTTCAATAGAAATATGCACATTAGGGGGTATCAGTAAAGACTAATAGAAAAAATAATTTGTAAATATTTAACTTTAGTTTTCAATTAAAATATTGTTGTATAATTGGGAATTCGCTTGCGAATTCACTTGATGCGTATTGAAGAACTGATGTGAAAAATATAAATAACATTTTATTATAGCGATCTTCTAGGTTCCGACAAGTTTTTTAAGATTCCAAAAATGGTATGTTTTGTTCAAAAAAGTTGTCTTGCTTTTTCTCGGAATAGGGCTCAAAAGTTTCGTTATGTAGAGCATATTATGAGAAAAATATTTATACATTTTTTCTAGAACAGTGTTGGTCCACCACAGCATTTTTAAGTTTTCATTTAGAACATATTAACTAAATATTTTGTTAAATTTCGTGTAACTAAAATCACTCAAATAATAGTTTACTTCTTTTTTTTTTGAAATGTTGACTTCAGTAAACTGCCATTTAGGACTTTTTGTTAAAAAAGTCAAAATTGAAAACATAATAATGCTGCGGTAGACCAAAACTGTTTAAAAAATGATGTAGAAATATTTTTCTTATAATATGCTCTACAAAACGAAACTTTCACAAAACATATACGCTGCTAAAAAATTTCTCTAGAATATATAAATGCTGGCAATTTACTTCTTTTTGGTAAACATTTCCGTTTCCCATGTTTCTAATATAACATGTTTGCTTGCAAATATAATTATGTTTTTCTGTAAAAATATATATGTTTGGAAAAAGAGAAAACCGTATACCGCCAAATATATTTGTGCTTGACTGAATATATATATATTTTTGCATGTCCTAAACATAATACATATATAACAATTTTAAAATTGCAAATATATCTTTGTTAAGTTTGAAAAATTGAATCAATGTAAACATATAAATAACTGACTGCAAACATATTCAGAAGTGTCTTATTTCTGCGTGTCACATTTTTTACATCTTAATAAATAAATTGTTTTATTTTCCGTATTCAGCTCTTCAATATGTATCAGTTGAGTGCTATTTCTCAAACTTCTTTTCTAACGGGACTCCCAAATCTATATAATATAAAAAACCTTATAATTTGTGTAAAAAACATTTAGAGAGGACTCGTACCAAAATTATTCTTCAAAATTAGTGAAGTTTATTTGTTTAATTGATTAAAACTATTTATTGAAAACCGACTTATTTTTGTCGGTTTAGGTTTTGAGGCTTAAAAAAACGCGGTTTCGGTTTAGGTTCAAACCGAACAACAAACTCTAAGAAGAGGTGTGTCAATAAGAAAAAAGTTATTTTTAAAATTTTTCAAAAAATTTTGTTTATCCATCGAACTGAGATGAAAAACGATAACTTTCAAATTGATCTTCAATCACGATTATTTTTTGTTATATTGTTTTTAATTTAAAAATAAATAATTCCTGCTAACTTATCTTAAAATAACCTAAGTTTAGGTCTTAATCGTAGTAATGAATATTAAACTTATATGAAAATATCTCTTATTAAAGTTAAACTCTGGTTATTTTTAGAAAAGTTACTCGCCCTAAAAGATGTAAGTCAACTCAATAGATGTAAATTCTCTTAAAGCGATTTAAACAAATTTTAATTTCCTTCTTCCTCTTTATTCACTTTTATAATTTTGATTTTTGACCAAGTCGATCGGAATCAAAATCGATTGGTTTTCATCACATGCCAAAATAACTTACATTTTGTGATCCACCCTAATGTGCATAATAGTTTTTTAAGCAATTATAAAATAAGAAAAATTGTGACAAAAACTGACAAATGACAGTCAGTTAAATGTCAATAATGCAATACTCTATTATATCTGCTAATAGATGACAAATAAGGGTATTAATTGCAAAAAATATTTAACACGGTTCGGTGGAACTATAAACAAACTATTAAAATGTAGGATAGAGTGGGACTATTCGCAACGTTTTTGTTGGAACGAGTAAATTTTTTCGAAAAATGACTTTAAATCTTAAGATTTACACATTCTGACTTTCAATTGAATGTATTCACATCCTTTCATTCCTATGCTTTATTGTTTTTCAGAGAAACCTAAAACGGATAAACTACACCACTTCGGGCACAATCCACAGTTGGATTTATTTTAAAAGTGTCCATTTTTAAGCGGGGTTTGGACATAATTACGTTATAGTTATGAGTCTACATTAGTTTATTTTTCTTGCACCAAATTTGTTTAAGGAGAGGTGCAGGAGTGTCCGTTATTGGTAGGTTTCACTGCATTAATTGTCTTTTGCTAACGATTACCATTTGTGAACCAACCCTATGGGAAATATTTCCAAAGAAACTACTATGACTGAAGGATGGTGAATGTATCCCAGGTGCAACCACTTCCACAAAACCATAACTTGTTTCCACTATTCCAAAACGTTTTGCAAAAACCCCATCAGATGTTTGTTTATTGAAGTCAACAGAACAGCATACTAAAATATATATTTTTTAATACGCCAATTGAAAAAGTTATCAAAGAATATACACAATTTCATATATTTTTTGAACCCCTCTGAAACACGCAAAAATTTGTGTGTCCGCAACTACCAAAACATAGTAAACCTCTTAAACTTGGAGGCATAAAACATGATCAAAAACTTAACAAATTGTCGTTTAAGCTTTTTGATTATCTCTGTTAATTTCGGAGATAATAGGAGGTGGTGGAAGCTCCCCCGTCTACCCTATTTATTCTAAGAACTTTTAAATAAAAACAAGTTACGATACTTCTGCTGTGCCATACATTTAACAGACTCTGAGTCATTTTTTATATTAATTGAAAAAGTTCATGGAAGATCCTGCAAAATATTAGGTTATGTTGAAAAAAGGCAACGAAAGTTAAGATACCCTTCACAACCGACTCATGTCCAATAAAATAGGACATATACTTAGGCCCGCAAATTCGCTTGAACTGTAAATAAATTTGATGAACTTTTTCTTTTGAAAAACTTCCACAGAATTTACATGTTGGAATTTTCTTCTATTTTCAGATTATTTTGACCCCTTATTTCATAAAAAATGTATAAAGTTACAGAGGATTTATGGAATAACTTTTGTAAACCTTGATTAAGTTTATGAATTAACACTGAAATCTTTATAAAGTTTAATAGATTTCGTGAACCTTTTATTTTCAATTACAAAAAACCATCTACAGATATTAATCTATTTATATTGGCATCTCCGTTAAAAAGCTTTTGATATAATAGTTTCAATGATACGAGGGCGGTCCCAAAATTAGCCGACCTGACGTACAGATGGCTGCAGTAGTTTGAAAAAAAATACTTTAGTGAAAAGTGGCAACCTTATAAAACATATGTTTTAAGTTTCAAGGCGCCACGTTGTTTAATATTTTTTTTGGAACCATCAAAAAAAAAATGAGCTCAGTGAATTTGTAAACCATGAAACAATTGGCCACCGTTATGTAATTCAATACTTACATTGGAAAGGTCTCAGTTCAACTAATATTAAAGCCGAGCAAGATTCTACTATGGGGGAATCTGCTTCTACATTTACGACTATAAAATATTTGGTAGCAGAGTTTAAACAAGGTCGTACCAGCTGCCAAGACAAACACGGTAGTGATCGACAAATTGAGATGGCCACCCCAGAAACGGTTAAGAAAATCCAAAATGCTATTGGATGATCATCGGCTGAAGGCGCTTTGGCTGAATTGATAGGCATTTCAAAAATTGCCTTACATCCGGAAATTTGGAGATGAGAAAGCTGTGCGTAAGATAGGTACCGCGTTTGCTCACAATAGAACAAAAACAGTGTCGTGAAGATGTTTCACTCGAGTAGTTAGCATTGTTTCAAAGCAATAAACATGAGTTTTTGCTTCGATTCGTAACCATGGACGAGACTCGGGTCCACCACTTCACATCTGAGAGCTCAGTCAAAGCAGTGGAGTGGAATTGGAGAAACTTGTCCAAAAAAGGCGTAGACAGTGCTATCTGCAGACAAAGTCATGGCATCTGTTTTTTGAGACATGCGTGGGATAATTTTTATTTATTATATTCAAAAAGGAAAAACAATCAACGGCGAGTATTATGCTAACTTATTGCAGCGCTTAAGTTATGAAATTAAGGGAAAAAGGACGTATTTGTTGAAAAGAAAGTGTTTTTTAATCAAAACAATGCACCAGGTCCCACATTCACAACTGCGATGACCAAAATCAATGAACTAAAGTTCGAATTGCTTTATCACGCACCTTATTTGCTAGCTTCAGCTCTCTCGGACTAATTTCTATTTCCAATCTTGAAAAATGGCTCGGAGATAAAAGATTTGCCAACAATGAAGAGGTGGACTCTGCGGTTGATGGCTATAAACAGTGTATCGATGCTATTGAATATCGCTGGAAAAAGTGTATCGAGCTAAAAGGCGATAATGTTGAGAAATAAAAAAATTTTTCCCAAATTTCTGTTTTTTTCTTTGCTAGGTCGGCTCATTTTGGAACCGCCCTCGTATATTGTTGATGGTTTTATTTAGTTATTGTTTTTAATTAAATCATATATCAAATGCGAAAGTGAAAGGAAGTGATGATAAATCAAGAATGACTTGTATGCTATAAGAATGATTAAATATCCAAGGCAATGGAATGAAAAATAGACGCATTTCTGTGGACACTATAGTTTTTTTGTTTTATATATAATATCACATATATCAAGAAGTGTAATAAAAACATAAAAGATGAGAAAAAAAAGAAATTGCAATAAATATTGCAGTTAATTAATTAAAACAAATATTGCTGATATACAAACAATTTCACATATTTGCGACTATTAAAATACCCTGCCAATGACGGCAAAATGCTAAAAAGGAAATAGGGTTGAATGATTTGTTAAAGCAGTAACAGAGTTGGAAGTGTTTAAAACCATAATCCACAACAAATATATATTATTATGTTTTTCTTTATTTGAAATAGATGTTTTTGTCTGCTAAATGATTGAAGATGAACACTCTCAACTGTGATAATAAATATCGATGGAATTCATATTTAAAAGTCAACTCTATACAGTAGTCCCCGCTTAAATGCGCAATCAAAAAATGCAGAGTTTTCTGCGCATTTAAACCAGGAATAATTTATCCGAAAATTTGGATAAATGTGCAGTAACGAACTTTAGAAAATATTGCATAAATGCCAAAAAACGCATTTAGTTAAATTATTTTTCAAGTTCAAGGTCATACTCTATATTTCTTTATTCGGATATTGTCCTAACAAATAATCTATAGTTTTTTTTTGTGAAAGGCGTGGTAGAGAAGAATGAGTGTATTTTCTAAAAATCATAACTACATTGTAAATTTTCAATTTTCTGAATCAGACTGCGCAGTTTCTGGTATTGAACCTTCGTCAGTGACCCTGTTTTTTTGAATAATGTAATATTTGTTATGTTTTTTATTTGTTCGATTGCGTCTATATGAAATTTTCTGTGCAATCACTGACCGTGGTATAGATAAACTGATTTCTAATGCCACATGTTTTTTGTTTTCAATTTATTAATTAACCACTTTCAAGAATTTGTTGATGGCTCCATTTCGGGGACTTTCTAGGTCCCCATCATCAGAATAAGTTTAGAAAAATAAAAGTTTTTTTCTGCACATTTTGCTTAAAAAATGATTTCTTTACTTTAAAGGAAATTTTTTGAGTTTTAGTCAAAAATAAGTTAAGTTTTAACATAAATTTGTGTTTAACAAAAAAAATTTGGATTTAAATTTATGTATTTTATGGGTTGTCATTCAGGCAAAAAACTCATATTTTCAAAAAGATGAGAAAAAAAAGAAATTGCAATAAATATTGCAGTTAATTAATTAAAACAAATATTGCTGATATACAAACAATTTCACATATTTGCGACTATTAAAATACCCTGCCAATGACGGCAAAATGCTAAAAAGGAAATAGGGTTGAATGATTTGTTAAAGCAGTAACAGAGTTGGAAGTGTTTAAAACCATAATCCACAACAAATATATATTATTATGTTTTTCTTTATTTGAAATAGATGTTTTTGTCTGCTAAATGATTGAAGATGAACACTCTCAACTGTGATAATAAATATCGATGGAATTCATATTTAAAAGTCAACTCTATACAGTAGTCCCCGCTTAAATGCGCAATCAAAAAATGCAGAGTTTTCTGCGCATTTAAACCAGGAATAATTTATCCGAAAATTTGGATAAATGTGCAGTAACGAACTTTAGAAAATATTGCATAAATGCCAAAAAACGCATTTAGTTAAATTATTTTTCAAGTTCAAGGTCATACTCTATATTTCTTTATTCGGATATTGTCCTAACAAATAATCTATAGTTTTTTTTTGTGAAAGGCGTGGTAGAGAAGAATGAGTGTATTTTCTAAAAATCATAACTACATTGTAAATTTTCAATTTTCTGAATCAGACTGCGCAGTTTCTGGTATTGAACCTTCGTCAGTGACCCTGTTTTTTTGAATAATGTAATATTTGTTATGTTTTTTATTTGTTCGATTGCGTCTATATGAAATTTTCTGTGCAATCACTGACCGTGGTATAGATAAACTGATTTCTAATGCCACATGTTTTTTGTTTTCAATTTATTAATTAACCACTTTCAAGAATTTGTTGATGGCTCCATTTCGGGGACTTTCTAGGTCCCCATCATCAGAATAAGTTTAGAAAAATAAAAGTTTTTTTCTGCACATTTTGCTTAAAAAATGATTTCTTTACTTTAAAGGAAATTTTTTGAGTTTTAGTCAAAAATAAGTTAAGTTTTAACATAAATTTGTGTTTAACAAAAAAAATTTGGATTTAAATTTATGTATTTTATGGGTTGTCATTCAGGCAAAAAACTCATATTTTCAAAAACGCATTTACACTGAACCAAAAATCGTGAGGGAAATCAACATTTAAGTTTTGACAAATTTTATTGTTAAAACAACAATTATTTTATTCCAATTGATGTGAATTTTTGTAAAACAGTTATAGAAAATAATTTGGCGTACTTTTAGTCTTCTGGCGTCATTACTCGTGTTATTGTGTGAAAGCCATTTGTAAAAGTTGGCAACTTTAATAAAATTATGTTAAATGGGTTTTTACAAAAGAATTTTGAAGCATTAATTAAACCCCGTGAATTTTAGTGGATAGTTAAGTGTGTGTTTATTAATTATTTTTAAATAAATTTATGTAATTTCCTACTGTTTTATGTAGGTAAATTGTATACTTTTATTACTGTCATTATTTTATTTTTTTTATAAAGGGTATTTATTATACAGGTATATAACTTTAAGTTGTCAACACGTTTTGTCAGCTGTCAAGGCTGACGCCTGAACAACGCTTCGAAATTGTGCAACATTTATTTTGAAAATCATGGTTCTGTTCGAAATACGTATCGTGCACTACGGCCATTTGACGGTCAACATAATCGTCCATCAGAGCAATTAATTCGATTAACTATGGAACGTTTTCGCACCACATTTACTCTAAATGATAATATGCATCCACAGAGACGTCATACAGGGCGTACAGAAGAAGTCATTGCTGATGTAGAGCGTAGCGTAGTGGAAGACCCCAATCAGTCTATCCGCCATCGTGCACAGGAATTGGATATGTGTTCATCCACTTTATGGAAGGTTTAGTGGATAGATCTTGGTTTGCGTGCTTACAAAATCCAACTCGTGTAACAATTAAAGCCACACGAACACCTAGCAAGGCGTAGCTTCGGTGAATGGGCCCAAAACAAGATTGCCGTTGATGGATACGTCAATAAACAAAACTGCCATATTTGGAGTGATGATAATCCTCAAGTGTATGTTGAGACACCGTTACATCCAGAAAAACTGACTTTTTGGTGTGCTTTATGGGTTGTTGAAATCATTGGTCCGTACTTCTTTAAAAACGATGCTTGTCAGAACGTTACAGACAATGGTGACCGCTATAGAGCCATGATTACTGACTTTTTCGTTCATCAATTGAACAACTATAATGTGCAGGAGCTGTGGTTTCAACAGGACGGCGCAACATGCCACACAGCTCGTGCCACAATTGATTTATTGAAGGAAACGTTTGGTAACCGCAAAGTTTCACGTTTCGGATCCGTGATCCGAAACCTCCAAGATCGTGCGATTTAACGCCGCTGGACTATTTTCTGTGAGGATATGTGAAGTCGCTAGTCTACGCCGATAAGCTCGAAACGATTGACCACTTGGAGGACAACATTCGCCGCGTTATTGCCAATATACGACCACAAATTTTGGAAAAAGTCATCGAAAATTGGACCTCCAAATTAGATTAAGTGCTCATCTGTAATAGCGAAGAAAACTATTTATAAAAATATAAAAAATGTAATTAATTATTAATTTTAATATTAAATAAATTAATGTGTTTTGGAAATCTAATGTTTCATGTTTGTATAACAGTACTACGTTATAATTTTTAATTTTTAATTTTATTATTTTTTATATTTTTATCAAATTCTTATTATTTTAATATACTATCTAAAGACGTATATTATTAAAAATTTGAATTTATAAAATATAAAAGATAAAGAAATATGAAATTAAAAATAAATAAGAAATCGACAAAATACGAATAAAGCGCATTGTTAAATTGAATAAAGCGTATTGTTAAAACAATAAAATAATTATTCAATTTGATTAAATAAATTTGTTAAAGTGACTAATTTCTGTTAAAACATTTGATGATATTTCGTCAATATAACAATCAAAAAATAGTTAAATGTCAAGAACTACATTTACTAAATAATTTGTTAAAATGACGGACAGGTTTTGTTGGTTGTATAGTGATCACCCATTTATCAATTTAACATTTGATTTAGTTGATTTCAACGCTGTGTTTGGTACAGTGTAAGAGATCAGTTTCGTTCGTACATTACTAATTTAACTAAGAATAAGGGAATCAGTTAAGCGGGGAATGCATTTAAGCAGGAATCATTTAAACTGAATTATTCACCTGCACTTTGTAGTTATAAAATATACTTGTGCCAGCACTTTGAGCGCATTTAAATGGAGAACGCACTTAAACGGGGCAGCATTTAAGCGGAAACTACTGTACAATGAGTTGTTTGTCTATAGAAACCTTTGGAATTGTTAATAGATTTAGTATAATAAAAAAAGGAATAAAAAAAAAATGTACATAAATAAAAAACAACCCACAACACTTGTTGATTACAATACTTTGAACAAAACACAACCAACAACAAGTCACCCGCAGCAATATGATGGCTCATTGTCGCCTCAATGTCCCTAAACACCAACGTCAACTGTTGTTGCTATGGAGTGCTGGATATTGGATGATGCATATGTACTTACAACATAGCATACCATATATATAAGGAATTCCAAATCAACTGTCCAGCTAAAAAAAAGTATGTGTGGTCGTAAAACTGGAACAACCTTTTTTGATTTTTTCAAAAAGTTGGCGAACTAGGGGTTTTTGAGCAAATAAAACAAAAAACATTTCTAAACAGTCCAAGAATTATGGTAACTAACACAGGCCAACAAAATCTGAAAAAAAAAATCAAAAAAGGCTAAAAGGCTTCTTAAGGTTTGAGGTGTTCTGAATCCGAATCTATTCTCAGAATTTCTCCATCACATCATCATGTAGTGTAGTTGACATGCAGTACTAAACACGAATATACATTTTCGCAAAAACTTAATAACTTTTGATTTAATTAATGTGAAAGTATAAAAATTAAGTTTTTGTTTATAATATATGCCGCAATTAATGGGAAAAATAAAAAAAACTATCGTTTTTATCGATATCGACATATTGGCGTATAGCTCAAATCAATAATAAGCTGACCACAGGTGGTCCAGAATTAGGCATTGGCAAAAAAAAAAATACTTCACAAAATGTTAGTACATAGTTGGAAAACAATATATTTCCGATTTTAGATAAACCTATTGTGAAAAACATCTGTTGACATATTTAAAGGTTATGAAAACACAGGGGTACACAATTTTAGAGACGTCAAGACCGTAGTACTAAAACACACTTTTCTAAAGGCTTGAGATCTGCTGGATCCGTATTTTCGAGATATCTTAACATAAAGTTTTTGAAAACTGAAAAGCGTAGTCTACTGTCCGTTATTCGTTGGTAGAACTTGACTTAACAATCTTGACAGTATGGTTTATTACCCGATTGATAACAATTTTCAACCGTTGGTTTTAGCAAACTTGCCACCGTTTGCATAACGTTGGTAATTTAAAAAATCTAGTGCTTTTAAAAAAGCTTAAATTAAATTAATTTTGAGAAATGTGTATAATTAAACAGATTTAAGAAGCACATTTACAGCTCGGCCTTAGTCTTTTATATTACATTTGAATGTGTAAAATATAATAAAATATTAAAAAAATTCTTCTATTTGGTTGTAATTTTATTAAAAACTATTTTCACAAAGAATTTTGTGAGTGGTACTGGCAAAACACATGCTTTGCAAACAAAATTGTGTGTTCCAAGTACAATATTATTTGTACCTTTGGTAATTTTTAACACACTGCAATTTACAAAAATAGCAGTGGTTCACCAGTACTATATTTTTGGTGCTGTTGTTAATTTCAACCTGTGTTATGTCTTCCGAAATTCCTTCGAATTGTTTTTAAAACTTATGTTTATCCTTTCCATCAGGTTTTAAAAAAACCGGTTTTTTGTTATATTCGGGACGTTACAACATCGCTTATTATGACTTTTTCACAAAATGTTTTATATCGTCTGAAATTTCTTGCTATTGTTTTCAAAACTTAGGTTTAAGATTTCGAATATCTAAAAAAATTCCAAAAAATTCCCGGGTTTTACACAAATTATGTATTCTGTAAAAACAAAATCAAACCATTTAAATTTATTTTCATCGTGATAAACATTAATTGCATTTATAGTATTTAAATGTGCTAAAGTCCCAAAACTTATTTAACAAATTGTGAAAAGCAATCTGATGTAGGCGTGTCCCTATCCGGATTTCATTCCTGCCCAAGGAAATCTTCAGGGGACTTTGTTATTAGAATTTCTAGAGATATTTGTTATGTTAAATCACAAACTCAATGAGAATTTCTTTCTTTCCATGTTCTAACAACTTTGGTTTCTGTTGATTTTTAGCTTCTGCAAGTTCCTTTAATTATCATTATTCCTGGAAAATTTATCAATATTTAATCATGCGTGTTTCGTAAAATTAAAAAAAAAAATCCAACAGCTGTTTCTTATTCTAGAATAATATTAACGTAAATTTTAGTTTGTCTAACACAATTTTTCCCGTTGCGGGGGAAAAAGAATAGAAAGCCTCATATATACATAAATAAATATCATAAATGTTCTAAACAGGGAATAATTTTATGTTGTATATTTTCGTGTACGTGCACATATCAGTGGAATTAACCCATTTTATAGCAGCCATAAGTTTTGCTTTAATTTTCACAAGATTTTGTGAATAAATATTACCATTGGTTCGCTGGAAAGTGTTATTGCAACTGTCAAAATAGTTAGAAAAAATCTTAATAGCTGACTCAACATTGTCCAGACCAAGCCGATGGAGCTATGAATTTTAAATTTGGCAAGTTTGTTCCTTCTCTTTCCTAAAGAGATTTCCAAAAAAGGGTAAAAGTTTTCCTTGACTAAAGCCTCTTTGACCAAAAAAATTTAAATTTAAAACTTATGGTCCTTCGAATATAAATTAACTCAAGGATATAATATTTTTGGAATATTGTCCAGGAACGTATTAAAAAAGGGTCTGTCCAAACTTTCTCTCGCGTATACATTCACTGAGACAGAATTTTTGTGAACCCTAAAAGTAGGGAGCCCTTGAAATTTAAATAATTATCGGGTACTTTTTGAAATTTTCGCCAGGAACGTGGTATAAATCGTGTTCAAAGGGAAAACATATCCACCTAACAGCCTGGTAAAACGCTGAAATTGGAAACTTGCTTTGACGGAATTTTTCTAAGTGGAAAGTAGTAAAATGCTATCCAAGGAAACCCAAAAAAGAGGGGACCCATGAACTTTTAATATGTGACAGTTACTTTTTGAAATTTTCGCCATTAACGTGGTATAAATCGTGTTCAAAAGGGAAAAATATCCGCTAAACAGCCTGGTTAAAACGCCCACTAGAAAAGTGTTATGATATTCAAATATTCAGAAAAATCAATCATAAACAAATTCTCACGATTCCTTAATTCAAGAGAACATGAGTTGAGATCCCAGCAAAACCATACATTTCCGAATAATGGGTAAAGTAATGTAGCGACATAGGGCTTCACGAACTACAATTCACCTTATTTCACTGATGAATTTTACAGCCGATGAGCCTGAAAGTAATGGATGAACTCATTACCTAGTATCGGGTAAAGTTACAGGTTACTTATATGAATACCGAGTTCGAAAAATTAATGTGTGTATAAATTTTCATAAAAAAAAAATATAAAAAAGGACTACTAATGATATTGCTCGCTGAGTTTCGAAGCTGGGCTCTACCGAGAACTCTACCAGCTGAGCTATCGTTACATATAAAAATGGGTTGCTTAAAATATAAATGAATTCTTGTGCGAGTTTTCGTTTGTGATGTTAAAAATATATTCCGTATCATTACGATTAAAAAAAATCATAAAGTAATATGTCTATAAATATGTTTTCAAAAAGATATTTTAGTTAGTAATTTACATTTATATTTCATGCATTATGTAAGTGATGATTAGTAAGTCCCCGTGTAAAAAAGTTATATATGATCATATATGACCATATATAATTATATCTGAAATTTGAGTCCATTCAATTATATCTCAACTCTGTATAATTGGATAGACTCAAATTTTGAATATAATTATATATGATCTTATCTGGCCATATCTAAACCTTTTTACTAAGGTCATTATTTTATGTTTTGAATTAACATAAAATAATCCATGAGTGTTCAATTATAGGTAACTCATTACTTTGTGTTTTAAAATAGTGTTAAAGGTAAGGAGTATACAATACAATGTAATGCATTATGTTACCAATAAATGGTAACTCATTACTTTAAGTTTCGAAATAATGCTGAATGTAAGAAGTATATATTACAAAGTAATGCATTATATAACCCATTATCGGTAACTCATTACTCTTGTAGGAAAATAATGATACAGGTAAGGAGTATACATTACAATTACTTCATCGCACCCATTACCAAAGTTTAACTATGATAGCTTAAGTGTTAAATTTTACTTTGTCAATATATATGGATTAACTTTGCGTTAATATTTTTTCACACACTGTATTTGATAATAAAAATGATTTACGGATTTAAATTAAAAGTTTTATAATATTAGCCTGCTGCTGGTAACTACAAAAAGTTTCCAATTAAATAAGGAGTGGTGTGTGATGACCACACAATATCCACACAAATTATTTATTAGTATAATTTCAAAAGTCAACCGAATGAAATAACTATCGAATGATCCCACCGCAATGATTCTGTTTTTAGTTAAAATATAACTTAAATACATTCTTTGTCAACATTATCGCCAGCCGCTTTTGTTATGTTTACACTTTTCAGATGTTAATAAAGTCCTTAGAAATGAAAATTTATTTCTTCGACCTTATTTCATTAATAACGATTTTTATTAAAACTTTTTTGTTTTGTTTAATAAACCTTTATTAAAATCAAAGTCAGTATCTTGTTTCGATTTATTTTCTTGTTATTCTTCTAATATGTAATCTATACTTTTCTAATTATATTGCAACATAATTTTTTATTTACAACTAACCCTAGAGAAATGTTATCATAATAAAAATAACTCCCACCCCATCAAAAGAAAAAAGCAACTTTGTAATTCAATTAATTTATAAATTTCTCCATCCTTTTGTTAAATAATACCTCGTACAAACAATATGAAATATAAGAATACATACAGGTTTAGATACCCAATAGGAATGAATGTAGGACTAGGAAAAATTTTTGCGATAATACTGGGATATGTTTGCCAATAAATCAATTGAATTCACCGATGTGACCGAACGAAACCCGTGGAAGATGACGTGCATTAATTGGAAGGAGTAAAATTCATATTTTACAGTTGTTGGAAACCACTACACTTGAATGATTCTTACGACACTTAAAAAACGCGAATGTTTCAGGAATATCTGATTCCTAAATATCACATAAATAGATAACATAGGTGACCCCACGGTACTATGGGTTAACACACGTTATTAAGTTTTGCGTGAATCAAACCCCATTCGGATGTTGCTAATTTAAGCTCAACCTCCCGAAGGCTTGGCATACAATCGAAGGATAATAAATGACAAACGTTGCTATGGAGCGGGATCTTTTGAATCTCCAAAAACTTCCCGCTTTCCTGGGAACCTGAAAAAATGCGGGAAAAAGAAAATACTAGTTATAATGTTATAAATGGGTTCTCCCTCGGCAAGTTTCAACTACATTCAGAGGTATTGAAGAGTTATGTTATTTCTCTTTCCCATTGATTATCTTTCTTAATAATCTTCTTCGTCAAACTTTCAGAGGTACACCCAGGAAACAGACTTGGTAGTTGCTACAGTATTAATAAAAAATCAAATGATTCGGTTGTAGCTACTGAATCTTTTTGTAGTTACCACTGTATTTCTGTTGACACAATCGAAACTATTGTCGTGGCAGATCTTCTGTTGTTTTCATCGAATGATCACATCCAAAACATTTTGTTGCGGCTACCGATACATTCGATTGGCAACAAATATGATAGCCAAGATCTAATCTGTGTTCTGGCTCTATCACTGAAAGTTATTAAGAAAGATAACCAATGGGAAATAGAAAGAACATAACTCTTCCGTACCACTGAATTCAATTGGAACTCGTCGAATGAGAACTCATTTAAAACATTATAACTAGGATATTATTTTTCCCGCATTTTTCGGTTCCCGGAAAAGCGGGAAATTCTTTTTAAGATTCCGGGATCCCGCTCCATAGAATTAATAAAAAATTAATTTGTTTTGAATTAATAAAAAGTGTTTTATTAAAAATACGTAAAATAACTTGCTAGCAAATTAAGAAAATGAATGACACTACTTAAAAAAATCAATACTAATTGAAATTTTTTAGAGAAACTTGGACTACAAACTCTTAGCTTTTAAATGCATATTCCGTGAGGAATATATTTTTTTACTGGAAAAAAATAATTAAGTGATTTAAAAACCTTTAAATTATTCAACATCTTGGCTTCAATCATGAATAAAAAGTTGTGAAAAATGGTTTTTCTGAGCTTCCAAATAATTATTTGAAAAAGAAATTTATGACCTTTCAAAAAATTATTTAAAAATAGATACTTTACCTTTTAAAACTTAAATGTGAGATTGGGCCGCTAAAAAAAAATACGTGTCCCTTGTTTTTTTTTCTCTTTATTATTTACCCAACTATCATTAAGATCGGAGAGAACCCATAGAGAGACTTAATATTTTTGTAAATTTTATCGATTTTTTCGAATATTAGCGATTTTTTCGTTTTTGACTATTGTTAGCGATTTTGGCAATTCTTTTAATTTTGACGTTTTTTTTCCTAATTTTGGATATTTTTTCTCCAATTTTAGTGTTTTTTTTTAATTTAAGCGGTCTTCCCTTAATTTTTGGCGAGTTTTTGCATTGGTTAATTAAAGTTTTAATAGTTTCTACAAAAAATTTGTTTGAAATTAAAAACAATACTCAATTAAATATTGAATAGATATGATTAAAAACTTAATTGAAAAAAAAATCAATTAAAATGTTACAATTAAAAAGTTACAAATACTACAATTTCTTCAATTGGGCCGAATTCGATTAATCTTTGAATTGAATCAACAAATATTTTAATTGAAATTCGATTTTTGTTTTTTCTGTGTATGGAAAAGCCAATGACTTTGGGTTTTCACTTAATATATTCAATTGTCTTTATCTGTGTCTATGTATAGGCACTAAATTTCGGCATAAGAAATGCATTTATAATGTTTTCTGAATATTGAAATGGAGTTTTTGAGGCATTTTAAAGCAAATTTGGATATCTTTTTATCACTAAGGCCGAGTTTTTGGGATGTCAGTTAAACTCGGTTTAGTTAAACCGACAACGAATTTTGTCTGCCATTTCCAAGTTTATTAACAAAACATTGTCGGCACCACTTCATTTTGTTTAGAATTTTGGGCATTATTATAACAAAATAAAATAACTCATATTTCAGAAGCAGTATTCCATTAACAAATTTCGTTAATCTTAGTTTAAAGATAATCTAGATCCCAAAAACTAAGCCTAAAGATATCAGAATTTACAAATACAATTTTTTATCATAATGTGAGCAAGATTATTCAAGGTCAAGATCAATTGTTTTTTGTTAAACAAAAAACCGTGCAATGTTTGTTTATTAATTAAAAAAATTCATCATACGCTAATTTTAAGCAGACTTTATCTACTAACAGGTCCTTACATGTTTGATTTCGAAAATCTTCAGAGGACCAATGTGGAAGGGGTAGAAGGTTTACCCAAATTTAGAAGAAAAAAGATCGAAGCTTTACCCGTAATGTTTTACGAGTATTTACCCGCTGAAATTGAAAAAAGTTGCAGATTCCTGGGAATTCCAGTGAAAAACTTAAACTTACTTTAAATGAATTCGAAAATCTCACTTGAAAGTGTTTCCTTATAATTATGTTATTGTACTTAATTCTAGCCCGACTGTACACGCAGATAAAAATTTAGCTGTTTGCCAACTGAAATTCGGTTACTTCGAATCAAATTCGGTTATTACGAAGTTCATTCAGTTGGTTCAACTCAGCATTAGTTTTCACAACAAGGTTCAGTTAACTCAACTGAATTTTAGCTTCAACACGCATAATATTCAGAAATCTAATGAAAATCCAATGAAATATCGTTGGCACTTTATTTCTCTGTGTGTATGTAATAAATATTCAATAAAGAATTTATAATGGACATCTATAGCAATTCCCAATTGGGTCCATTTATATATTTGCTAATAACAATTAGTTTGTTTGTGTGTCTAATCTATGTGTAGAATGAAGACTAGGGTGGCCCAAAAAAAAAAAACGACTGTCGAATTTTAGACCTCAATAAGTCTGCCACCCGTTTCAATAAATCGGTCTATATTTAGAGGTCGCTATAAAGTACGCGTTTTTGAAGCGTTAAGGCAAAATTTAATTTAAATTCAAATATTTTATGGATATAGAAAGGTTTTTTTTTTTTTAAGAGAAGTCACACTCGGGAAATTCTTCCAATTAATAAATACATTGCTTTCTTTGGAAAGGTGATAGCAGAGTGGTGAAAGCTGGGGAAAGATGAAGGGATTCCAACATGGCAACACTGTAATTGCGCGAGATGATAAGTCTTAGAACAGTTGTTTCTCGCCACCTGATGGAGAGTTGGCGAACTTATTGAAGCTTTTTAATTCATAGTCCTAATTTATTATGTTACTTCGGTGGGGTTAAGTGCTATGGGAACACCGAAGTACTTTGGCCGTATAAACACGATTAAATCAGCGTCCCGAAAAATAGACTTAAAAAGAATTGGTTTCAAAACTTTGTCCTTATTTCCTTATATTTTTGGATCTACTGAATGGATTTCGAAGTTTGACCCCACGTTCTAGTTATTGCAGGGCATATTATAAACATGGTTTTAATATGTCAAATTTTTTTTAACAAATCTGAATGTTGTGGGTACAATTTAATACAATGTTAAAAATACAATTTTCGAAATGCCTCCGGTGTTCCCAAATATCTTTGCCCATTCCCCGACATGGTTATACTCAAATTCGAGTTAAATTTATGTCGGATTCAAATACATAAAAAATATTATATATACATCTCGGCTATATTGACCGATTAAACATTTTTATGTTTAACAAAGAATGGTCCCATAACTAGGAAGCGCGAGCCGGTATAAACGTTTTTGACAGACAAATTCGAATTTAGGAGTTCTGCCTGCAGAGTACATTATATAATTATAGAGAGGGATGGGTCCATTTGAAATTTCATTTATTTAGAACTAGTAAAGATCACATAAAAGAGTGGGAATAGTAATAACAACGACTAAATTATATAAATACACTGTTAAACAAGAATACACAGTCACAAATGTATAAACAAATACAATAAAGCTGAAATGCTAGTAATTACACGTTATATAAGGCCCGAAACCCATTTTTTTAGCGACCTCTAAATATTGCCCGATAGAGCCAGTTTTTAGTATACACGTATATTTTAATAAAATGAACAAAAGCAAGCTTGTGGAGAAAGAATCGGAATATTATTTTATTTTTATTTACAAGTGTGGGCCAGTCTAATGAAGACGTGCATGTACAAAGCTGGGTGGTCGTACCGGACTACATGGGTTTTTAATCACTAGTTAATTTATAGGACTTACAAACATTTTATTATATTGTTTGAGTTATAATGTTAATTACATATTTGTCACCTAACCTGGAACACATCCTACATACCATACTTGGGACTAGTAATTGAATGAACCAATTAATTAATGGACAAATTTTTTAACATTACAATTGCTTTAAACAATAAAAATTAAATTTTGTTTTAATTGGCATTGATCAATCCCAATGCCTTTAACAGACAATGCTAATTGATTATTATAATTGTTTGTTACAATTGTCTAAAAAATAAAAATTATTTTCAAATATAAAAAAAAAATCTTATTTCCGTACTAATTTTATAAATATTTGGTATTTTATCAAGTATATATTATTAAAAGCTGATTCAACATGACTGGTTCATCCACTTTTTTGAAAAGAAAAAGCACCCCTCAGGAAATTGTTCTAATTTATTAATGTGTTGCTTACTTAGGAAAGGGCATAGAGGAGAGCTGAAAGGAGGGGAAGATAAAGGTCTTTAAACAAGGCAACATTGTAATTGCACCAGATGATAAGTCTTATAACAGTTGTTGCTCGTCACCTGATGGAGTTGCCGAACTTATTGAAGTTTTTTGGCTTAAAGCGCTGATTTATTATTTTACTTCGGTGGGGTTGAGTACTATGGGAACACCGAAGGAGGGCTCTGCGATACGTATGTGGGATAGAAAACTCATACATATTATTTGTGCAAATTTATGTTGTCGCCGTCGAGGAACGGACCCGGGACCATCTGTGTAACAGACCAATAATTTAAAAGTTTGGACTTAAATTTAAAATTTTTAACGTTTTTTCCAAAACAAAACAGTTTTTGTAAACAATTAGTTTTTGGTTTAGTTTATGGAATGCTGGAAGTTTGGGAAAAAAATTTCGCATCAGTAGATATTTAAAATAAAGTATCATGAAAATCGGTTCACGTGGAAATGTGAAGATTTATTTGGATTTTCTACACTTTCTGAAAAGCATTTACTTTTGTAAGATATCGTATTAAAATTGTCGTATTAAAAATCTTTTATAATGTGAAAATCATGTGTTTAGCTCAAAATTGCAACTTACTTTTGTGTAGGGTTGCCGAAAAAAATGTGGCAACTTTAGAAAAAAAATCTGGCAACCCTACACAATTTTTAGAGCTATTTTCGGACTAAGCACGTGAATTTCACCCTTAAACGATTTTATATATATATCACCAACAATTTATATCGAACTAGTTGAAAATAAGAAAATTTTAACAGAAAATGTACGAAAATTTAAAAAATAGTTCATACTTTTCCACATAAATTCTGAATGCGTGGACCTAATTTGATAATTTTTGATATCAGACATTAGACAGTATTTATAAATAGTTTTAGATAAATTATTTGCTGAAAATCATAAACATATTTTTGTGATTATTTTAAAAATATTTTACAATACGTTACAAAATATAAAAATTTTCATACTCCCATGAATTAATGTAATATCTAAAAAATAGAAATAATTAAATATATCTAACACAAACAATATTATCTTTCAACTACTTACATCAATGCAAGTATAAATGATGGCATCTTTTAAAGAAACGCAAATGCCGCAGATAATTTTAGAAACGAAACGAAAAAATAACAAATTATGACATATACAACCCTTTTTGGAGAAAAAGGAAACATAAAAATCTACCTAAGATGTGTGTCCTTGCCTTTAGCTATGGTTTGTCTACCTGTCTGTATATTTGTTTGCAATTTGACCACACTACATTATTAATTTCTATAAATAAAAAATATTTAACAGCATTTCAAATACATTTAGGTAAAACACAAATTTTGGCCTTAAAACTGTATTCATAAATGAATATTAACTTTTACAAAAGTTTTAAAATTGGTAACATAAGATAATATTCATTTATGAATATAGTTTTAAGGCTTGAAATGTGTTTTAACTAAAATGTTTTTGAAATCTGAATTAAAATAATACTCATTTAATCTTTATTATTTAAATAAATAGTCTTTTATTTAATAAATATACAATTACTTTCATCAGCCGGTGACAAAGCAAAATTTAAGTGGTTTTGGTTTTTACATGGCTGGTTTCTATATATGTCTTAGACGAGTTGTAGTTTTTAGTATAATTTTCCTCGTCACTACTACATGTTTACATGGCGCGATATTCATTTTTTGTATATCTTTCAATCTGTTTGCCGTCCACACTATTAATGTGGTTATCAGCACAATTTTTTTTTTTTTGGGCAAAATATATTAGTAAAATATTAGTAAAACATTAGTTGAAAACTGTTAAGTGCTGAAAAAGTATATCTAAAATTTTAACTGAAAATATAATTTTTTGCTGAAAAATAGTATACCTGATTTACAAGACGTTTTACTAACTGATCAACTAACTTATTTTCTTAAGTGTACCAAAGTTATTGAAATTAATAAACAAAGAAGTTATGAAGTTATGACCATATTTTACCACTGTGCATTGGAGTAATCAATGCCATTTAAAAAAATTCATTGGCATTTAAAAAAAAATTCATACGGTACTGAATTTTTTGGCATTGCCATCGACCACAAGTAATTTCAGTTAAATTTCAATGCCAATGCAAAATTCCCATGTATGCTACTGACCAACATATAACATACAGAATCGTACATGTAGACAAACCATTTACAATGATGAGGATGATAGTTTACTGGTCACGTTGTTTTACGAATTACTGGCTTGTAGGCTCAGTATGGATCTGAATGTATGTGTCAATGACACATTCAACTTATAATGTACAAAAGTAAATAGACTTTTGGAGATATTGCTTGGGGGGAAGTACGTAACTCTAAGTTAATGCTATTCTGTTGATAATAATAATTTGTAATAATGATTGATTGGTTTTTGCGGGTGTTCACCATTAACATGTTCTGGTGTAAAAGTGTGAAGTGTCCACCCAAGCAGAAGATATGGAAAAGTGGGGTGGTACTTAATTTGGTTGAATTGAAATTTTTAATATTCAAAGTTGAAATATACACAGGTAAAATGTCATACCAATTTTGAGGGAAATCTAAATTAACTTTAAGATGGCGCCCAATATTTAGACCTAAGAGTTTGTATGTTTAAAATATTTAAAATTTAGTTCGAGAAAGATTTTAAAATCTTCACTGTTTCTTGCGTTACATTAAAAACTCAACGTTTTTAAAATAAATAATGCCCTATTGAATAGTTTTGGTGATAAACCTTAAAATTAGTAGTTGACATTTTAAGTCAAACGATTGACCTCATAGTAAGCGATGAGTTTATTTATTATTATGTGGCAAAATTGTGGTCAAGTCATTTTATTGTGGGATATTTTTCTTTTTTGAAAAGGAATGACACACCTTTTTTTGGCTGACACTTATTGTTATTTTCCTGGGTGAGATAAACTTAAATTTATGATTGTCATAAACAACAATACGAATCCAAAAACAAAACGAAATTAAGGAAGTTAACTTTCTTTGCAATATTAATGACTTTCTTACAAATTTAGTCATACTTACTCATATGTGGTGGTCGGTCAGTCATAGTTGTGGTATTAAATTAAAAGAAAGTGGCTTTATCGTATGACATGTTTGTACATTTTAATACTTGATTACACACATGTCAACCTGCATAAGTTTTGTGATAATAATAGTGCATACTATAAAGTTGTCATACTGCCTGTCTTGCCATTCTCTCTCTCCCTGCCTCTTATTCTGTTCTTTTCGATATAAACGGAACAAACAGACTAATAAACGTTCATTTGCCTGACTCGTCTCCTTAGTGCAAAAATATTTGTCTAAAATCCATTTAATAACATTAAGATTTGAAAACGGAAATGCTTTCGATTGTTTCGTATGAACTTTGTCAATTAATATTGTCTTGATTCAATATGTCTGTGATGGGCATACAATACTTTTTGTGGCACAACAAGAAAATATTGGAGACACATTTTAAAAATTTATAAGGAAATAATTCATTCACTTGGATTTTCTTATATGTTATTGCATTCAATTTCAGTTAAAGCAACCAAATTGGCAAAATTTCAGTTTATGGGGGACACCCCTGGAAAAAAAAAATGCCACGCCCCCTTAAATGATCCCAGGAGTGCGAAAATCATAATGAATAAGGGGGCTCACGCCCCTTATGGGCGTGGCAGTCGAAAAACGACCCGGCCCACCTACGTAGACAATATGGGTATCAAATGAAAGCTAATGTCTTCACGATTCCAAAAATAGCCGTAGTTGCCAGATCGGGCGATTTTTGTAGCCGATATGGCCATTTTGGCAAAATTTGTTTTGCTTATATTTTGTTAAAATCAAACAAAAATGAGCATTTTGTGCGAAAAGATTACTATTGATAGCGTTACCCAGGGATTACCGCGTGGAGGTCATAGTAAATCAATCCCCTTGGAGAAGCATGAGAACTCACGTAAAGTTGTGAGTTTCCACGCTTCTCACGGCCAAGATGCCATCTGCATCTAGTCGTCTTCATCCTCATCTTCACTGTCTTCAGACTCATCTACAATCTCTGGTTATACTGGCTTCGCTTAGTAAAGTGTTTCTGCGTGACAGGCCTACGGCCGGGCTTAGGGGTTTTTAACTCCAGTATGTCTTAATTCTAGACGGCGGGGATCTCGAGTGCTGGGCCTCTGGCCGAGCTAAAAAGAAATAAACAAAAAAAAGTCCTTCCCCCATATTATAAAAATTAACATATCTTCCTCAAATTCTAGACGATCTGGCAACTACGGGTATTTTTGGAATCGTGAATACATTTCCTTTCATTTGATACCAATATTGCCTAAGTAGGTGGCATGGGTCGTTTTTCACCCCCGCCCCTATTTAACAAAAATGGCCGTATCGGCTGCAAAAACCGCCCGATCTGGCAACTATGGCTATTTTTGGAATCGTGAAGACATTAGCTTTCATTTGATACCCATATTGTCTACGTAGGTGGGCCGGGTCGTTTTTCGACTGCCACGCCCATAGGGGGCGTGAGCCCCCTTATTCATTATGATTTTCGTACTCCTGGGAACATTCTGAAGGGGATGGCATATTCAGATTTTTTCTCTAGGGGTGTCCCCCATAAACTGAAATTCAGCCACCAAATTTAAGAATTTGGTAATTTAAGGTTGTTATAATCAACACGATAAAGTTTTTGTCAACATTATCTCTAAGTGTATTCGTTATGCTTAAATGTTTACAAGAATTGTGTGAATAGAAAATTCCTTGATTTATTTTTTGAGTCGTAATTCTTTTGTAAAACTATTTTTTTTAAACTCGCTCAAAATGCATATGCTAACCTTAAATGTTCAATCGTATTCTTATTCTCCAGCGATAAAAAATTTCGTAATTTTGTAAGTAGGCCAGTGATTAACTCTACTCAAACTACACGCATGAGTAGTTCGATAGATCTACTCATGAGAAGGAGTTAAAACCGAACCAATGTTGCCAAAGAATAAGCGACATGAATCTAGGCTTATACTCCAGAAAAATCTTGTATGCAGTAATCGGAGATTCATGTGCATATACGCAATCTGAAGCTCACTGGGGCGACTCGAAATAACTCCCACGAAATAATTGACAATAGAATAAGTTTCACCATAACTGAAATAAGTCCCATTGGAAAGAAATTCCAACATAAGTTAAAAAAACTGCCACCGACGAAATGAAATAAGTTAAAATGAAATAACTCTCACCAAAAATTATATAAATCCCAATAGAAAAAAAAACGAAAAAAGTCCAAACAAAAATGAAGCAACTCCCCCTCCAAATATAAAAAAAAACATTTCTTTATTAGTTATTACAAGAAGACTTGCATTGTATCTTCAACATTTCTGCAACAAACTGGGAATTTATACGAATCTTCGTCATTTGAAATGCTCTCAGACTGCAGCACATTCGTGAAAAACTTTTAAGTCGAATTTTTAAATTTAAAAAATTTCAAATAAAAAAAAAAAACGATGAAATAACTCTCACTAGCCGGCTGCAGGAAATAACGCCCACATGAAATAATTCCCACATCAAAAATTAAATAAGTCCCAAAAAAAAACTATATACAAAGTTGGGAGTTATTTCATATGAAAAACCTTCCAATTTAGAGAGAATTATTTCATTTTTGGTGCGAGTTATTTCGTTTTTGCAGGTGGGAGTTATTTCATATGAAAATAGTCCAACTAAGGCAACGATTATTTCATTACTGGAGGGAGTTCTTTAGTTTTCGTAAAATTCGATTTTTGAAAACTGTTTTTTATAGTCGGGCTATTTTTTAAATTTAAAAAATTTTCAACTCAAACAGTCCCTAGTTATGATGACTTAAAAAAATCGAAAATCGAATACAAACGCCCTCACAAATTCTATTTGGATTACATCACTTTTTTACATCATCATAACTAGGGACTGTCTGAATTCAACATATATTAAATTTTAAAAATCGCGCGACTGTAAATTAAATTTTAAAAATAAATAACTTAAAATAAATAACGACATAACTCCCACCAGTAATCAACTAAGTCCCGCCTTATTGGGACTTATTTCGTAAGTGGGACTATTTTCATATGAAATAAATCCCACCTGCAAAAACGAAATAACTCGCAACAAAGGAAATAATTCTCTCTAAATTGGGAGGTTGTCATATGAAATAGCTCCCAACTTTGTATAGAGTTTTTTTGGACTTAATTCATTTTTGATGTGGGAGTTATTTCATTTCCCAACTGATACAAAGGAACATTCAAGGCAGTGGACTCGAATGGGAGAAATGTCTCAAAAGAAGAAGAAGACAGTTCCATCTGCAGGCAGGGACAAGTCGTCGGTTTTTTGGGATACGCTTGGAATAATTTTTATTGATTATTTTCAAAAACTGCTTTGTAGGGTTTAAGTGATAAAATTAAGGAAAAAGTGCGCATTCGGCGAAAAAGAAAGTGTCGTTACATGAAGACGATGCTCCAGTTCACAAATTTACAATTACGATGGCCAAAATCAATGAACTAAAATTCGAATTGCTACATAACGCACCAGATTTAGGTCCCTCGGATCATTTTATATTTCAAATTTGAAGAGATGGCTCGGTGGTGAAAGATTTGACAACAATGAAGTGTTGGAGATTACTATTTTAAGGAGCCAGAGAGTTCGTACTATAAACAGGGTATCGAAGCTATTGAATATCGCTGGGAAATAAAGAAAATTGTTCCCAAATGTGTTGTGTTTTCTTTGTTATACCGCCACCACACACAGAAAAAAGCGTTAGAAAATCAAGTAGAAATAACATAAAATTAAATATAAACAGCTTTGAAATCAAGCAAAATTTTATTTTCTATTTTGTTTTAATAATTTTGTACTTATTTTTAAAATGCGGAAATGACATCTGTAGCGTTGAAATATTAATTCAAATACGTAAAAGTTTATTTTAACTAGAATCATATTTACTATTCACTATTTAAGATATTAAGATATCTAAGATATTAATTTTAATATGGAATAATAATTGATTTGGAAAGCTTTTGAAACTTTTCTTAAACTCTCCGAATTTCACGCTGGTCTGTTTTCCTCAAATAACACATACTCTCATAGTCAGTCCAGGTTATTCCTAATTTTTTGGACTCGACTTCAAGAGACTCTAATTTTAAAAATTCCTCGGGATATCGCTCTATTAGGAGTTGAGACAGGGTTTCCGTATGTCCATACTATACCAACTTTTATTAGTAAAACCCAAAAGAATCAGGCCGTAATATTCCGCTCTTGAATACTACTGACACTGACATTGTGAATGGAAATTAAAACTAAATTTTAAAAATAAAACCTTTTAATTTTCGTGTTCCTGTTAATATGGTCAAAACAAATTACTAGTCAGCCTTCAAATTAGTTTTGTTTTCATATTTAATTTTACTAGCCCGACGGACGGTCATTCAGTCAGTCAGACTGCTAGTATAGTTCAGTCATATCAAATGTGGCAGGTCAACAAATACACATGAATAATTTCGTGTTTTACTTAATTGACACATGCGAAAAATTACACATTCTATACTCCACATAACTATAGTATGGTAATACAGGGTGATTTTTTAAGAGCTTTCGGATTTGATTAAAAAAAAAAAGACACATAAAATTTAGAGAAATGTATGAAGTCTTTTTTTTTTGAGTCGATAGAACGATCTAAATAATTCAATGTTTAAAGATGATTTCGTGTAAATGTTGACCGCGGGTAGGCCTCAAATGGTTCATACGCTTTGTCCAGTTTTGGCATACTCTCTCCAACATATCAGACCGTATCGCACGAATAAATTCTTGAATAGTGACTTCCAGTGCATCAACCGCTGCGGTATTGTCCCCATAGACATAAGCCTTAACATAGCCATACAAAAAATAGTGTAAAGGCGTTAAAGCACACGATCTAGGCGGCCAATTGACCGGCCCAAACTTGAAATGAATTGTTCGCCGAACTCGCCTCTCAATTTGGTTATTGTTTCGCGTGCTGTGTGGCATGTGCAACAGTCTTGTTGAAACCACATATCACCCAAGTCCAGCTCTACCATTTTGGGGGAAAAAAAATCTGTAATCATCGCACGGTAGCGCTCGCCATTCACAATAACGTTCCTACCTTCGTCGTCTTTGAAAAAGTACGGTCCAATGTCCATAATCCACACCAAACAGTGCCATTTTCGGGATGTATTGACAGTTCTTGCAATGCTTCTGGCTGCTCTTCACACCAAAAAGGCCTATTCTGCTTGTTCACGTATCCATTCAACCAGAAATGAGCTTTGTCGCTGAACACAATTTTCCGATAAAAAAGTGGACCTTCATCCAACTTTGCCAGCTTCCATTCACCAAAAGTTAGTTGCTGTGGTAGGTCGTGTGGCTTCAATTCTTGCACCAGCTGTATTTTAAAAGGTTGTACACCCAAATCCTTCCGCAAAATGTTTCACGTAGTATAAAATTGCTGCGAACTGCGCCGAATCGATAATTCATGGTCATCAACAACACTGGAGAATACAGCTGCGATATTTTCCTCTGTCCGCCCTCTGCGTATATGTGTTGGTAGTTTAATGTCCAATAATGTAAAGTTGGTGCGAATTTTAGTCACAAGATCTCGAATAGCCGCCTCAGAAGGTCACCCAAACTGACCATAAATTGAAAGAAGTGCATCGTGCACTTTCTTAACCGAGCATGAATTTTTATAATAAAATTCAATAATCTGCAAGCGTTGTGTGTTTATAAGTCGATTCATGGTTAAATTATTGACCAAACTGAACATGTTTAACAGTAACATGTTACACGAAAACAGCTGAGCTGCCAAAAAGAAAATTGCTAAAAAAAATCACCCTTTACCTTTTAAAATGTTAGAATTTGGGGATTTTTTTTTTAAATTATTTGTAAAAAGTCTGATTCTTAAAACCTTTTCCGGTAAATAATTTTTTAAATTTCAAGAATTTTACTTTCTATAGTTAGCTTTCCAGGTAGTTGTCTCATTGCAAACGTTTAGAAGATTAGCTTATTAAAGACAGCTCATAAAGTTTTCTAATGATATAAATGATACGAAACATGAAAAGACATGACAATTTTTTATTAATAAATTTTAACATTTTAAAAACAACTAAAATTCTGGGCAAATTTACAGCTTCTAAAGTTACATTTTAATATTCCTTAGTTAGAAAAATTGGAGTGTAATTATTATGATGAGCTAATGGTGGTATTATATATCTCTCTATACGTTCGAATTTTTGTTTTATACGATTTCCGTTTTAGTAAAAAATTGACTTTGTTGTTATTTTAGTTTAAAACAAATTTGTTATTATACTACATGAGCGAATATTGTCTAATGTGGGCTATAAACAAAAAAAAAAAAAAAAAAACAAAGTACAAAGTACAAAGTACAATATTCTTAATCCAAATGCATCCACTTATAGGCCAACTCCTTATAGATTTTTCGTATATAGAGCTTTTTCTTGTAGCAACTTATTTAAAAACGTCATATAACATTTCAAAACAACTCAAAAGGTCCGCATTAGGGAACATGCACCGTAAAGTGAACCGAACCTAAATTAAAAAAAAACTCTCTAAACTTATAAGAAAATGAAGTAAAATCACCAAAAATTTTTATTCAAAAAAAAATTTAATCAAATATTGTTCATTAACACATTAGTAGCACAGTGTTGCTTTTTCGACCCGTTACTTAATTTAATTTTTTTACTGGATAAAGATAATAAAGTGGCTTAAAACTACAATCGTGAATGCAAAAATTGCAAAATTGTTGTTCTCCAGAGTTGCCAAATAATTAAAAAAAAAAAATCAATTTTTATAATATTTAATAGAACTCTTTTTTTAAAAATTATTAGAAAATACATAAATTGCTAATCGTTTATATTTTTTATTGTTAAGTTTGTGGAAAACTAAAAAAATGCATTTATGTGCTAGAAACTAGTTCATCGATCGATTGGACGATGAATTTTTTTAAATACACAAAATCCAAAATATTCCAAATTTACTCCGTATGCAGTCAAAACATAGATAATGGATGATTTTTATTGAAATACTACTAAACTTATAAGAATTATATCGTCAGGGTTGCCATATGGCAATTTAAAAAAATAGTTAAAAACTACGGTCATTTCCCAAAAGATATTAAATATCGGTTAACTTAAAAAAATTTTGTTTTCCCAAATTTTTGTATGAATATTTGTTCCCAAAATTTAAATTATTTAAATTTCCTCAACCGTCTAGGAATTATATTATATAGAAATTATTGCTGATGGTTCCACTAGAAGGCGCTTTAATGCCTAATTTTGGAAATATTCAAATTCTCTTCATGTCAAGTTGAACCTGATAGTGGCGCAATTGTAATTACCAAAAAAAAAAAAAAATAAAATATTTCCGTCAAAATTTGGGATAGTAGAAAAAACCCGATTTTTTGTTATTTACCTTTTGCCGAAACTACAAACAGAATATAGCTGCAAATATTTCTATCAGATGGATCTGATATTTCGAAGAAACTTACGCAAATTCTGCGGAATATATAAATGGCGATTTTATGGGCAAGTTTGATATAATTTTTATTAAAATTTTTTTGAAAACGGCACAATAGAACCATGTAAAACAACGCAATAGGACCAAGTACGATACTCAAGGCGAATCTTTATTTAAAATAGTGCTAGCGGAAGTTTAACTCGATGACAGGCAAGAGTTTTGACATATTCATGCACTCAGAATATTCGTACAGTAATTACGTATAGGTCAATCGGTTAGTAAGCAGTAGAAGTGTTTTTGCTGCTATTGTAGTATTTTTTCTTTGATAAAATGAAAAGTTGCTAGTTTAAACAGTCATTTCAAAAAATAACTAACCGAAAAGTACTGTCCTTCAGTAACAGCTGTTTTGAGTAGTTATTTTAGCAATTTAATAAACAACTACCAAAACAGATATTTTGCTGTAAACAGTTAATTTTAATTTTAGATTTAGTCGAGTTTCTAAACATTCTCATTTAGTTTATGTATGTTATAAGTGATATGTTCATAGTTTGCAAATAAGAATTCGAAAATTTAATTGTATCTCCAATGCATAAAAACGTCATAACTGGAATAACGTTTGGAAATTTGACTTCGCATTTTAAATAGGATGTAGGAGAAACAAATTTTTATTGTAATTAAAAAATATATTGTTTTTAATTAAAAACTATTTTTAAAATACAGCAAAAATAACTCTTAAAAACAGTAGTATTTACAACTTATATAGTTATTTTATGTTCATTGTTTTGATTTGTTGCCCGTGTTTATGGTTTATGAATTTATTTAAGGTTAGTTGTATTTGACCGTTTCGATTTTACTGCTATTGTAGTTGGTTTTATCTATAGTTAAAAACGTCTACATGGGTAGACATTTGTATTCATTTTAACTCTCATTTTTAGTCATTTCAACCTTTTTAATTTCCTGAGTGTGCAACAATGCGGAAAAGGAACAGGCCATAATAGGAAAGATTCCCTTAATAAAACCTATTGTGAGTGTTTTTGTACTTTATATATTGTTTTAAATTTGTTATTATCATGTTTTTCATAATAATTTTTATTGCAACAATACGGAAAAAAACGAAAGGCCCATTTTAAGGAACAGGCCATAATAGGGAAGATTCCCTTAATAAAACGTATTGTGTGTGTTTTTGTACTTTATATATTGTTTTAAATTTGTAATTATCATGTTTTTCATAATAATTTTTATTGTTGCCGATTTCTATATTACATATTGTTGGCATTTTCTTTATGATGTTCACTTATTCAATCGATTGGCAAATTAACATTTCATTCATGTTCTCTATTGGGAAATTCTATGCACAGAATTCTAATGAGTTCTGATAGATTTTTTGTTAACAAATTATCAATGATTTATTGTTTATTAAAAATAACAGTTTATTATAAACTCATTTAATGATGATGATGGTGGTCTTAAATATTAATTGACCCAATTTATAATTTAGTGAAACATATTTGCAGTATTAACAAAGTTACCCAGGCAGAAATTGACAATGGTACAAAAAAAAGTAGTACTGGCAAACTACTGTTATTTATGTCGAACCCACTGTGTTAGAAATTTGCAAAGGTATAAAAAATATTGTACTGTAAAAACATTATATTGTTTGCAAATCTATGTTTTGCCAGCACCACCCGCAAAATTCTTTACAATTTTAGTTTTTTCCAATATTACAACCATTCAGTACAATTATTTTTTTTTAATATTATGTTATATTTTGTAAAATGTAAGACCGAACTGGGTTTCTTGTTTTATAAACATTTCAGAAAATTAATTGAATTTAAGATATTTGAAAACCACAACATGTTTTGAATTTCCAATGTTATGCCTACATGTTCGCCCCAACCAACGTTTATCCGCTGTTTTCAATCGGGTAACAGGACAATGCTGTCAAGATTTTTAATCCAACGTTCTGCCAATGCATAACCGACCGTTGTCGACGCTTTGCCAGTACTCTGCCGATTGTATTTTTCTGCCTGGGTATTTAGTCGATTGTAAATAAACGACTATTGATATGTCAGAGTATATTATTATATTATTATTATAATTCAGATTTGTTGCAAATAAGTCTATGATATACCAAAGTAACTAAACACTCATAACATTTCGTAGGTAAAATGAACAAAAATGCTCGTGCATTTTAAATAAATATTCGTTGCTTTGCCGAAACATAATATTTCGTAAATTGTTTGATGATTTTCCTAAAATATTTTATATGTTAAATAAACGAATAAAAATTTCTTGATTTACGAAATGTTTTGTTGATTTGAGTTAACAAAATATTTCGTAAAATTAAGAAATTTATTACAGTTTTATTAGTTTTTTGTTTTTATATACATCAAGATTATTTAAATGTTATTTTCAATTTATAACGAGCTTTCAATCTCCGTATATTTCCAAAAATAAAGCAAATCAAACATATTAGCAAGGTTGATACTAGTATTTCGATCTGGCTAAAGATCTCATCAGAACCAGAACCAGAAGTTTAAGTAAATCTAGAGCCTCCTGGATAGACAGACCTTTAACAAAAAACCTATTAATCATCTATTTTGCTCCATTCTTGTCTGCTTAGTAATCAAACACGTGGTTAGGGCTTTTCCTAACAAGCATCATGACGTTACTAGACTTTGAAGACCAAAAATGTTGTATTTATATAACAAAATTCTAGTTTTTACTCTGTTTCAAGTAATCTTTTTTAACAGAGTTATTAGTTTTTTGTTTTTATATACATCAAGATTATTTTAATGTTTTTTTTTTTAATTTATAACGAGTTTTCAACCTCCGTTTATTTCCAAAAATATTGCAAATCAACCATGTTAGCTAGGTTGATACTAGTTTTACTAAATTGATGTTTTCAACGAAAATGAAGTTATTTTATTTTCCAGAAATCTTACAACCCAGGCAAACTTTGGTAATGGGTGCGATAAAGTAATGCATTATCTTGTAATGTATAATTCTTACCAATATCATTATTTTCCAACAAAAAGTAATGAGTTACCGATAATGGGCTACATAATTCATCATTATTTCGAAACATAGATTAATGAGTTAACAATAGTTGGTTACATAATGCATTACATTGTAATGTATACTCCTTACCTTTAACACTATTTTAAAACACAAAGTAATGAGTTACCGATATTTGGACACTCATGAGCTACCTTGTAATGATACATCTTTACCTTTTCATTATTTCAAAACATGAAATAATGACTTACCAATCATCAATTGAGAGGCTTATTGTAAACTCTTGATATGCCACATTTATTGTTTTATAGATTTTCGCAGTGTTGTAGCCATCCATTGTCTTATATTTGTTAGAAGGCTCCCTTAAACACTTGTTACTAGTACCTAATAAACGTCCTGCAAAAGTAATGTTTTTTTTTCATCTGTTCAACCTTTTGAAGGCAAAAGCAAACAAAAATTAAAATGTGGCTTATCAAGTTTTTACAACAAGTCCTTCAATTTTATAATGCATGAAAGATAAACGTAAAGTAATAATTAAAATATATTATTGAATATCTATTTATAGAAACATAACTTTATGATTTTTTGTAAGCATGAGTTTAAGGTATATACTTTTAACTATACAAACATAAACTCGTAGCACAAGAATTTATTTATATTTTAAGCAACCCATTTTTATATGTAACGATAGCTCAGTTGGTAGAGTACTTGCCTAGCATCCAGACACCCCATAAGCGAATTACAGCTCGACCACGTTATTAATTAAATTAAAATGAAATATTAGTAATAATTTTTTTTTGTGAAAATCTATTTATAAAAACATTACTTTTCCGAACCCAGTAACCATATAAGTCACCAGTTACATTCCACGCATCACTTTAAAGTTCATCGCCTGAAAAAATCATCAGTGAAGTAAGGTGTATTATAATGCGTGTAGGCGACACATTACCCATTATTTGGTAATGTGTAGTTTTGCTGGGAAGTAACGCAAACACATGCACTTATGAAAAAAATATGTTAGGGATACTCGGAGTTTTAAAGTTCCTAATTGTTGCCTTCGTTTTCTGTAAAAATATAAACATTTTTAAATTAAACATTTTATAATGAATTAGAAATGTACTTACCAGGATATGTATTAAATAGCATTCCAGACACCAACTTATCCAGAGAACTTCTTTTATCGAAAATATGTTAGGAACACTCAAAGCTTTAAAGTGCAATTTATTGTCTTCGATTTACATAAAAATATAATTAAAATTGTTACATTAAATATTTGGTAATCAATTGGAAAAGTACTCGCCGTAAATTGTTTTATTTTATATTTCGGACGCTAACTTATCATGAGGGCTCCCCTTATTGCACCATTCATCTTCTTATTGTAAAGGGTGTTTTTTATAGAGGTATAGAACTATGAAATGGAATAAAACAAAGATGAATTTTTTAAATTGACGTGAAATTTACTTTATTCGAAAGATAATCTTCTGGCATTATAATCTAAATATGACTTCTGGCATATTACCGCCTGGCTCGGACGTAGTCTAATTTGGAGGTCAAATTTTCGATAACTTTTTTCAACATTATATTGGCAATAACGCGGAGAATGTCTTCCTCCAAGTCGTCAATCGTTTCGGGATAATCGGCGTAGACTAGCGACTTCACATATCCCCACAGAAAATAGCCCAGCGGCTTTAAATCGCACGTTCTTGGAGGACAATTCACGGGTCCAAAACGTGAAACTATGCCTTTACCAAACGTTTCCTTCAATAAATCTATTGTGGCTCGAATCTACGCCTTGTTAGATGATCGTGTGGCTTCAATTGTTGTTGGATTTTGTAAGATTTTCCATAAAGTGGATGGACACATATCAAATTCCTGTGCACAATGGCGGATAGACTGATTGGGGTCTTCCTCTACGCTACGTTCTACATCAGCAATGACTTCTGTACGCACTGTACGACGTCTCTGTGGATGCATAGTATTAGTTAGAGTAAACGTGGTGCGAAAACTTTCCATAGCAAATCGAATTAATTGCTCTGATGGACGATTAAGTTGACAGTAAAATGGACGTAGTACCCGATACGTATTCCGAACAGAACCATGATTTTCAAAATAAATTTGTACAATTTGGAAGCGTTGTTCAGGCGTCAGTCTATTCGTGCTTATTTCAAATTCAAAGGTCCTTATTGTCCTTTTTAATATTTGTGGCATAATGACATTAGTTATGCTGTTCTTCTATATAGTTATAGTCGAGATAGTAAAATAGAAATTCTAAAGATGTGTTCGGAGATGACAAACACTTTTGATCAGGGAGCGCCGCCTTCCAATCATCGTAGGGTGTCGAAATTTGGCCCAGACATTACAACCAAACCCCTCTCATAATTTCTGGTACGTTGAATAGTAGCTCAACAAAATTCTCTTGGTCCATGCTAGTGTACAGTAGGGCGATAACTTTTTGCATTTTTTGCAAATATCAAATCTCCCCAGACAAAATCGTGTAGGGCATGGACAAATATTAAGAACTGCGTTTTTACCAAATTGAACTGAAATAGTTTTTTTTATCATTAATACAATATTTGCCATTAGAAAACCCCTGGGGAGAATTTTGTCCAAAAAAAGTTATCACCCTAGTGTACAGGCTAGAATCTTTAGTCATAGTACACTGTGTGTATTAAATAAACAATAACACTTTCTGACTATATCATTAGGGCCATAAGTCAGTTTTGCCGTACTCTTCAATTTCCACATGTTTTACTTTTAAATTTTAAAATATTAAAACCAAAAGTTTATTTTTCGATGTTTTATCATAAATTGATCTTGAACTTGAATAATCTTGCTCGCATCATAATAAAAGATAAAAGATAAAAAAAGATACAAAATAAAAGATCGAAAAATAAACTTTTGCTTTTAATGTTCCAAAATTTAAAAGTAAAACATTTCAAAACTGACTATTTTAGCAATTTTTTCTGCATTGTCATTTTGAACTAATTCTTAGTAGTTTAGCAAAAATGTTTACTATATGTTTTTCTATTAGTGTATGAATTGATACACACAGAGAATAAATTGGTTGGAATTCCATTGTAACCAACAAATTTTAATCATTATTCAATATTTTTAATTGTAAGTACTTAATCAGAATAATTAAACTATATTGTAAACAGAAAATATATAAAATTAACTTAAACACAGTCACATCATTCAAACTATTGGTTTTCCTTATCAATATTGAAAAAATATTAACTTCTACATTACCTTTTAATACCAACAACCCACCACTTTTCGGAGATGTTATCCCTTGAATAAAATATTTGCAGTTAAAATAGAATATTAGTTTCACTTGCACAAAAAAAAAAAAAAAAAAAAACAATCACGCTATTTAAAATATTAGTTTTAGTTGCCTATTTGAATATAATATAATAAGAATAATTTTTCTCTATTTACATAAACTTTACAATTTACTTTGCAATTCATTTAATTGAGCTTTCATATGTAATAAAGAGTACATTTTATCGACAATGTTTATACTAAAACGTCTGTCGCTAAAGGTTTCGGTAATTAATTATATTCTGATATTAGAAACGCTCTATATTTAAGGGCTATCTTCAAATATTTTATGAGATTCGTCTAATCCTCTTCTTCTTGGCCATCTAGTACACAAAAATTTCAGCATCTTCCAGAAGAGGTTTTCCAAAAACACTGGTCCTAAAATCTTTTAAAATCGGGCATACTCCGAGAAAATGTTGAAATGTTTAGTGTTCGTGCAGATTACACATTGTGCAATGTTTCCAACTTTCACTTTCGTTTATGTCAACGTAGTATCAGTTTGCGTTAAGTCGTATCATCCCACTTCTTGCCTTGATTACCCAGGTGATTTTTTCAAGGTTATGATTTTGTATGATATATTTAATATAATATAAAGTTTTTTAATAGTTTTGGTAGCTCTAATAAAATATTAAGATTAGCAATCCAATTTCTTTTGTACATACAAATCTATTTTTAGACATTCATATTTAAACTTTAAAGAAAAAAATATTCAAAGTAAAAATTTGAAAATACAAATTCAAATTGGGTGTGAGCCAGAGATAAAATAATTGCCTGACAAGGAGAAGGTCACCGGTTCGACTCCAGTTCGCGGCATAAGAATTTTTTATTAATAAAATAATTTTAAAAAAATATATAATTTTTTTTATAGTTTTGGTAACTCTAATAAAATATTGAGATCAGCAACCGAATTTCTGTGGAACAAATAAATCTATTTTTAAACATACATATTTAATAGAATTAATTTTGAAAAATAAATTTTTGGATATTATCACTTTTTAGAAGGTTTTTGTATCAATAAAAATAATGGCGTATTTTTTTTTTTTTTTTTATTGCAACTCCTTCCAGTGCCTATAGGCGACTCAAATCGCGGATTTTAGGTCCCTTTTCCCATACAACAAAAACGGCTGAATATATGTCAAATCTGACTTCAGTATTCGATTCTACGGGAAATCGTAGAATCGAATGCACCAGAATGCATAAATAGAGTGGTCCAAAAAAATAATTAAAAAAAAAAAAATACTGAAGTCAGATTTGACATATATTTAGGGGTTTTTGTTGTATGGGAAAAGGAACACAAAATCCGCGATTTGAGTCTCCTATAGGCCCGGGAAGGAGTTGGAATTAAAAAAAAAATACGCCATTATTTTTATTGATACAAAACCTTTCTAAAAAGTGATAACATCCAGAAATCAAAATCAAAAAAAAAAATTTGAAAACGAACTCTAATATTTAAGTTTGAAACAAAAAACATTCAAATACAAATTCAAACTGAGTTTAGGCTAGAGGTAAAGTAATTACCTGATAAGCAGAATGTCGCCAGCCCAGTTCGTGGCATGAGATTTTTTTTTTTATTGATTTAAAATTGTGTTTTAGAAAAAATCCCATGTTTTATTAATAAAATAATTTAAAAAAATATATAATTTTAGTTTTGGTAACTCTGATAGAATATTACGATAAGCAACCGAATTTCTATTGTATATAAAAATCTCTTTTTAGACAAATATTTAAATTTGAAACTAGAAAATATTCAAGATTGAAATTAAAAAAAAAAAACATTTAAATTGGTTTTAGGCTAAAGGTAAAGTACATGCCTTACAAACGGAAGATCGCCGGTTCGAAGCATAACATTTTTTTAATTAATAAAAATAAAATAAATGTTGTTGAGCACGTGTATCTATTTATAGAGTATTATAGTCCATATACATAAAATATTCAATAGAAATTCGAAATTTGTAAATAAATGTCGGTTGTTATAATATTATTAATATTTAATAATAGTGATAGTACATGGAACCACAAAAATTCGGTTGCAACAACAAAATTGTTGTGTAATAAACTTAATTTTTGGTAAAAGTTGAATTCGGGAGTATTTTTAAAATATTTAAAAAAACCTTCCATAATTGATCAGTAAGTGTTTTAGTGTTAACTGTGCGATATTTTATCATATTATTATAGTAAAAGTAGCTGCATTTATGCACATTTTTATGCCAACAAAAATACAGCCATAATATTATTATGATCCTAACACTTGGGAGAAAAGAAAAATGACAACTTGTGGCAGTCACAAATGGCAAAAACAACATATGAGACACTTTAGTGTAATTGAAAAACACTTAAACCAATACCTACTTACTTCACACGGGCTCACACACACATAAACATAAATGCTTATTAGTACACACACCAACTTACTAATGCCATTACCCATGATTATAATGATGTGGTGGTGGTGGTAGTAATGGTATTTTTTGTTTTTGGTTAAGAGATATAACTGAAGTTGCTGCCTATATATGTATTAAACACTTACGTTTATTGCACGCATCATATGAAAATTATACATGCATATACAAACAAACACTTGTGCAATTATAATGCAAACATAAATGAACGAATTGAAATTTAACACAGTTTTAAGTGTGTGTGAGTGAGTGTGTGCTAGCAGGAATCTACTTACACACAAATACTTTAAAGACAGCATACATACATACTCAATTGTATGTTTGGTTATGTCTGGCTGTGTGTAAGACTGTAAGAAAATCATTAAAATTTTGGAAAACATAAGTTTCCACTTTATGCCAATTTCAATTATGTCACTTACACAAACATACACAAACTCAAACACTCATACATAAACAGAATGTGTGACTAAAACAATTTTGCTTACTAGATATACAGTGTCGGCCAAAACTAAGTGTACATTATTTATATTTTTAGCGTACTTCAAAAACTAAAGCTCATATTCATGTTCTCCAAACGCTTATCGATGAAAGATGTACTCAGTTACAAAATTCGTAAAGGAAATGCTGTATCGACAAAACATTCTGAACTATTTCGAAATAATGAAATAATAAAATAAAAAAAAATTAATAAAAATTTGTAATTAATGATCTTCAGAAATGAATTTGCAATTAATGATCTTCAGAAATTATAATTCCAATACAAAAACACGTTTTTTAAATTATGCTTTAATGTAGCAAACTGAAACCCATGGCCGAGATTTTTAACTCATAAAACAGTTTCAGATAAAAAATAATATTCAGTTTTACGTCCCAATATGGGCATTACCATAGTCACATACGTTACATTACGATCCAATGAGCTAAAAAGCAAATAAAACCATAATTTTTTGTACTTATTTATATATTTTTGGACTACGTAGAAAGCTCAACATTTGGCAAAAATTAGAAAACAATCGAAGTGCATGGTTCTAAATTATAAGCAATTACAGATAGTGACATGATTTGACAGAAATAAAAGTTGTTTTATCGTATCTTACAATAACGCAAAACTCTGCGAATTGAGCAGATTTTTGATTTTAAATATTTTATGTTCATTTTACAATTTGCTGAATAAGTAAAACATTGTTTTACAAGCCATATTGTGAAACGTGCAGTTACGTAGCGTGATGTGACATAAAGTTCATGTTTGGTATATGCTAGCAAGTAAAGAAAAAAAATTTATGTATAGAGCCATACCAGAAGGATTATTGACGAAAATATGGATTTTTCAACATCGCCATTTCTGATTTACATAAAACTTGTTATATGTAGTCTCCTAAGTACTATGCCAAAAAAATTTGTCAATTTTTTTAAAATTCGTTGTCGTTCGCGTTTTATTGCTGCGTAAATTTGGTATTTTTTATACCCTCCATCCGATAGTGCAGGAGGGTATATTCACTTTGTCAAATGTTTGTAATTCTTTTAAAAAAATTCTGGGACCCCATAAACTATATATATTCTTGATCAGCATGAATAGAGAAGTCGATATAGCCATGTCCGTCTGTCCGTCTGTCCGTCTGTCCGTCCGTCTGTCTGTGGAAACACAAAATACTCCGACAATACAGAAGAGGTACTGCTAATTTTCAGTCAAATTAGTTGTTGATATCATGAGCAGTTTTCTAGTGAAAATGGTCAAAATCGGTTAACGCGTTCAAAAGTTATGAGTGAAAATGTGGGAAGACCTCTAAAATTTTTTTTTTTTTATTTCATCATACATACATACATACATACATACATACATACATACATACATACATACATATATACATACATACATACATACATACATACATACATACATACATACATACATACGTACATTCAATGCTTATACACAAGAATATACGCAAGCAGGGATGGCTGTCAATATCGCTGAAGTACCGTCCCCTATTCTAACACCTTTCAACTGACTATCGTTATCGCTTAAATACCATTACCGATATTCTTGAAATACCGTTATCCGTAAAATACCGTTACCTTAAAATACCGTTACCGAAATAATCTAACAAGATCTGAACAAAAAAACTTCTGTAAATAGATATATTTTCCCAAAGTATGATCATAAACTAGACAGTCATTTAAACTAGGGCATAATGCGGTTAAAAATTGTGGTGTGCATTAATATTACCTGAATAACTAAAATAACGTTATCCTTAAAATGCCGTTACCAAAATAATTGAAAAATCTTTTCCCTAAAATAAAGTTACCGAAATATCTAAAATATCGTTACCGCTAAAATACCGTTAGCGAAATAAATAAAATACCGATAACGCTAAAATACCGTTAACGCTAAAATCCCGTTACCGAAAAAACTGAAGTATAGTTTCCCCTAAAATACCGTTACCGAAATAAAAGAAAATAGCGTTACTACGACCAATAACCACATAGAATCGGTTACCATCCATGGTCATGATCAACACTTAAAAACAAAAAAAAAACCCACAAAATATTGTTGTTGTTTTTTTGTTTTGTTTTGTATACAGTATGTATGTACGTATGAATTAGTAGCAATCGCATGCAGAGTTGCCAGGTTTGACGATTTGTCGTCATTTTGATGATATTTAATACCCAAAATAACTAAATGACTTTTTGACGACTTTTGCTTCCAAAATGACGATTTTTTGACAATAATTTAATATGTCAGCAAGATCTAATTATTTATCATTCTCATAAAATCGCCGGCTCGATTATTAAATTTATATTATTTCGTTAAAAATTGAAAGCAAAAACCTTGTTTTTTGATCGATAGCTAGCTTTTATATGCAAAAATGCAAATCCTAGAATTGAATAAAATTTAATCCAAACCGCATTTATTTTTTTATAAATTCATTACGGGTTTAGCTTAATTTAGTTTCTGTGTGTATATTGTTAGAACATTTTTTTAAATTTTTATAAAATTTAATTGGAGTTAGATTTAAATAAAAATAAAAAAAATGTTCATGTTAAAACACAAGGCATGGACTTTTTTTGCGAAACAAATAGATCTCTAGCCCGAATATATTTCATGTTTAAAGATGATATATATGCAACTTTAAATGAAACAAAATAAATCAAAAAATAAATCCGGTGCTTAAAAAACAGGCCTAATAATATAAATAAAGTGCCAAAATTTAATAAATAAAAAATATACCATTAAGTTTGTTCTACAACACAAAAACTTGTACAAGTGATTACTGAAAGGTTTTCCTTTAGGCAAATACTCAGTAAAAACTGGTAAAAAGGGATAGTAAAGTGACAGTTTGATGCCAAAGAACTTACAAATTTTTAATGGATACATTTTTGCCAGTAAGAATTTGTAAGATGAAAAAAACATATGACTAAAAAAATATGCTTGTATTTTTAGTAAACATAAACAAAAATTAAATTTTAATTGTTTATGGATTGAAAGTGAAAAATATTAAATAATTAACTATGGAAGAAGTTGAAAAACATTTAAATTATTTTTGGTCGATAATTTCAATTAACTTTTTCCTTTTCCATAATGATCAGTTGATTTTTTTTTAAATATTTAAAACAAGCTGTTTTATCTAATTTAATAATTCCTACAAATTTTCTGTTCGTTTACTTTTTTGTAAATTTGTCTTACTTTTTGTAATTTTGTTACTGAGTAGTTTTTACTGAACTTTACAGGAAAAGTAATCGAACAGACTTATTGTTAAAGAATTTCCAAATTTTGTAAAAGAATTTAAGATTTAAAAAGTTGTGCTACTGAAAGCCAGCACGCTACCAACTAGCCTACTGGGGCACACAGTTTCAACATTTTATAAAATGAATATCGTTGTAAAATATAATGATTTTCGAAGTTTAAACCAAAGAGAAGTGTCAAAAATCGTGTTATATTACAACGATAACACGTTAACATTTGAAATGTGAATAACACTATTGTATTTTATTTTTTATTAAAACTTTATCCCTCTTCTAACAAATATATTTTATTTTAACGATTTTTCAAAATATGATGGCGATTTTGCCGTTTTTTTTTAGAAAATTTGACATTTTTATGCTCTGCAAACCTGGCAACACTGGTTATGAGTGCAAATGTGAGAAGCCCTCGAAAAATTGTTAAGCTAATTTATAAAGCATTCTTTTGTTTTCCAGATACCAGGCTTGCCATATACCTTTTTTGTTAACCCCAACAAATCAAAAAATCACCAATTAGAAAAAAGGTAGAACAAAATAGTTGAGTTAAAATTCTTTATTTATTTGACTGCATTAACCGGAGTTGCCATAACACATTAATCGTTATCAGATCAAAAAAATATCCAGGAATAAACTCCCCGAATTCAACAATGTAAATTCATAACTTTTTTTCGTACACTATTTTACTTATTCTCATTCTCAACCTTTAATAAATTTGCAAGGAAACTCTTACACTCTAATTACATTTATTAAAAACCCCATTAAATTTAAAGGACATTCACTTTCAGAACTTTTTTATTTAAGACATATAAGGTGCATACTTCATCTTAAAATCTTTTGATTATATGCATTTGTTTTCCTTAAAAGCCCTAATTTTTATTTGATACATACAAAAATAATCTAAATTAAAGTATTGATGTGTAAAAACCAATCGAATTTTGGGAAAATTTCTTAGGGTTCTTATTCTAGGAGTCGTAAACGAGAATTTTACAAGCAACTGAGCTGAAAAACAATAATTTGAAATACCAGTTTCTTTAATTTTTTGTGTCTCGAAAACACCCTAAACACTCGAAAGATTTTCTTTTATAATTTTTGACAAACTTAGTTTCATCACACTTTCCGTTTTACTTATGTGATGTATAGTATAAACACATGTGTTGTAATGTAAACTGGCATTTCATAATTATTTCATTATGTATGTCTCCGCAAGCGTATTTTTGTTCCCTTAAATTTATCTAAAATTCTGATTATTCGAAACTGTTTTTATGCGTTTGTATTCATTGCATCTCTTCTAACGATCCAAAAATATATTTTAGTAACTTTCTTTCATTTTTATATGGGCAAAGAGACAAACAACAGGCGAATTTTACAACAGTTTTTTTAACATCATAAGGAAATATAAAAATATATATATTTTTCACTACACGATAATCAGAATAACCTTTGAATACCCACTGTTATAATAGTTAGTATATATAATGTTAGTATATATAAGCATGCAGAATTTCAGATTCATTTTAGTAAACTTCAATTAAACATTTTTTCTTTTGTAACATCCCAAATACATTAATCAATCAGTCATATTTTGTTTTACTTATAAAAACAACATTATTTTTGTTATTTTTACAAAGAATATAGATATTAATATTGTTTGCACTTTCCCTGGTTTATGAAAACACCGAGATGGAGGGTATCCAAAAATTCGTCACAGCCGAATTTAATCCTTTTTATACCAAATTCGGCACATCGGACTTTAATGCTTCCACTTGTTTTTTTTTAATTTATAAAAATATATATTGTTCAAATGGTTGTACTTGTTAGACGCGTAGTCCGATTTCAAAAATTAATATTTTATTTCAAAGCTGATTTATACTTGTTTGAAAAAGGATAAAAAAAACTTAAAAATGTCTATGTTTCGCAAATATCTCAAAATTATCTCTTTTTTATCTTACATTTTTGTTTGCAGATTGACCAATATATGTTCTCTAAAACATATAAAAAATTCAGATTGAATAAACAATATATTTTAAAGAAAAACAATATTTCTGTTTCAGTTTTGGATTTAGCGCATATCAAACCTTTAGAAAAGTATAATCTAGTGTTTGGACGTTTTTTGATTTTGCAGAATGTCGTCCATTTCATTAAAAAAAGTTAAAAAAAATTAATTTTGGCTTCCAGCCATTTGATTTTGTTAGAATTAGGCATACACAGATAAAATTAAAAACGGGGTCAATTAAAAAATTAATTGAATCAAGTAATATTTAATATTTATTTGATTTTGCACCTATCACGACAATGATAATATTAATTAAAACTTTTATTGAAATTGAAAAAGAAAAAAGCAATAATTAACTATAAAAAAAAATATGATACTAAAAAAAAATGTGTGAAATACACGTTTGTATGTGGTGATGCTATGTGGTGATGCTACTTTTGTACGTGGTGATGTTATGTCTGTATTTGTGTTTGAGTATGTACTTGTTTTGTTTGTAGACCTAAAATGAATTTGATATTTTATACTGAAACTTTTCTGTTTAAAAATCAAACCTTTAATTAAATAGTTTGGGTTGATAATTTTTTTCTGTGTACGTATACACTAGAATGTCTATTACTCATTTTCTTATGATTGTGTAAATCGCGTTTTTATTCCCGTTTTTAATTTAAAAAAAAATCAAAAATTTTAAAGGAGTCAACTCTGAAGATCCATATTTTCCATAGTAGAAGCACTGTTTCAGAGATTTAAAAAGCATATGAAAGTTAAAATTGTCTGCAGCAAAATGCATTCAAAAATTGTATTCGCATTATAAATGCTTTTTCGCAAAAAAAAAAGTGGTTGTTATTTATTTTACAATACGTAAAGAAGACAAGTGAAGCTTTCATGTGAAAATGGCCCGTCTACTATAGTAAATTCTGTTGATTTTAGCGAACTATTCTGTTTTTGTCAGTCTCCAACATTAAAGGAAAGTATAACAAACATTTTGTTGATATAACAGTTTTGTTTGCTCTTTTTAGTCTACAAATATTTAGTAAAGGTTTTTGCTAATTTTAACAGATTAAATTGCTATTTACAATTAACTAAAATACAACTCGAGAGAAACTAAAGTTTTGTAAAGTTAACAGTCTTATTTTTGCTGTTCATATTTTATTAATAGTTAGCAAAAAAATTTGTTAATTTTAGCAGTTTTTTTCTGCAGCGTCCTTTTTAACAAATTTTTAGAAGCTTTTTCTGTTTTTTACAGATTTATTTCTATGAGTGTACGAAAAAAGAAAAATGTTTGTACCTCATGTACATTTGCATTTAACCCATATGCGCAAATTGTTTTCGCGATTGTATAGATTTTGCAAAAATTTTTGCTGAGTCAGCAAAATTTTAGTCAAAAAATTGCTAATGTCAGCAAAATCTTTTGCTGAAAATCATCGAGCTGAATTTTAGCCGCAAAAAAGTTTGGCTAACACTTAGTTGATTAAAAACTAAAAAATCCTTGCTAAAAGTTAATAAAATTTTTGCTGGATATTAGTAGACTGAAAAAAATTCTAAAAGTTTGTAGAAAAATATATTTTAGTGAATTTATTTGCTGGAAATCTTAAAAAAAAAATTGGGATACTTTTAGAAGTAATTTACAACACAAAAATTTAATTTAAAATTTAATATATAAAAATAAGTAGAAATAATTTATTTTTCAACTTCTTACTTACGTCAATGGTTGTCTAAATATACAAAACTTTTTTAAAATAAGAAAAGGATACATACAAAATTACCTAAGATGTGTGTCCTTGTCTTTGGTTTTAGTCTGTATATATTATTATATTTGTTTGCAATTTGATTACACTACATTAATAACCACTATAAAGATTTAGTTTACAATACACATTTAATTTAAAATATTTCATTTTGTCTTTAATTTAATTAATAGACAATTACCTTGGCAAGCCGGTGACAACATAAAATTAAAATCGTCCTTTTGTATGAAAAACAGATACAAAAATCTTGCATGGTTAATTTTTTTTTATATGTCTTACAAGAGTTGTATTTTTAGTATCATTTTCCTCATTGCTACTTCATCTACTTGATTCTGCGTATATATTTTAATCTGGTTGTCGTCCACACTATTATTGCACTAATCAGCAACATTTTTTTTAGCAAAATAAATTAGTAAAACATTAGTTCAAATCAGTTAAGTGCTGAATAAGTGTAGCTAAAATTATGGCTGAAAACACAATTTTAGCAAGCAATTTGCTGAGAAATAGTATACTTGATTTACAAGACTTTTTACTAACTTTTTTTGCTAAGTTGTTTTTTTGATTGTTGAGAAACACAGTATTTCTAAAAGTATTTCAGGTGTTAATAAATGTAAATAGTTTATTTCCTAATAATAAAATTTTTGTGTTATCATAAAGCAAATGTCATTATGAGCATTACGACCCTTATCAATTATTGTTTGTAATATCCTTCGACAAATGTCCTTTTAAATATCCTGTTTCTAGGAAAACTGTATTTATGAACGCAATATAGCAGTATCCACTCAGCAAAAAAATTTTAAATCAAAAAAATTCCGATCAAATCGACATGATGATGTGCATTTAACTCTTATATTCAGAAAGAACAAATTTGCCATTTTATGGCATTTTCTGGTATTTGATCTCGGTTACACAAAATAATAAAAATATAATAAAAATGGTTTTAATTAAATGTTTGAATAAAATCATTGTTTTAAAAATTTGTATGGTTATTGTTGCAACTTTTTGATGTCTTTTTTTGTAATTTTGAAGTTTTCATTTTGCTATTTTTTGTCTTCTTTGTATATATTTTATATAAAAATTTCTTTTTGCGATAAAAATTTCTGTTATTCTTTATCTTAAAGTGTATTTTTAAAAAATGATAAAATTTCTTATATTTAAGTACCTTAATCCAAAATAAATGTATATTTTTCGCAGATTTTCAATTCTTTAAGAAAATTCATTGCCGACTCAACAAATAATTTGATTATTTAAGCAAGTTATATTACTTCAGTATGTTTTGTGGCGTCACTATCGGAGATTACGATATTCTTTATTTCTTCAAATACTTAAAACTATATTGATGAAATACTTTATTTAAAATACTTTAAATAAACCAAAGCATTTACTAGCCATGACAGAATATGAATACCAGCGATAGTTTTTAAAGTGCACTCAAAAGAAAAATCGTACAGTTAGTTTTGGCCGACACTGTACATATGAATTCTATTTGCATTAATGTGTGCTATACTTGTAATATTCATACATATCTACATAGTGTATGTAATATGCAATACAGTTAGCACTGTAATTTAAGGGTTACCAAATTGCGAAGAAACATTATTGTTAGAAATGAGTTAAAGAGCTGTAATCTACTTCAAAAATGTTTGACACTTTAGATACTTCTACTTAAGGTTTTTGAATTTAGAGAAAGGGTTAGATTGACTATACTTAAAAGCTATGAAATGCAAAGTTTCTTGTTAAAACTTCTTCACATACATTCACTAAAAACGGAACTTCCATATCGCCGCCTGGTGACAAGTTTTATGGAAGTTTTCAACTGAAACCAAAATTTTGAGATTTTTAAACTTTCGCAGTTTTTTTCATACAATTTAAAATTAAATGGAATTTTAAAAGATCAACAATATATACAAAATTTTCAGACCAAACATACAGGTACAACGCAATGTAAAATGTAATAGGAAAACCATCAACAAGAATATTTTGTGTTTAAATATTAGTATACATGCCGGATTCGCAATTTGTTCCCAGTAATGGTAACATTATCAGTTGGACTGGCAACCCTTGCAAATAAAAAAGCTTTAAGATTGTAAGAAAAGACAAAAATAATTCATTTTATTCGGGTAATCTACACTGATAGAATTTTCCTTCATAGTATTAATGAAACGATTTCATTAAAATCGATTCATTGGTTTAATGAAAAACTTCATTAACTGAATGAAAAATCATTAATATTGGTATTTTTTTCATTAACATTTTTTAGGATTTTTTCATAATTTCATAAAAAAAATTCATTAAATCAATGAAAAATTTTCAAATTTTTTTGAATAAAAATTTTGACTTGAAATAAGAAAAAAAAGAATTTTTTTTTTTTAAAGAGAAGCAACTCAGGAAATTCTTCCTATTAATTAATGTGTTGCTTTCTTTGGAAAGGGGATAGTGGAGAGATGAAAGGTGGTGAAAGATGAAGGGCTTCAAACATGGCAACACTGTAAATGCGTGAGTAGATAAGTCTTAGAACAGTTGTTGCCCGCCACCTGATGAGAGTTGACGAATTTATTGGAGCTTTTTGTTTCATAGCCCTGATTCATTATTTTACTTCGGTAGGGTTAAGTGCTATGGAAACACCGAAGGTGGGCGCAGCGATACATATAAGTGATAGAAAACTCATACATATTATTATTCTAAATTGATGTTGTCGTCACCGGGAATCGAACCCGGGACCATCTGTGTAACAGTCCAACGCGCTAACTATTACACCATTATTACAACGCCCACATGATTTAATGAAACACCTTTCATTGACTCAATGAAACGTTTCTTTGGGGACTTTTTTATGAAAAAATTCATTGGATTAATGAAGGAATTCATTAATACTACGCACAAATTTCCATCAGTGTATTAACATCGCCGATTTTTTTTTTGTTGGGTGATATATATGATCAAACCATGAGTCTCTTGTGGGTGGTGGATTAGAATGAGGCTGAAGATTACCTAGTCGCTTAGGTTAAAATTGCGGCACTCCCTCCAGCGCTGATTCCTACAAGATATTGTTTTTTTTATCTTCTCTTACACTTATTTACAATAAGTATTTACTTTCTATTTGTAATAGCAACATTTTAATTACGATCTCAAAGCTGACAATTCAAAATGAAAAGCAAAAAAAAAAATTTTGCGAAATTTATTTTTTTTTGCTTTTTTTATAAAGAAAAAACAAGGCTTAAGTACATAGGTAGGTAGCTGGTATGGCTCTTCACGACGGAATAAATGTATAAAGTGCAAAAAAAATAAGATTTGTTCAACAGCAGCATTTTTTTCAAATTTCAAACCAATTCAATATCAATTCCATCAAAACGTACATCAAATAAAAGATATTTAAGAGTTCATATATTAAGTTAGAATAGTGTTCTACCTCAAATCCAAAATCTAACATGATATTATCATATTAGATTTTATTTGTTGCTTTTTAAAACTTAGAGCATTTTTACAATTTTTTTCATAGACATCACCCTAATCTTCAGTTGTCCGCAATATAAACACGATGATTGGCTTAACTCATACCCATACATTACATACAGCCGACAAAATTAACTTTACGACTGGAAAATATTTTACCTTAAAGTGTCGGAACATTTGTAAAACTCGTCCTATATTCTTTGATTTTCTGAGGTGATATGGCAGTCCATTTTGCCTGTTTGTCTTAATAAAATTTAAGTTTAGCAACTCTAAACCAATATTAATTTTAAAATAAAAATGATTGCCCCCATCTAATATCTACTCCTACAAACACGAAATGTCTCCAAAAGATGATATGAAATGAGTTTAAATGAATAACGTACGAATAATTCTTCATTTTGTATATTAAAGGTGTGTGTGTAAATATATGCATGTGTGTGTTTGAATTTCATTTTGACAGTTGGCATAAAGTACCTGTCAAAATTTCTAAAATCACAAATGCATTTTATCTAATGGGCTTTTGACATTTATGTCTTTGTGTTAGTAAATACTATATATAATACACACATATATATATAATACACACATATATACAATACACATATATAAACACCTACAGTTGAAGTATGTAAATTTAATAGCAAATATAATAGAAGCACTAGATATAGTCATCATAACATTTTACCTTGAGATATAAATTATATATATGTTTTTTTGTATTTTTTTCAATTGCCTGTTAGATAAATTTATTATTTGACATCTAGGCATGTTGTGGTATTTATAAATTTGTAAGAATTCATTTTTGTTTTTCATACAATTCATTTATTAAAATATGACAAATTGATTGGAGATTTCATGGTACCAATGGTACCAATTCTACTCATAAATGATTAAAAAAATAGAAAACATATTTATTTTAAAAATCATACAAATATGTGAACATTTTTAAAATAAAATTTTAAAATATTTGTCAAGCTAGAATTACTGGAGAAATACCGTTTTTTACGTGAAAGTGGTAAAACAGCTGTTTTTATGATTTATTTATAGCGACCGGTTGAAAAACTATAAAGTTAATGTAATATTTTTTACATAATAAATATTTTATTTTTTATTTTTAATACACACAATGCAAAAAAAAATCAATCAAAAGAAAACTCCATAGAATTATGCGATTTGTCGTAACCTATTTAAAAGTTGTTAAGATTTTAAATTAGTTGGTAGCGTGCTGGCTTATCAGTGCGGTGGTCGTGGGTTCGATTCCCACCAGAGGCACTGGTCTCTTTTCGCTACAACGCGCCGAAGGCCATATTAGCTAGTGCTCGGTTAGGGTAATAGTATATGATTTGTAATTATATGATTATTAATTAATAAAAAAAAAAAAAAAAAATTATTTTTTAGTCTGTTTTTAGTTCTAAGAATTTTTTCATTGTGTGTGGTTAGGTTGAGTTAGGAAAACAAATTTACCAAAATTGGCAAAAAAAAGTAGTCGAAATTGATAAAAATCGCTAAAATTAAAAAAATCCATATATTTTTAAAAATTCGATAAAATTAAATAAAAAAATCCAAAATTTAAAAATATCACCAAGGTTAAAAAAATAGTCACAATAAAAAAACCTTTGTATTATTAAATTCAATTTGGAAGATTTTTTAAATTTTATATATTTTTTTTCTACACAGAGAGAATATATTGGACGAGTTTTAATGAGATTTTTGCACTAAACAGCTGAAATTTTCTTCGCAATGTGAACGAAAAAAATCTCCAGCTTCATAATTTTAATAAAACTCATTTTAATGACAGTTTTTCATTAGCCGTATGAAGTTTTTACTAAATAACATGACATTTTTTCTTTATATTATATGAAAAACTGCATTAATTTAATGAAAAGTTTTAATGGACGAGTTCCAGTGACATTTTAAAGAATTCTCGCCGTGTATTATAAAGATTTTTTAAATTTTGTAGATGTTTTTGATTGTGCCGTTTATTCTTCAAATTTGTGGATATTTTTTTTTTTCAAATACTAGCAGTTTGTTTAAATTTTGCAGATTATTATTAAATTTTGCCGATTTTCTTTAATTTTCATAATTTTTTTTTTCAAAGTTGGCAAAATTTCGTATTTTCTTACAAGTTTAGCCAACAACTTTAAATCTTAAAGCTTTTTTATTTGGCATGGAAGGTAAACCTAAATATGAAGACATAATTTTAACAAGTTCTTAAAATTTTTGCGTTTAAAATTTTTAAAATGCCTTTTTGACTCGGAGACGCTCTTTACAAAGAACTTACAAGGGGTGTCTAGCGATTTGTTCTCTCCGATCTTAATGAAATTGAGATATGTTATTAGGAAAAAAACAAATAAGGGAAACTTATTTTTTTTGGCGGCGAAAGCTTACGTTGAAGCGCTTAAAGGTGGGGCCAAAGTTAACACATTTTTGTATGGAAACATGTCTGAAACTAATGAAATACAACATTTTTTCAAAGCAATTTTGACCAACATTGCCTACGTAGTGTGTTAGGGTTGCCATTTATTTAAAACATTTGAAATAAAGGTTAAAGAGCTCTTCGCAAAAAGTCGCATGACAGGCAAACAATTACGAATGTCGGAAGAAGCTCAGACACTCACTCGATTAAATTAAGTAGTCATAAATATACATGTTTTTTTTTTGCTTAATCCAATTATAATTCTTTAAAAAAAATGCGAGTTTTAATATCACTTAAAACACATTTTTTTTTTTTAATAACAAAAATGTTTGAAATTTATCGGACATGTTTCGTATACCAGTTAGCCCAAAAGCTCTTACAGTTGGTACCAAATTTGTCAAAAATTTTTCTGAAACAATTCCAAACTTTCCGAGACGAGCATCATCAGAGAGCTAGCCGTGCTTTGGCCGCCTCCGAACGAGCATCATCAGAGCGTAAGTCGTGCGTTGGCTACCTCCCAACGAGCATCATGAGAGAGCGAAACGTGCGTTGGCCGCCTCCTATTGAGCATCATCAGAGCGTAGGCCATGCGTTGGCCACCTCAAAGCGAGTATCATCAGAGATAAAGCAGTGCGTTGGTTGCCTCCCAACGAGCATATTCAGAGCGTTTCCTATGCGTTGGGCACCTTGCAATGAGCGTTATCAGAGCACGAGCCGTGCGTTGGCCACTTCCCATCAAACATCCGTGCGTTGGCCACCACCCAACTGTTATGCACCGAGCGTGAGCCGTGCGTTGGCCACATCCACAGAGCTTGAGCCTAGCTTCGACCACCACTGTAGCTAGAACCCGACGCAGATCACTTGTTGCTTTATCTCCCCATAGCAGTTGGTCTTAGGCTAGATTCCCTCAATTCACTTTCCTTTTTCTGTCCCATCACTTAAGTGCTAGGTGGTGGTAATTAGATTTAAGATGATAGAGTTTATAACGTTTCTTCAGAAAACCTTGTCATTTACTCTCTGTCACTAACACAAATAAATTTCTATAACAATCCCTACCCCCGCGAGCCTACCCCAGCTAACGAAAAAAAAAAAATCGTCGTTACAACGTGTCTCTTATATTTTTTTCTCTATCACATATCCAAATTTCGTTAAGATCAGAGAGAAACCACCGGGAGACTCTACTTGTCAGTTTACGTAATACGCTAGCCGATTTAAATGCAATTGTGAATGTCAGACTAAAAAAACAAACTTTTTCAAAAAACTTACGCCAATTTCTTATAAGTTTGTGATACTCGTATCCCGTTATTAGTGCGCTGACATCAATTTGGCACACCTCAACCTATATAAAATTACACAATTTTTCAAGTACTTTTCTCAAAACTCAATTCCATTATAAGGCTCAAAAACCATATGAAATAAACTGCAAAGGTTTATAAAATCTTAGCAGATTAGAGGCATCTAAAGACAATATCAATAGGTGTCGAAAATTTGTAAAGTAAATTAAATATTTTTTTACCTACACCCATCTCCGGATTATATATAATATTATATATAATTTTAATGGTATATATAATATTATATATCATCTTTAAGCCTATTAAGCTTTTCCAATGATACAGTTTTATTTTGATCCGAAAAGTATTAATTTTTAAGATAATCGCTAAAATACTTGGAAGACCCTTTCACTTTGAACAAAAATACCATAATTTTACTCACAGGGGACTTTTTAGTAGATGCACAATTTTGCAGTCATTTCAGTGAATTATACTTATGAGAAAAATTAAATACAACCAATGTTTGTTACAACGATATTAGTTTTAATGTATGGCGTATCAATTGCATTTTTCCTTAGGAATAATTGTGGTCAAAAATTAATTTTTCCTACCACACAAAGTTTTCGAGAAAATTCACATTTTAAAACACATATTTGCAAAAAGCAGATTATAATTTTTATCGCAAAATTGATCTGAAAAAACCCAAATTCATAATCAAACAAAACATTTTCGGTGTTCTCAATTTTGTGTTAAATTCTTTCCGACGAGACGTGGTAGATTTAAAACAATTTATAACTTTTCATTACATTTTGTAGTCTGTCGCCTTCTTTGTAATTCATTTGATAGTTATAGATATTTGCGTATGTATGCAAGTATATGTTGCCAAGTTTTTATTCCCCCTATTGTGAGTTGGAATTTAATTTTTAAAAAAAAAGTTAATAAAATGAGACTACCACATACATAAAATTTATATGAATATTATTGATTTTTATTTGTTGCATGTTTTAATTAAACACTTATTGTTACCACACTTCATTAGTGGTTTTCAGCGCAATTTTGCTTTTTTTTATTATTTAAATGCAATTTAATTTAATAGTGATTATTACAATTGACTACTCCGAATTGACTGGTATAGCAAATTAATATAAGTTTTAAAAGTGAATGTTAATATTTATGATTTTTTAATTCTTTTTACTTAAAATTTCGAGTTTTGGCTTAACTGCTAAACTGCGTTCTTCAAAAAAAAAGTAGGTGGTCCCTCCAGAACTAAACAAAGATAGTTTTTTTCTATCTTCCGGGGCCCAAAAACTGGTAAGCGTAGCAGAATACAAAAGTGTGTACACTACACACAGCGAAAAAAAGTGCCAATAGAATTGAAAAGTGTATTTTAATAGTATAAACTTATAAATTCAGTTAGAAAAAGAATATTTGCATTAGATTTCTCAATATTTTGGGTGGTGCAACTAAAATTCAGCTGAATTAACCGAACTTTGTTGTGAAAACTAATGTTTAGTTACACCTACCGACTGAAGTTCTTAATACCTGAATTTGAGTCGAAGTAACCGAATTTTTGTTGGCAAATAGCTAAATTTTTCACTGTGTGTAATGAACGGAAAGTTACTCAGGATTTCCAAAATCATATTATTTTTAGTATCTATGTTACGTATCGCCCTTTAACTCATTTCAAATTTTACATGCAGTTCTATTTCCGAAAACACTTACAAATACATCGAAATTAGAACAGTATATTTTTTTTTTATAAATCGCAAAATGAAAAAAACAATACTCAGCGAAGCCGCTAAACTGCCTATAACATAGGAGAAAATACCTAAGCCCGACCAAAGGTCGGTCACGCAGAAAACTTTACTCAGCGAAGCCACTAAACTGCCTATCACATATGAGAAAACCAATTAGTCGGCCGATAGCCGGACACGCAGAAAAACTTTACTCAGCGAAGCCACTAAACTACATATCACGTAGGAGAAAACCCTTAAGTCCGGCCAAAGGCCGGTCACGCAAAAAGACTTTGCTCAGCGCCGTCACTAAAATTTACTCAGCGAAGCCACTAAACTGTCTATCAGTTAGTTTTTAATTCTAATTTTATTCATAATTGCAGCTTTGAAAATAATGCAAAGTTTTAAACATTTTTTTTTTGCCTAGTGCTGTTAAGGGTTAAACATTTTATAAAACCAAATATTTTGTTCCTGAGTATAGAATATAATATAAAAAAAAATTTAATATTAATTTTTTTTATATATTTAGTTTTTTTATATATTTAGTTAGAATTATGTTGTCATATTAGATTTTATTTGTTGCTTTTCAAAAAGTTTGATCATCTTCATGATAGATAATACAATTGTTTCATTGGCATCACCCAGATCTTGAGTTGTCCGAACAAGAAAACGATAATTGGCTTAACTCAAACCGAGACAACAGACCAAATAATTTTTATGAAAATATGTCGGCTTTGAAAATAGGGAAAAATTTTAAAGTTTAGTAGCAGCACTAAATTATTTTTTGAAAATTTTTGAAAAAATCCATCCAAAATTTAAAAATTTGTTTTTTTTTTTAAGAAGCAGCCTAATATAAATATATACGATATCTAAAAAGATGGGAACATAACGGGTTTCTTTTTAGTTTATTTGAAATTTACACAGAAAATTTATTCTAGTAAAAATGATATCAACTGCACTAAAGAAATGGCACTAAAGAAATCCACTAAATCATTTTTGTAATCTTTTTGATGAACAGCTAATCCAGGCGCTACGAAATAACCCCCAATGAAATAACACCCAAACGACAAAATGAAATAACCCCCAATGAAATAAATCCCAAAAAAAATGAAATAAGTCCCAACAAAAAAAGAGATTACGATGCATAGCTTGATGCTAAGACCGTGAGTTCAAATCACAGTACGACACCAAAAAATAAAAAAGTTTTTCATATAGAGCAAAATTAACAATATAAAATACTTTGTTCAATTGACACATAAATTAACCACTGACGAGTCCCAGGAGGGGGACGAAACTGCGGCAGTCTGGTGTATCCCTTGTGTCCGTAAAATTTTTCAATAAAAATGTTTTCTTCTTCTTCTTCCTGTAAAGAGACTAACTAAAGAAATATTCTACAGTAATTAATATAAAAAATTAATTACGATTGTCATTATCTGACGGTTGCAAAACACTTTCTAACAAAAAAAAAAATAAATAATACCCAAAAGAAATGAAATATTCCCCAAAGGTGAAAATGAAATAACACCCAAAATTTGGGGGTTGTTTCGTAATGAAATAACTCCCAAAGGAAGAAATGAAATAACCCCCAATGAAATAAGCTCCAAAGAAATGAAATATGTCCCCAATTTTTTTTATTTTTTGTTTTCATATTTTTGATTCTCTTGTAACACTGTTCAGTTTTTCTGCGTGGCGGCCTGCGGTCGATCTTAGGGGTTTTCTCCTCCATAGGACGCGCGCAGGGAAACTTTATTCAGCGAAGCCACCTGCCGCGTCCAATGGAGGAGAAAACCCCTAAGAGCGGCCGCAGGCCGCCACGCAGAAAAACTAACAAATATTAAAAAAATTTCACTTTTAGCAAAATGAAATATACCCCAAAAAATATGAAATAACCCCCAAAATAATTGCATATGAAATAATCTCCAAAGAATTTAAATTTTGGGCTTTATTTCATTGGGGGTTGCTTCATAATGAAATAATCTCCAAACCGTAAGATGAAATAATCCCCAAAAAAAATGAAAAAACCCCCAAACAATTTTACACAATTTTTTTGGGGGTTATTTCATTTTTGGCCGTTGGGGGTTATTTCATTGGGGGTTATTTCGTAGCGCCGCTAATCCAACTTTCCGGCATCTTAGTATTTCTAAACAACTCTGTATTCACACTACTAATTGTTTGCATTGTCTCTATGTTTTGATATAATTTCGGTTGGTAACGCTAAAAAACAGGCCTACAAAGTCAGGCAAAAAGTAACGTGTCTGCAAAATGTTTGCCATCTTGGCATTGTAAACTGACAAATTTAATCTTTTAGTTGTCATTTTAACTTTTAACTTTCGAAAAATGCATATGTAAACGAGGAAGTTTAAATAGGTTGATTAACATTAATTAAGTGAATTAATTTCGCTGTATAAACTCCCTATTTGTGATCGGTTAAGTGTTATAAATTCTTTCTATTCTCTATTTTTTAAATTAAATTTTTTGAAAACATCCCAGGCAGAAAAATACAATCAGCACAGTGTTGACAAAGCGTCGGCGATGGTCGTTTATGAGTTCGCAGAACGTGGGATTAACAATATGGACAGTATTGGCCTGTTAACCGATTGACAACTCTGGTCAACCGTTGGTTTGAACGTACTTGCCAACGTTGGCAAATATAATAAAGTAATTATAAAAAAATGCTTCTAATTTGCTGTAGTATTGGTAAAAACAATATTGGCAAATAGTTTTTCGGGTAGTACTGGCAAAACACCTGCTTTGCAAACAATATAGTGGTTTCCTAGTACAATATTAGATGTACCTTTGGTAATTTTTAACACAGTAGGATTTACAAAAAAAGCAGTGGTTTGTCAGTACTATTTTTTTGGTACGGTTGGCAATTTCTACCTAGGATGCTTTGCAATCAAGCTAGTAGTCAGGAGATTGCTTGCAAAAAAATTGCTAATGTCAGCAAAATCTTTTTTTAGCAACAAAATTAGTAGATTCAGCAAACGTTTTGCTAACACTTAGTGGATTAGAAATTAAAAAACCTTTGCTAAAAATTAATAAAATTTTTGCTGAATATTAGTAGACTGAAAAAAACTCAAAACATTTGTAGAAAAATTATACTTTAGTTAATTTATTTACTGAAAATTGTAAAATATATTTCTTCTTTTAAAAATAATTTACAATGCGTTACAAAATATAAAAATGTTCGTAATCTAAAATTGTCGACATGAATTAATGTAATATCTAAAAAAAATAAAAATAATTATATATAACATAAACAAAATTACATTTCAACTACTAACATCAATGGCTGTCCAAATGATACTGTCTTATAAAGGAACGCAAATGCCGCAGATATTTATAGAAACGAAACGAAAAAATAACAAACTATAACTTATATCACCCTTTTTTGCAATAAGAAAAAGTAAACATAAAAATCTACCTAAGATGTGTTGGTTTGTCTTTGTCTTTAACTCTGGCCTGTCTACCTGTCTGTATATTTGTTTGCAATTTGACCACACCACATTATTAATCTCTATAAACATTTAGTTTACAAATACACATTTAATTTTTATTAAATCAAAATATTTTATTTTGTCTTTATATTTAATTAATAGACAATTACTTTCACACGCCGGTGCCAGAGCAAAATTTAATATGTTTCAATCCACAATTTTGTTTTATGTATGAAAACCAGATATAAAAATCTTCTATGGTTAATTTTTTTGTATGTCTTACAAGAGTTGTACTTTTTAGTATCATTTTCCTCATACTACTACACCTTGACATGCGACATCTAGTTCATTCTGCTTATATCTATTAATCTGGTTGTCGTCCACCCTATTAATGTGCTAATAAGCACAATTTTTTTAGCAAAATAAATTAGTAAAACATTAGTAAAATATCAGTTCAAAGCAGTTAAGTGCTGAATAAGTATTACTAAAATTTTAGCTGAAAATACAAATTTAGCAAAAAATTTGCTGAAAAACAGTTTACCTGATTTACAAAACGTTTTACTAACTTTTATACTAACTTTTTTTTTTTGAGTGCACTGTATTACACTCAAAAACAAAGTCATCAACATTTTTGCTGGGAGGATCCTTGCAGAAAAAATGTTAATGTCAGCAAAAAATGTTTGCTCAATTTACTAATTTTTTACTGACTGTACTGACTTTACTTTAGTGTAATTAAACCTTTAATTTCAAAATATTCAAAAATATGCAATAAAATTCATACAAAATGCATATCTTAGTATCGCCAATTTTTTTTTATTCGGAAAAATACTTGATCAATCTACATTTTGGGCTATTGACTGCAAACATGCATTAGCATGAAAGTCACTGCTCTGTTGATCATATATATGATTGTGCATTTAAATTGCGTTTTATATGATTCTTATATTATAGCTTTTATTTTTTTTTAGTAAATTTTATTTTGTAACTACTTCATTTGTCGAAATCTAAAAACCAAAAGTATGTCATAAAAAAATTCCACCAACTTCTGTTAAGCTAATGTATCTTTTGAAGTGGTTGCCAAAAAATGTTTCATTCTTTTGTTAATCTGCTTCTTTATTTTAAAGAGCATTGTTATCTCGAAAAAATAAAATGTGGTATAAATGTTATATTCAAATACATTTATACATACTAAGTACTAGGTAGTGATTGTGTCAGTGTATAGATAACTAAATATGAAATGCAAAAATATATATTTAAATGCATAATCTGGCCAACAAAAAAAAAACAGAAAAAAGGAAGAACAGAAACAGGCTTTATAGCCGCCTTAACTTTAAAAATCATGTCATAGATTTAAGTATTAAAAAAAATACAAACAACTACCACAACATTAAATGGATATAAAATGAAAAAAAGAGAACCTTATAGATTGGCCACAACTATTATAACTATTTATACTACTAACAATGAAACAAGCTGGCAACAGATATAAGTTTTAGGGTGATATTTATATATTCTACATTATATTAAATCATATAGAGTTTACAAAACAATATACGGGGCGTATGAGTTATGTATATATACCCATATAAATATTAAGTATACGCTTACATTAAGAAACAAGGTGCTATGAAACAAAACTTTACAGTTACGCAAACTTATAATCTGGTAAAAAGTGGACTTACGCGCTTTAGAAATAAGCAACAGCACTAATTGTACTTTTCTCTCAAAGCCTATGCACAGTGGGGAATTTGATGAACAAATATTGTTAATAAATAAAGAACTTCTAATCTACACTGATAGAAAAACCGTCATAACCCTTATGTATTTTGACATCAGTTCTATGACAAATGTCTTCGTTTTTGACCCCATGACACTTGTCATCACGGTGATGTCAGCCTTAACATCACTTAACCAAATTGTCATCAGGGTCGAAAACTTAAATTGTGTCATCAATGGGATGAGACATCGGCGTCACATAAATGACGAATCGGAGTCAATTTAATAAAAAAAATGTCATCATTGCTATGGCAGATAATTAGTTTTCAGATGAAGCTCATTTTGATCTTGTCGGGTATGTAAACAAGCAAAATTGTCGCATTTGGGGCACAGAAAACCTGCACGCATACATTGAAAAGCCGATACACCCAAAACGAGTCACTGTTTGGTGCGGATTTTGGTCCAGAGGCATAATTGGGCCATAATTGGACCGATCGATGCATGGCCAGCCTAGGCAGCCATTTGAATGAAATTATTTTCCATTATTATCCGGAAGGATTGTACTTTCAAATAAAAAAAGAAATTTGAGAAAATATTCAGTAGTTTTTTTTATAGCATTTTCAAAAATAAAAAAGTTATTTGGCGGACCCGTTATAATGATTACATGTCATCAATATGAATGTTATATATTGTATAAAATGCTTCTTGCTTTGACAACAAATGTACATCAATGTGATGTATCTTATGCAAGTTTTAGAAATGCGTCTAAAAACAAAAAATAAGGAATAAAACATTAACATTTTTACTAAAACACACTTTACAAACATTTTAACGTTATTTAGTTTTATTCTTTATTCGTACTTTTATTGTTAATAATGTACCAAATGTGGCATCGAATTGATGTCACTGTTGTCATAGCACGGATGACGCGTAAAATATGACAAAATTATATGATAACGTTCGTCATTAAATTGATGTCACTTATTGCATCATTGATGTCATTTGTAATAACATTGATGTCACAATTCTGATGTTAGGGCATCATCAATAAGAAGATGCATTTTTCTATCAGTGTACTGATCCGATCGGTATGAATCAAATTGAAGATTGTTAAGGAGGCGTGTTTTTTTTTAAGTATTTTGAGTAGGTCACCCTGCTTTAGTACAGTGTGTACCTGCTGTCAAAATTGAATACCTCATGTAAAAAAAATATTTTAGGGTGTGGAACTTTTATAAATGTTGACCGACTTGTAAAATGTTTCGACTGGACTAAAGTCCAATGTAAGTTTAAGAAACATGCTTATTATACACCAGAGAACAGAATGAGACCATTCGTTTTTGTTGTCCATTCATACATTCATTGCTTTTGCATTGATTTTATTCAACAACAACAGCTTATGCTGTTTATTCCATTTATTGTTTTTGTTGAATATCTTTTTAACATTCATTTTTATAATGCCGTTACATGTCATGCAATGAAATGATCACACATGAATAACATGAAATCAATGACAACATTCGCGTAGTATTCGTTGACCTGTAGCAATAATAATATTTTTTTTTAGTTTTATTAAACATGAAATATGTATAAATTTTTGTTTACTTTTATTAAACATGAAATATGTATAAAATTTTTTAATTTTCTTAATATGTTTCACAAAAAAATTTGTTAACGTTTTATTCATTTAACATTGAGACCATTCATACCAATCGTTGTGTATTCGTTGTTTTCGTGAGTGTTAAGTGAGTTTAACACGAGGCAAGCAATGCAATGCATGGTTTTCGTTACACTCACTTTTCTCAATTCTGTCGATTGTTGCTTTATTGAAATGATGTGAGTTGACAACAATGTACGCATTTTTTGTGATTGCATTCAAAAGCATGAAATAAGGCACTCAAACCGTTCTCTGTTATACACTGCAAAAAATCCATACAACATTTTATGTAAAACATTTTCGTAGTTATTTTCTTTCGTAATTCGTATATTGTACGAAATTCAGTTTAGGCAATATTTGACACATTTTACGCATACAACGGAAATCTTTCGTATTTGTATCCTTTTTCCAGGGATATCTGTAAAAAAAAGAGGATTTTTAATTTTGTTGTGCGGAGATTTTTGTGACATAAATATATAATTGACATATTTTAATCTTCGTCGATTTAAGTAAATGCATGTTCCAGCATTTTTTGAAATTCGCACTAGTTCGTTCGACTAAAAAACGATTTTTTTCTGTAATGCGTTGTGCGAAACACATGAAAATCAACTACAAACGGATGAGCTCTACTAGATAATCGAGTATTGCGAATAAAAACTCGGGCTCTAGGAATAAGTTCACTTATCTCAGATGAGCACCTCCCATGGTAATATCGATAGAAAAGTGTCACACAACCCACATTCCGATGATGCTACAATGAATCAATAGAGTTGGATACACTACTGTCATTGATAAGCTTCATCGCCCTCCCCTGACCACGGTCCCGAAGCTTCAGAATATACACTGAAGCCCCTGCCCATATATGAGAGTTGTATTCCATTTATTATTTTCCTCAGACCCTTGAGTTGCTTGAAATCAATTTTTTGCGGATAAACTAACTTTTTATAGTGTTTTCGTGAGTGCATTAATTTTTGAAGTGATTTTAAAATGATCTGGTAATATAATAAACCAAATTCAATTAAGTCGTAATTCAACAAAAAAAATGGCATCAACATTTTGTTTATGTAAATTATACCGAAATTTTTTTACGGAAATGATCAAACTTTAGATTAAATATTGCACCACACTATTGAGCGTTCACCTTAAATAGTTTTGAAAAAGTAATACAGTAAAGTCCTTTTAAATGGGAAAATCTGATAAAAGTCAGTAATCTAACATCAGACAAAAGTATATTCATTTGTAAAACCGTTGGGTTATAACATATTATCATTAAAATTATTCCTTTAATTTTGTTTTATTTGAGAAACCCGACTTCCAAAACCCATTTAATTTCTATCTGTATAATTATATTTTAGTTTTAACCAAAAAAGAAAACATACAAACTTTACTTAGTGGAGAAATGTGATGTAAACGTCATTTTTTAGCTATAGGACAATATCTGAAAAGTTTATGAATGGTGCCAGACGGTTTTTTAAATTTGAGGATTTTCAAAAATATCGATATTTCTTTGGGGAAAATGAAATTTTTTATCTTCTTTTGATAAATATGTAAGTGTTTTAGATTTTTATTTTTAAATTAGTACCTCTTTTATGATTTTGGTTCAAAAATGCTTTAATTCACAAAGTTTTTATTGTATATTTGAAAAAAAAAACCAATTTCACAACAATATGAAATTTTGACTTTGAGGTCTTGCCAAAGAAAAACAGTTTGCCACAATGATACAATATTTTACTCTCAAAATATTAATTTTTCCTGGATTTTGAATATATAAACATAATTTGGCTGCACCTTAAACGTACTTTTGGCCAAAAAGTGGAGAGCATGACCCAATGTGCCATAAACAAAATATATCATGGCAAAAAAAAAAAAAAACAAAATTTAAATAACTTTTAAGGTAGAAGAGATAACCTACCCTATTTTCTTAGACTTACAACATACATTACTATGGGCTAAAAAGTTTAGAAATCGGTACACATTTGCAAAAGTTACACACCCAAAATTTTTTTATACACTAGGTAGTCTAATTTGACAACCTTTAAGTACACCCTGTACATGGTGACCCAATCACAATATTTCAAATGATGAACACCTCTTTAACAATTTCCAATTTGATTCATACCAATCGGATCAGTAGCTTAAAAGTTCTATATTTATAGCCGTTATTTTTTTTCAAATACCCCACTGTGCAGTGCCAATTATTTTTTTTAGGATTTTTTAATTATCCGTTATTTAATATAAGTGCCTATCTTATAACTACACTACTAACAATATTCGTACATGGATAATTTGGCATACTATCGTCAACAACAACAATCAGAACAACAACAACACAAATTGCAGAAACAACCAACAACATGAGGGTGTTGCTAAGAATTTCCTTAAAACATTTAAACTATTGTTTGTTTAGAACTTTAGTTTAGAATATAAAAAAAATCTTCTACCAATAAAAACATGGCCAGCAACAATGCCATAAATATGCATTAGGGTTTTTTTTCTGCTTCTACTTCTTCGTCATCTTCCTTGCCTTATGTTTCTTTAGAGCACTCGTATGTGAAGTATTTCAAAAATTTTCGACACTTTGAGGTAAAATATTTTCAACATTTTTTTTTTTGGTATGACATGAGTAACCATTTGTGTAAATGTTAGTCGATGTTTAGACCATGGTAAATCCATTTCCGTTAATAAATTATTTTAGTTTTAAGTTTAAAGCAAATTAAAAATATTAAAATAGTAGTGAATTTTGAAGAGTAATATTTCCCAAAGTATATAGACTATTTCAAAGATTTAAAAAGCATATGAAAGTTGAAATTGTCTACTCTACGATTTGTAATTAAAAACCAACCACTTTTTTGCAAAAATGCATTCATAATGCAAATACAATTTTTTATTTTATTTTGAAACGTCGTCCTTTTTAAAAAAATTATAGCTCTTGGAATAAATAACAACTTTGACTTTTTTGGGCCCAGAATTGTAACTATTTTTAATAATCTTTTCAAAAACAGCGTAATACATTTTTCCAGATAAAACTTATTTATTTTTTTTATTTTTTATAATTAAAGTTTTTTTTTTAATTTTAAAAAAATTACAACAGCACAGAATTTTGAAAAGCATTATCTTCTAAACTATATTGACTATTTCCATAATTTAAAAGTCATTTGAAATCTGTAGATATCTAGTTTACGAATTGCGGTTCAAAAATAATGTGTTTTTCTAAAATCCATTTTTTACAAAAATGAGATATTTTAATGAACCTCGCATTTAGAGCATATTTTTTAAAAAGAGACGTTATTTTTATATTTTAAATCGTAAAGTAGACTACTATAGCTTTTAGACGCTTTTTAAATTATTGAAATATATTTCTTTGGTAATGGGTGCGATGAAGTAATGCATTATCTTGTAATGTGTACCCCTTACCTGTATCATTATTTTCCAATAAGAAGTAATGAGTTACCGATAATTGAACACTCATGGATTACCTTATTACATTTTACATTACTTGAAAACATAAAATAATGACTTACCGATCATAAATTACATAATGCATGAGTTATAAACGTAAAGTAATTATTAATATATATTTTTGAAAATCTATTTATAGACACATTACTTTGTGATTTTTTGTAAACATGAGGGTAAGGTGTATATTTTTGATATCAGGAACGAAAACACGAAGCACAACAACTCATTTACATTTTAAGAAATAAAATATTATATGTATCGATAGCTCAGTTGGCAGAGTTCTCGCCTAACTAATTTTTAAATACCAGAGACCCAGGTTCGAATGCCAGCATGACCACGTAATTTATTTAATAAAATAAAAAGGTTATTTATTTAATTAAAAAAAAAATATCTGTAAAAAGAATTTTTATGCATTTTTTTATGAAAATCTATTTGTAGACACATTACATTTTCCCACCATGTAACCATATAAGTAACCAGTTACTTTACCCCCTATAAGGTAATGAGTCCACCCATTACTTTTAGGCTCATCGCCTGTAAAATTCATCAGTGAAGTATGGTGTAATGTAATGCGTGAAGCCAGGCACGTAGCTAGGGGGGGGGGGGGGCTTGGGGGCTAGAGCCCCCCCCCGAAATGATTTGACAAATTTAAAAACTTAATACAATTCGTTAGAAAGTAACAATGTTATTGATAAATTTAATATGAAAATATTTATTTTTGACTTGGATCAAATAGGAAATAGTTTTATATGGTACGAATCTTAAAATTTCGTTAGAAAACATCGCCTGCAAATGGGCGGCTTTCATTGTTAGAGTTGATTTTCCACAAAAAGCAATAAATAAAATCATTTCATAAGAGATTTCGAAGTCTTTGACTTAAAATATAATAAAAAAATTGTTTGAGACAATGCAAACTAAAAATTAAATAGGTATACACAGAAAAAACTAAAATTGAGTTTTAATTAAAATATTTGTTGATTCAGCAAAAGTTTAACTGAATTCGGTCGTGTTGATGCCATTGTAGTGACAACTAAAATAATTTGTACCTATTTAATTAATATTATTTTCAATTACATATAGTTTTATTCACATCTATTAAAAATTTAATTGAATATTGTTTACTATTGGGAAAAATTACAAAATTTTAAAAAAATCACCAAAATTGTAAAAAAAAATCGCCAAAATTTAAAAAAATCGAGTCCATTTGAAAAAATCGCAAAATTTAAAAAAAAAAATTGACAAAATTTTAAAAACAATCATCAAAATTGCAGAAATTTAAAAAACTCCCAAAAGAAACGCCAAAATTCGAAAAAAATTTAAAAAAAATCACCAAAACTAAAGACTTTAGAACATTTTTTTAAATTCGGCGACTTTTTAAAATTTTTGCATTTGTTTCAATGTTGTTATTATACGTTATAAAAACTGAAAATTTTTTTTATACCAAATTTATTTTCAATTAAACAGTTAATTGAAAGTAACAAAAGTTTAATTGAAATTTTTTTGACAATGATTTTTTCTGTGTACTTTGACATAATCTTTTAAAATGGAGGTACCACTAAGACTCAAAATTAAGTTTACTTGTGCCGTAAAAGTCGTTACTTTACTTACAGTGCAATCTTTTTATATAAATTTGGTTTGCTACGCACGCATCTGGTAACATAGTTTTCAGTATTTTTTTTACGATATATATTACGATATCTCATATATTTTTTTAATTTTTTGAAACAAATTTAAGCCTCAAAGTTTGATCGATATGCATAATGTGTTAACGTGGTCCAATGTGACTCAAATTTTCTCAATTTTTTTTTTTAGACTAAATGTAAACTAATTTCTATCGGCGCTCCTTGAAATGCGACATTTTAAAATCAAGCAGCTAAACCAGTCTTTGTGTATAACGATGTAGTTTTTTTTAGACATTTTAAAGGGTTTTTATTTAAAAAAATTGATTAGAGACAATTTGATAAACGTTTGAAATTGTCCAAAATTCGAAATACATAATTTAGTTTAAATAAGACCTAGGCGATGTCAGGTATATTTTTAAATTTTCCAATTTTATATTTTTTCTTTATTATTATTTCTTTCATACTACAATCACGCTTGCTTGTAAAATTTACGATTTTTTTAATACAAGACATGAAGTCGGATATATGAAAAAGGGGAAAAAAAGCGAATAATTTGTTAAAATAATTCAAATAAGTGGCAGCCGGGGTCCACGACATAGTGTCAAAATGGTTTTCAAAATGTGTGTTTTCTAGAGCATTTTTAAATAAGTCTAAATTTCCTAAACTTTCATACAAAGATTTTAAAAATAGATACGTTTTTCATATATTTTTGCTGCTTTATCACCTATCCGAATTTCATTAATTTCAAAGGGAACCCATAGGAAAAGCATCAGGCAAATTATATAGGATATTTGCTTTTAATTTGTTTTTTGGACGGTTATAAATCTTTAATTTCCCGAGTTAAAACGTTTGCATAAAATAATACATTATTTTATATGCACGTATAAGGTTTTGTCTGCCAGTGCATTTATCCGGACATAATTATATAAATTCATATATAAAATTAATTTCGTAGAAAAAATGTAATATGATGTCATATATAGTTGCGTATAATTGTATTACGTTATATTTATATACCTAGACATTGCAAAATAATATATATTTTGATATTATATCATATATTAAAAAATACAATTTTATTTTAGATAAAATTGTATATTACCCCATGCAGAGTCACACTAGAAAATTTGTCAATTATATTTTGGATGTAAATATGTATTACATCAATACATCAATACAACATTACAACTAATTGTATCATTTTGTGTATACTTTTATACACAAAATTTACCCCAATGTTTGTCTTTTGAATTGATTTCTTTCTGGTTCTTAACCCTAAAAAAAGAATTTGTTTCATTTGTAACATTATGAGTTCTTAATTAAGTTTAAGATTTTTTTCAATCTAAAACTCTAAATTTAGTTTCAACGTTTTTTCCGTGTTTGTTATTCAATGGTGTAAGTTAATAAATTCCACAAAATCTTCATTTTCTTTTTCATTATATTATTTTTTATTTTTGAATATAATAAAATTTCCAAATGCTATGGAATTTGTTACAAATTATAAAGTTGTAAACCTTTTGCAAGTGGCTTAAGTCTAAAAGGATTAATAGATATTTCGGATTTTCATGACGTTTTAAAATCAAAAACAGGATACAACTATAGCTTATTTTGTGTATATCAGTATCAGTTCAGATATAAATTTATACCGCTATATAAAATCGTATTAAATCGTATCGCGTCATTATTCGGATGTTATTTAATTATTATGCCCATTTCTTGGATAAAACTGTATTAAGACTCATATTAAATTTCGTATGATTATATAAAGCATCATATTAATTTTAATCGGGTTATTAGAAGTTGAAACTTTTTTAATTTTTTTACATTTATCAAGTTTGAGCTACCCTAGACGTATATTAGCACATAAAAATATAAAGTAACTCAATTTTATTTTTCGCGGTTTTCAAAAAGTTTTCCGCATAATCTTTTTTTATTTAATTAAACTAAAAATAAATATTTAGCTAAAAATTTAACGTAATTAGACAATAACGATGCATATCCAACTTAAAGTACACAAACGTTTTCAAATTAAAAATTCGCATTAAACAACATTAAAATTCGCAAAATAATGAACACAATAAGTCAATGAAAAAAATGCATTTTAAGGAAATTCACTTTATGCGGGAGGTTTTTGTTTCAAAATGACCTGAGAAAGCGATTTTTATTATTAATACATGATTGCCCATTACGTGTAGGTAAAAATTTAGCAAAAAAAAAAAAAAAAAAAAAAGCTGTTACTCTAGTCTGCAAAAAAAAAAAATATATAATCAAACAAAAATCGAAAAGCCCCCCCGAAACAAATTCCTAGCTACGTGCCTGCGTGAAGCCCTATGTCGAAGATAATGCTACTCAAATTTTACTGCTCTATATTTGATAAAACAAAAAATTATAGAAAAAACAACTTTAAAATACAAAAAAAAAAATAAAATTCTTTTTACTCGTATATGGAAAATTTCAGAAAGCTATTTTTGAAAATAATACTAAAAATAGTTAACACTCTGGTCCCGAAAAAGTTAAAGTTCTTTTTAATTCGAAAAATTATAATTTCTTACTATTTTTTTATTTATTTTTTTAATTCAAAAGGTGAATAAAAACGCTAGTTCACACAATTCTAAGGAACTGTATACGGTAGTGAGTAATATATATCTTAGCTATACGCTATAGGAATGAAACAAAACTTAACTCTTTTGTACTTTAACACTTTCAATTGTCGGGAAAGTTTACTATAGATACATAAGTATGTTCTAGCCATGCAAAACTTTTAAAAAGTTCATAGAATTTTTTCGTTTAATAGTTTTTTCCCCTTTATCCAGTAGGTTTGTAAATTCCTTTTAGCGAATTTAAGTTGATCAGTTTTGTTGCGGGGTAATAACACTGGCACTGACATCAGTTTTTGTCGAGTAATTCTCTGGGAATCATTTAAGAGCCTATACTCACATAACAAATTCGGTTGTCTCAACAGAATTTCATCCAACAGAATTTATTCGGTTGCGACAAATAATACGAGGTTGCAGCAACCAAATCGAGTTGGTTGGATGAAATTTTAGAATTTTTCTGAGAGTGAACTTATGTTTGATTTGGACACATTTATCTTACATTCATCGATGATCTGATTGAGACTCTTCATTGGGTTGATGGCACACTTGAATATTTTACGTCGCACCCGTTCAAAAAGTTTTTTTTCGGCCGCCAGTTTAGTTTTTACCAAAACACTCGGATTATTTGCAAAATATGTGACAACCACATGTGAACGTTTTATTTTTCTAGTATTTTCCCGAAAACTTAATCCTCTTTTAAAATAGGCTGAAACTTGGTCCTTTTCAAAATCACTCAGATATGAACCACGCGGCATTTTATTGCAAATTGATTGTCCTCTAAGCGGCAAGTCGGCCTCCAGGCGGGGTATTTTAAATTGGTTATAAGTGTGCTAAATGAGTGATTTATAATAAGAATTTAAGCTATTTCGATAGAAAATCAAATTTACAAAGTATTTTGTGAAGTCATTTATTGTGTGCATGACACGGTTGAGAAGCGTTAAAGTACAAATTTCGTAAAATTTCAAAAAATAAATATTTTGAATTGAACACAATTTTCAAAATTCTTGAAAACATATTTATATTGACGCGAAACCGTTGATGTTAAACACAAAGAAAGATTAAAGTTTAAACTTTTAAAAAATAAACTTTTTTGCTATAAGGACATACAGTATTCCAAAAGGATACCTGTAAAGTACATCGTCATAAATTGAAAATGTATAGACAGATTTTTATGAAATTTGACAGGAATATTATATTAAGTATTATTAGCAAAGCCTTTAAGTTTAATCAATGTATTTTGAAGGTAAGGTGCGTTTTCACTCAATTTCGCGTTTTTGAAAAACGAAATCCGCCATATCTTCTTTACCAAAAGCACAAAAACGTTATTTATTTGTATGTAATTATATATTGGTAAGAGGAATAATTTATGCCTAAAGTTATTTATTTTTATAGATTAGTTTTTGAGATGCACTTCTACTATTTTGGCCCATATCGCCGAAAATAAGATAGAAGAACATATTGTTTATTTTGCGTGCCGCACAAGTCGTATAGATTTCATTGCAAAATAGCTTAGGCCGGTTTGAGGGATAAAAACTTATATAAGTTTTAAAAAAATGTTTGTAGTATTAGAAAAAGTAGTAGAAATCATTTGTAATTATAGTTATGCAACGCAGTGTATTAAACGGCGTAGAAACTATATAAAAACACTGCAAAAGTTTAAAATCGAATAATTTAAGCAGCGATATGGAAATTAATTTTTAAGTAAATGTATCTCTCAAGTCTAGTGACTCCATTTTTTATTGGTGTGGATCTGAAAATAAATGAAAATACTCTTATAAGTTTCAAGGAATTTTTAACATTTTTCGACTTTTAAATGGCCTTCAATTATTTTGCTTTTTTTTCAACGTGAAACTTTACATGTCATATTTTTTTGGGATAGTGAACTTTAGCCTGTACATCGTTCCTCTCAATTCATAAAACCATAAGAAATAGGAGAACAGGTGTCGAACATTTTTGAAGTAGCTCATATATATTTGGCTTAATGCCCATTAAAATGTTATGCTAATAACCTAAAATCTACGATATCTTTTATTAAAACCCACTACCAGCTATTGTATTTTAATTTTTTCAAAAATTTTTTGTTTCTTCTATTTCTAGTACAATTACTTGATGGAGTTTGATTATCTACCAAAATCAGACATAGAAACAGGAGCTTTAAGGACAGAAGAACAACTTAAGGAAGCCATACGTAACTTACAGGTATGTACAGTTGAAATGCATCAAATGCATTTTAAAATTATCTGGTCTAAGTGTTATTTTATGCGGTTTTAATCTTTTAGAGTTTTGGCAACATTCCAGTGACCGGTGAAATCGATACGGCCACGAGAAAACTTATAAAACGGCCACGTTGTGGTGTTGGCGATAGTAACCAGACATTATCATTTTCATCAAATAATTTACATTATCGTCGTACGAAACGTTATGTTCTACAAGGGCCAAAATGGGATAAAACTGATTTAACATGGAGGTAAGTTGTTGCACTTATTTAAATATGATTTTGTGGGTGACAACAAAAAAGTTGTTGTTACCAAAATGTGGATAATGTTGACAATTTTTCATCAATATAAGCTGAAGGAAAAATAGTTACTCATTACATTGTCATTAATATCAGCTGCGATTTATTGTTCGAAATTGTATACACCTAGAGAAAATATGTTTTAGGAACATGCAATTATAATTGAGTATACATTATTATTATAGTATGTTACTAATAGTCATAATCAGGGACAGGAACTTCATGCCCTAAATAAGAATGTTTTAGGCGCCTATAATATTCACGAAAAATTTTAAAATATGCACTAAAAATTCAAAAATATGCACTTAAATTTTTTTTTGGTTTAGTTATTTTTATGTTTTAAAGCCATTTAAATTTAATTTATTCTCGAAATTCTTTAAAAATTATCTAAGAATATTTTGTTTTTGCACTACATAAAACATATGCCTTCTTGTGATCACAACTATTGATGATGATGTATCACAAAACATATTTTTTAACATTAATTTGAATTTTTTGTCCATATATCAGATGCTTTATGCGTAGGTAGCCAAGGGTTAAGTAATCCGATTTTTCTAAAATTTCGCAACACAAAACTATTGAACCTAGTGCTACAATAATCAAAGCATTATTTAATGAAAATAAAAAGTTAAATTAACTATTCCTTCATTATTCGTGTGTACACACAAAAATAAAAAACATCATACTATTTATAAATATTTTATGAAAACTTTATCAATGTACTAATTTAGGAACTTTTTCATAACATTTATGAACAGTTCATAAAAAATACTGAAAAAGCTTGTGTCTCGTAAATTATGGCAAGGTTCTTAAAATATATGTAGAAACACTTAATATCTATGAAAAAGTAATTAAAAAAAATTGCCAATTTACAAAATCCTAATATTTAAGAAAACTTGCATAAATTGCAATAATACTGGGAATTTTATGTACCTTTTCATAAATGCTAGGGAAACTAGGAACACTTCATAAATAGTAAGTAAATTTCATAAATAGTATGAAAATTTAAAAATATGAACTTTTTCATAAAAAATTATGAATTGAATTTTTTTGAGTGTATAAATTTGAAAAGCTAACAATTTTACTATGTAAATTTTCTATTTTCAGAGATATTTGTAGGTCAATTTACAAGTTATCATTTAATCAATGTTGACATGATATTTTAAAGCATTATGGAAAAATTTGACAAACGAAGGACTTATTGTAAAAACTTGATATGTCACATTAATTGTTTTATGGATTTTCGCTGTTTTATAGAGAACCGTTGACTAATTTTTAATATGATAAACGTCCTAGGAAAATTGTATTTTTTTTGCAGTTTTTCAACCCTTAAAACGCGAAAACAAATTAGAAAATGTGGCTTATCACGTTTTTACATCAAGGCCTTCAAATGAAAAAAATGTTTATTGGGCTTATTAGATGCGATTTTGTTTAGGCACTAAATCAGTAATCTGCCGAAGAACAATTGGCCAAATCGGGAAAACTTGGGCGGTCGATTATTTAACTTTATAGCTACTCTTCGGTTTTCATACATTTTGTACTCATGATTTCAATATCAAAATTTGTCCTCATTTTCTCCAAATATCAAAAGACCGGCCAAATATTATTTTTGGCCGAAGTCTTCGGTCGTAATGACTATAATTATAATTCAGTAATGAATTTAATCAAATAAAAAGTAGTTTTTTTTTGTCTATTTTGCTAGCGCAAAAATAAAATAAAATTTGGATAATTTTTAAAAAAATTTCTAGAATGTAGAAAAAACTCCATTTTTATCTCGAAAACCGTTAGTCCGATTTAAAACATTTTTAAATATTCGCGCTCACTTAGCATGACAAAATTAATTAAAAATGACAAATGTTAGACATATTTTTATTAATGCAGTTTAAGAAAATTTTTCAAAAATCTAGAACTTTGAACGCGGGGCGCCACGTGCTAATGCTATACGATTTTTCTCAAATTTGCACCATCTACTTTTACACCTAGTTCTACAATAAGCGGAACAATTCTAATGAGCATGAATTTTTTAGTTAGTGGAAATGTAGGTACTATTTATAAATAATGAAAATCTACAAAAAAAATGTTATTTCTTCCTTTTTCCGAAAAATAAGGGTATAAGAGAGACAATATTTCCCAGAAAAAATTGTTGGCTTCTAATTTGGAATATAATCGATTAATTTATCATTCGCTTGTCATTAGGAGCATTATAAATATGATTTCGTGGAAGTTGTTCCAACCCGTGTCCAAGGAGCTTTTCTGAATACGTGAACTGGTTATAACCCTCAAATCGGCCTAAGCTTTTTTGCAATGAAATTTATACCCCGTGTTCGGAACGAAAAAAAAAACAATATGTTCTTCTACCAAAATTTTGTACGTTGCCTACTTTAGGGGATATGGGCCCACATAAATACTTTAATACCTACTTATTATTTTATACATAATTTTGCACCGATTACTTATTACCTTCTGCATTACTTTAAAAATAAGAATCTTATAAAGCATTACTATCATACAAAATTTAATTGGTGAACAATAATATGTTATTCATCTTGTTACTTCCAATCAAAATATAATGATACAAAATTTTTCTGGAAATCTAAGTAAGGTGTTAGGTTTGGTATATCTTAAACGAACTTACATAAAAGACAATATCTTTTATGTTTCAATGCCTTGGTGGCTTAGGGTAAAGATTGTACAAGATCCTCTACAGATACGTGCAGGTTTTGTGAATTGGAACCCGAGACCTCTCTGCAAATGTCCGAGGCTCTCCGACAGGAGGGTGCGTTATTTTGGTGGTCTAATAGTGACGCCAGCGGACGTTTGGAATTGTCTACCTGGTTGGCTTCGTAGGGAGCCTGAACCTATAGGGTGTATTCTTTGGCAGCACAAAATACCAACTTCTGGTCGCGGTGCATAGTGCCACTCTAGTCTAATCTAATAGGGTAAAGAACAGCCGCCTGTTAATCTGACGACCCGCGATCGATTCCCGGCTCGAGCATGATTTACAAAAAGGAATGCATAACTCATTACTTTAGAAACATTTTATATAAAAAACTAAGAATTATAATACGAGTATAAAGTGTAATACGTCCAAACCTTCGGGTTTAGATTACTAGACTCATAATTATCAAAAACTAATCCATAAAACTAAATATGTTGTGGCATAAATTAGTCCTCTTACTAAGACATGACTGCAGTCCAAAAATTACACTTTTTATGCTTTTACTTAAGAAGACATGTCATTTGCAAGTTAAGACGCAGTCCTTTAGAGGTATGCTATTGAAATCCTGTATGTCCTTGAACCAAATAAGGGATTTTTTAAAAGCTTTAACTGCAATCTTACTTTGCGTTTACTATTGACAGTTTCTAGTCAACATAAATATGTTTTTAAAGTTTTTGAAAATTGTGTTCATTTTACAATATTTATTTTTTGAATTTTTTGAATTTTACGAAATTTTTAATTTAATACTTTCGCAGCAAAAAATAGTGCTTACCCAGAAGCGCTTCCGGAAGGCATTATTTAATAACGAAGCGCTTCCAAAGCAAATAAAGAAGGCATGATTTTTGTTCGCGATGTCCCACTCTTTCAAAGCGCTTCTTTCATGTGCTTGCCTTCTTAGGCATTAAGAAGCACTTTTTTGTATGTTGACAACATAAGTGCTTCATGGTATACATGAAAGAAGGCATTCTGGGAAGCACGACAGAATGCCTTCCCTAATTGAAGCGGTGAAGCGCTATTTTGGAAGCATACAAATGTAGTTACTGCTTACCAAATCCAGGTTATTTTTTGCTGGGTTCTTGCTTCAAAACCGTACACTTCACACAAAAAATTACCTTACATAATATTTTGTAAATTTGGTTTTCTATAGAAATAGTTTAATTTCTTATTATAAAAAACTCATGCAACTAAATGCGACAAGCATTTATGGCTAATTTAATATACCCCTCCTGGAGGCGGGCTTGCCGGTTAGAGGATTAAGAGAGTTTCGAAAAAAATGTGTTAACAGTGTCACTTTTAATTAATTAATTCTCATGCTTTTAAACAATCTTAATTAAATTTTAAAGTTAATTTGTGTTGTTTAAGTTTTTTATAATTAACACAAAAATTTTTTGTATATACTAGAAAATATGCACTAAAAAACCTTTAAAAAACTGTTTCTCTTAAAACCTGTTGGCATATACAATTTAACAGATGTTGACTATATTGGTTCTTCTATAGTACTTATGTTGTTTGGTTGTTCTACTTAAACAACTTTTTGTATAATATGAGAACTGCCAAAAACAAAAAGATCATTTACACAATTTTTAATTTAATGTTTTATTTATAATTTAAAAAATTCATATACAAAATTCAGGCAGTCTTGTGGATGAAAACAATTCGAGGATATAGGGAGAAAAAGGATTTTTATTGTTAAGAGTATATATTTTTAAAAAATCCACTGGTATGGACATACCTGCATGTTCATTAGCAGCTACAAACATACATTGAACCTTTATGGATCCATATTTGAAAAATGTTCACCTTGGTTTCTTGATACAAAAGTTTTTGGCTACTAAAAATATGTAATATTGCAATTATTTTAAATATGCAGAACGCTCAGAAATATATTTCTTTATATTTCTTTTTAATGAATTTAAATATTAATTAAAAATATCATAAAATGCGAAATTTCTTTACTACACCAGGAGTCACAGCATATTTATTAATGAATGAAAAATCTTTTCGTCTAGAAATTTTTAATGATTTTCTTATAGTGCAATTTCGTTGCTGTTTTTTATAAGAACTGCACTAAATGCTCGAATAAATCCCTCATATACAAATAAAAAGGGGTATGGAAATGAAATAGTTGCAGATAAACAGCGACTTATTAACACTCTTACCCAGCAAAAATAAATGGAACAACTTCTAAATGAATTACTTGCTTCATTACGTCAACAAGATGTGGTCTGGAATAAAAATATGCCAATTAGGAGTTCTTTTTCACGGGTGACAAGATGTTAATATTTCGTATGGGGGCGTGCTGGCCTAGCAATAAAAGGGATCCGGTTTCGAATCCCTGGACCGCCAATGATATTTTTTTTGTTTTTTTATACAATTATTCACTTTATTAATTTTTATGGTGAAATAAACATTTTTTTTTATAACATGTTAAATTTTTTTTAACAATTTTTTTTTGTTTAGTTTCATTTAATTTTTTATGAAATTTTATGAAAATATAAAAACAATTTCAAACAGAAAAAATATTCTTAAAATATTACCTTTGTTACAAAATGATTTTAACATTTATATATCAAATAAACTTATAAAAGTTGATTCCGTGTATTTTACATAGAAATTTTAGAATAATTTTGCGGAAGAAAAAATTTTCACTGAAGATCATTTATTTATAAATTATAATTATTTATATCCAATGTGGAGACGAAATATTGGAAATAAATAATTATAATTTATAAATAAAAGATCTTAAGCTCCTTTAAAGGAAAATCATTAAATAAAAGAAGATCAAAGAAAACTTAATATATTTTTTCATTAAATTCATTTTTAATTTGTCAATTTAATTAATTTACTTTACTTCACGTTTTTCTAACACTTGTTTATAATATCAATTAGTTATTTAAATCTCAATTTTATATAAAAAAAAAAAAAAAAAAAAATTATATATATTATATTACAATTTACTATTAACCCTTAACTATAGATAAAATATTTATAAACCAATTATGACTTATTTACATGTTATTTATTTGAACTATAAAAGAATTTTATTCTTATTGTTCTAACAATGGAAATTTTTTTTTTTTAAATAAATAAAAATAAAATAAATAAAATTTTTCATTAAATATAAATCTATATTATTTTCAATTTATAACGAGCATTCAACCTCCGTATATTTACAAAAATAAAGCAAATCAAACATATTAGCTAGGTTGATACTAGTATTTCGATCTGGCTAAAGATCTCATCAGAGCCCAAAGTTTTAGAAAAGTTAGAGCCTCCATAATAGGCAGAACTTTAACAAAAAACCTATTAATAATCAATTTTGCTCCATTCTTGTCTTCTTAGTAGTCAAGCACGTGGTTAGGTCTTTTCCTAACAAGCATCATGACGTTACTAAACTTTGAAGACCAAAAATGTTCTATTTATATAAAAAAAATTTAGTTTGTACTCTGGCTCAAGTAATATTTTTTACAGTTAAATTAGTTTTTTGTTTTTATATACATCGAGATTATTTTTATGTTATTTTCAATTTATAACGAGCTTTCAACCTCCGTATATTTACAAAAATAAAGCAAATCAAACATATTAGCTAGGTTGATACTAGTATTTCGATCTGGCTAAAGATTTGTTAAATTTCTTTTCCTTGTTTGAAATGTTTTTAATTTGGTTAAGTTGGGTACGATGAGTTTCGATTACAAATTAACTGAATTTCTAGAGATGGAACTTAACAAAAGTTGAGTTAAGCTAAATATGGGTACTTCAACATATTTTCATACAATCGCTCAATCAACTTCGCTAAATATAGTTGGGCCTTTAGAATTGATATACGTTTCCTTTTTAATGTTACTATTTTTTACTATTATCACTTAAAGGTGTCCTAAGTTTGTTATTTTGAAAGAAAAAATGAATTACAAATAACTTACAATATGATTTTTTATGATTTTAAAATTGGGTCAATTTGACCCATCCAACACAACAGATGGGGTATTATTTTAAACATGACCAAAGTGTTAAACATTTTTTCTTTTTTATAAAAGTGTTCAACATCTTTGTGAAACAGTTTCATTGGACAAAAATCTATGTAACATATTCATATTTATGAAGTTCACACAATTACTTATGAAAAATTCTTCATAATTGCTCCATCATTTCATATAAAAATGTTATCAATACTTTTTTTCTAATAATGTTCGATAGCATTTAGATAAATTTATCAAAAACTTTTGTATTTTTTAAGGTATATTTAAGTTTTTATTATTAACTAAAAGAACATCTGAATCATATTCAGATTGAATGAAAATCGAAATCCCCAGTTATTTGACGTTATAAAACGTGAACTTTGAAAAAATCTTAAAAAGTCAATATTACTCCCTCGTTTAGCATGCTGCGAAAACCGTCAGCCGTGTTTTTAGTACGATTATTATTATACTCATACAAGTACATATAAATATATCCTGTCATCCTTTTATTTCTTGCTTTAACTTCCCTGCTTGTTTTTTAGCGTTCACAATTCACAATATTTTCAATTAATTCAAATGTCAAACAGAGCGTAACATGTTAATTGTAATTTTTATTGCACAATTTTATGAAAATCTGAATTAATTTTCATCACTGGATAAAAATGGTAATGAGAAATAACAGCAAAACTATCATGGGGATTTTGGATGAGCGAAAGCAAGGAAAACTGTATGCAGATTGCAGGAGTAGATAATGATAAGAAAATTGATGCATATCTTGTATACATTTGTCCTGCATGACATTCAAAGTTTTTTTTTTCCTTACATCGTTTTTGTTTTTATTGCGTGTATATCTTTGTAAACTAAATTTAAAATGTTAAATGCTTGAATAAGAAATTGCACCAAGAAATTGCATCACATGTGGTCTAGAATAAGGTAATGAAAAACAAAAATACTCTACAAATTACGAGCATATTATTCGTAAGCACTATATGACCGATTTCAGGAAAACATATTGCAAATCATATTTGTAGATAAATTTAAAAGTTATGACAACACATGCCTACAAAAATTTTAGAGAGTTCAAGACCGTAGGACTAAAGCATACTTTTTTAAAGTATGAATCCAAATCTGACCACAGAAATTCTGAACTATATCAGGTTTTTGTGATATCCTAGTGTGGAACGGTAATGACATATCAATATTTTTTTGTACTACCAGCAATGTCACCAGCTTACCCGCTGCATTACTTTGATACAAATTACACTGACTTACTAATAACTAGTTAATTTTCCCATTATTTCAATAATAGAAATAATGCGTTACCCATAAGTACTTATTTTTATCATTGCTTTAGATATAAGGTAATAATATAAAAAATTGTTGACCATCTATTTGTATGCTCATTTTATTTTCAATTCTAGTAAGTGCATATATAACTACTTGTTTTTGATTTTTATGTAAGCTGCAAAGCAATGACATTTTGTGCAAGCTACCTAGTGTAGAAAAGCATTACCATATAAGTGATTACATAAGTACATATTTGGCAATGGCAAGTACTTACAATTGTCATTACAAATCTCATTACTTTTATATGGGGGAACAAACTAATGACATATCATTACTAAAGGTTGTTAGTCGACCGTTCTACCATCTCAGCTATTTCGACATGTTATACTTGATAGATAAAAACATAAATGACTTGCTTGCACAAAATGTCATTACTTTCTAGCGTACAAAAAATCAATAATAAGTAGTTATATTATTTTCAATTTATAACGAGCTTTCCACCTTTTATATTAACAAAAATAAAGCAAATTAAACATATTAGCTAGGTTGATATTAGTATTTCGATCTGGCTAAAGATCCCATCAGAACCCAAAGTTTTAGAAAAGCTCGAGCCTCCATAATAGTTAGGCAGAACTTTAACAAAAAAACCTATTAATCATCAATTTTGCTCCATTCTTGTATTCTTAGTAATCGGTTAGGGTCTTTATATATGTACTTACTAGAAGTGAAAAAATAATGAGTCTAGAAATATATTTTCAAAATTTTTTAGATAATTACTTTATATTTGAGATAATATCAAAAATAAGTACTTATTGGTAACACACTAATTTTTGTATTAAAATAATGGGAAAATTAATTTAGGCCTTATTATCTGTGTTAAAGTAATGCAGAGAGTAAGTACTTATTTTTATCTTTATTTTAAATATGAAGTAAAAATCTAAACATTTTTTGAATATCTATTTTTGTGCTCATTATTTTTTTAATTCAAGTAAGTACATATATAACTACTTATTTTGATTTTTTGTAAGCTGGAAAGTAATGCAATTTTTTGTCAGCAAGTCATTTCTGTTTCTATCTATCAAATATAACATGTCGAGGCAGTTTAGATGGTCGAGCGGTTGACTGGCAACCTGGTGTCCCAGATTCGAGTCCCGCGTGGTTACATTTTATTAAAAAAAAATTCAATAAAAAATATTTTATTATTAAATTGGTTTATTTTTTAAATTATTTTTAGACTCATTTTTTGCCATATAGCTAACCACATTATTTTTATTTTTTATTAGGTTTTTAGTAATGATTTGTCATTATTTTGCGCGACAATGGGATTTGTAATGACAATTGTGCGTACTTGCATTACCAAATATACACTTATATAATCACTTTTATAGTAATGCTTTTCTATACTGGGATCTTAACACAAAGTTGAGAAAACCGCAGGTCTTGCTATCTTCGGTACGTTTTCAAATCGCTTTTTATGACTTGTTCACAAAATTTGTTTATGTCATCAATATTGTGTTAAAAAAATTTCTAATATCTTATCAGGTTTTCTAGATACTCGTATCTTAACATAAAGCTTAGAAAAGTCCTTATTATTTGTGTTAAAGTAATGCAGAGAGTAATTACTAGTTTTTCTCTTTATTTGAAATATAATAATCTAAACATTTTTGAATATCTATTTTTATACTCATTATTTTTTTCAACTCAAGTAAGTACATATATAACGAGTTATTTTGATTTTTTAGTAAGCTAGAAAGTAATGAAATTTTTTGCAAGCAAGTCATTAGAAATGTTTCGGCTTAGAAAAGTACCGGTTTTATTTTGTTATATTCGGGACTTTATAAGATCACGTATTATGACTTTTTTACAGAATTTGGTATGTCATCTGAAAATCCTCCCTCAGTTTTAAGGTCTTTTTAACATCTTATTCCATTCCGGGAAAATCGCTTGTTAAAATTTTTTGATATAGTTTTTTCGCTAAAAATAAATTGGACGATTTCTGACGAGAGGTCAGATTCGGATTCAGCTAACCTCTGGCATTATAAAAGTATGTTTTAGTCTTGGGGCCTTGACCGCTCTAAAATTTTGTATACCTGTCTTTTCACAACTTTAAAATTTGTTTAAATTTTTTTTTTAAATGTGGTTTCTGAAATCGGAAATTTTGTGTTTTCAAACCTTATATTACCTTTTTGTGTATTTTTGCAGTATTTTTTTTTTTCAATACCTGTATCTAGACCACCTGTGTCATAGGAAAAAACAGTGTTGCCAAATTCTGATAAAAACTTATGGATGAAAAATAAAATAAACTATATACGAGCGATTTCATAAAAAACCTTTTTATAAAGGGTTTTTTTTGTAAGAAAGAACTTTTGAAAACAGGTTTTAAAGATATATCAACATCTAGTTTTTAGGTAATGGACTGAAACAGACCCATCAAATAGTAATTGGATAGTAAATAGTAATTGGATGTAAATATTACATCTTTACAAAGAAAAAAAAAACATTTTTAACAAAAATTCATAAATAATCCACAAAATGATCACCAATTAATTATGTGCATTAAATGAATTGATAAATTATATAATATAAATAAAAAAAATGGAGAATAGTCTCTGAATTTCTCTTACAAGTGGAGTAAACCGATTGGGTCTCTCCGATCTGAAAGAAATTTGGATATTTGATAAAAAGTAGGGTTGAAAATTAGCCAATTTTTCGTTTTTTTTTTTGCTTACAAAAATGGTATACGAAGCACTCAAAGCACTGACAAACTACACGGTGCGCTCGCGCCTGGTCGCACGGTGTAGGTGTGCTCTGAGGGAGCTCATGGAGACATTCACGGTGAGGCTGTGTTGGGTACCCGGACACTGCAAGGTGGATGGCAATGAGTTGGCGGACGAACTTGCGAGGGAGGGTTCAAATCTGGACTTGGCGGTAAGAGACGGGGGGGGGGGGGGGGTAAAGCCCCCTTTATGTTACTACTTTGAGGTTATACGGAAGGGATTCCGCGAAACCGTTAACCAATCATGGAGGAACAGAATGGACTGCAGGGTGTCTAGGGCGTTATGGCCCGCTTTGGACGCACGGGCAACCAAGGTTCTTCTGGGACTGGACAGGGAAGGTCTCAGGACCCTTACGGGGTTCCTGACCGGTCATTGTGCTGTCAGGGCTTTCACAAGCAGATGGGACAGGGACATACCGGATTTTTGCAGGCTGTGCGAGGACGTTGAGGAACTGGAGACGGTTGAGCATATAATGTGCCACTGTCCTAGGTTACAGGGTCTCAGACAGAAATGGCTAGGAGATAGATTTCACGACGAACTCGGGTGTGTCGCTGGATACAATCCAGTTGATTTGCTGAGATTTGTCAGGGAGATAGGACGGCTGTTTCTAGTAAGGGGACGTTAGGATCCGGTTTCTGGGGAGTAAATATATATTTTCTACCTTTCTTTATTTTTATCTTTCGAGCTATGTTTTTCTGTCTATTTCTACTCTTTCTCACCGTTTTTTCTCTGAAGGGATTCACAATGGACCGTATTGGTCTCCGAGTGGAGTTGTGCCCTTGGGTACATAACCCTTCCTAACCTAACCTAACCATGGTATACGAAATGAAAGAGTTTTCGGCGGTGCATTAACTGTTATAAGAAACATGTCCGATAGCTTTCAAGTAATTTTTTTATTCAAAAAATGTATTCTAAGTGTTTATATAAAATGAATTTTAGTTGGATTAAGCTAAAAAATATGTATATTAATACCTATTAAATGTTATTTAGGGGGTCTGAACTTTTCCCGATATTCCTAATTGTTCGACGTTCGACTTTTTCCGAAGATATTTTTAACATATCTTAAATATATGGCAACCCTAATACACTACGTAGGCAACATTGTTATCAACATTTTTTTTATCGAATACATCAAAACTGTTTTAAAAAAATCTGAATTTCATTAGTTTCAGACATGTTTCTATACAAAAATGTATTAACTTTGGCCCGACCTTTTAACCCTTGAACCTAAAATTGGGAAGCTAGAAAAATATGTGTTTCTTATTTTAGTTTTCTTTATAACATATCCTAATTTCAAGTTTGATATAATTTTTATTAAAAATAAAAATTATGTTTTTTCGACCTTTAATTGTGCAACAAAAATGAAAATTATTCAAGTTCGAGGCCATACTCTACATTTCTTTAGGATATTGTCCCAACAAATAATATATAGAGCTTTTGTTTTCAAATTTATTAATTGACCACTTTCAGGAATGTGTTGATAGATCTATTTCTGGAATTTTCTAGGTTCCCATCATCAGAACACGTTTTGAAAGAAGTGACAATCCCATGCAAATCATCAAACATTCATATAAACTAGTTTTATCACTAAATGAGAACTAATATATGAGCTCGAAGTTAAAGATTATCACCATTGATCAAAAATAAATTGAAAACTTGTTCGTTATGTGCAAGTTCTACCTTTGGTAGATATACAATACACGCTTTTTGGTTTTATTTCCTTTTTATTTGCAGACTTGTTTTGTTTTGTTTAAAAACAAGATGTAAATGAAAACAAAAACTCTATAGATTATTTGTTAGGACAATATCCTAATAAATAAATATAGAATATGGTCTTTTCATTTTCATATCCAAATTTCTCTTAGATCGAAGAGAACCCATGATGAGACTCCCCGTGTTAGACTTATGCTTATTAAAAAAATCGAGTTCGAAATTAATATATTCTGAGTGTCTAATGATTTAATCTGCAGTAGCTCATTTCCATAGCATGCCGCATAAACTGCGTATTGACATTTAGTCGACAAACATTCAGGTTGTAAATTATAGTCATTAGGGAGTTTCAAACACCATAACAAAAACCGCTAAATTTGTATTACCAAATGTTTGGATAAACTCAGCGTCTGACTTTCTTTTTCTTCAATAAAGTGTGTGGTGTTGCTCCTGTACATCTATTGTAGCTTGAATTTCTTGAAGCGTACAATAAGTGGCATTTTATGTAAAACATTAAAAAAAAATCAACTTTTTTGTCGCTTACTTTCTCTCATTCTCGCTTAAATATTATAGTACAGTGTTGTTGTTATTTTTATTATTTTATCGTTGATGTCTTGCTCAGTTAAGTTTATCATAAAACTAAATGAAATATTTATGTGTGAATGTTGTACATTTTCGCTCCTTATTAGAGATTTTTTTCAAACATTAGTTGGGGGAAGTTTTTTTGTTTAATTATTTTAACGATTCAACTACATATATAAAGAAGTGGTATTCACATCAATAAGTGCAATTTTGCACTAAAAATAAATATTCTTATGCAAAACTTCCTAATGTCCTATATTCATAAAAAAAAGTTAGCAGAAAAGTTAGTTAAAACCTCTTGTAAAACAAACATACTATTTTTCAGCATAATTTTTTGTCATACTTATTCAACACAAAACTATTTTGAACTAATGTTTTACTAATGTTTTACAAATTTATTTTG